>OZ005735.1:132490345-133090345 GCA_963930755.1 Eudasyphora cyanicolor | reverse complement strand
CTAACCTAAACCTAAACCTTCCTGTCCGATTTATGAGATCACGAAAATTAGGAATTTAATCAGATTGGGAAATGACATAAATTATTTCTTCATATGAGAGCTAAATGACCTCTCAAAATTTTACACAAGTGGACTATCCTGTTCCGTTCGGTCCAAAAGTAACAAAATTTGGGACTTCAGGACTCCAAAAGTGGATTCCGAAGATTACACCCCCAAATATGAACATTTTTTTCTTCCATTGACTACTCTAAAATATGAACTCAGTGCAAAGCTTTAAAATATGAACAGCTTAGTCGTGCGACACACGAGGAATCTGGACTTATTTTTGTATTTTTAACGGATTTTATATACCTACAGTGTTGAAATCTAAATCAACAGGGTAGTTGCAAAATTCTAACTCAACGTTATAATTTGGGGATAAACCTAGTTGTTTGCTTTTCAATTGTCTTCACCTGTCAATCAAAATTTCTTACATACACGTTTAATCAGTGCTCACAATCAGCTTAAATTCTATATTCATTTTGTAAAATATAAATTTAAAGTGAAAAGCTCCTAAATATGCATACAAAAAACATACGTTTTTAACTTTAAAAGAAAAATCAGAAATTTTAGAGCATTTAGAAAAAGGTGCAAGTGTTACAAATTTAGCGAATAAATTTGGGGTGAAAAAATCTACAATATGTGGAATAACTAAAAATGCTATTATTAAATGTGTTAACAACACGTTTATTGGACCTGGAAAAAGAAAAACTGTGCGGCATTCCGAGTACCCAAAAAGGAGAATTCATTATACCGATGGTTTTTGAAAATGAGAGACAAAAAGATTACTGTTAGCGGACTTACGTTAAAAGAAAAGGCAAAGGCCTTCATAATAAAGTTAAAGAAAATTGTTTGGAATTCAATGCCAGCGATGATTGGCTTCAAAACTTCAGAAAGAGACAAGGCGTTCGCTTGCTTGATATATCTGGAGAAAAACTTTCTTCACGGCCCCAGTTGGTGTATCCTTTCAAAATGAAGCTGAAGACGAAAATTGAAGAGCTTGGTCAATGATCAGTTCTATAACTACGGGTTATAGAGCGGGTTTAAAGTGCGACATATCGAAGGAGTGACCTAAGGCCCCAAGTATGTTCGGCGGGTTTCCGTTTTGGGCCATTTGAGGTAACTTGAGCAATGTCCGTCCGTAAATCTGTCTGGTGCGCACGATTACTCTCGACCGGAGTAACCGACTGAATTTAAATTTAGTATGTGGTTAAAATTTTGTGAAATATTGATTCAGTAATAACATCTACTCGTATACTACTATCGAAATCTTCTGAAAGTCCACACATAGTATTACTTTTTTAGTCGCTCTCACCTTGTAAAAAATGGACGAAGTGGCCGCTCGATTTTTGATACCTCCCACACAAATGGACTATTGCACCAAATATTAACAGCTTATAACTTTATTACCAGTGACTTATAACTTAAATACAGTTCAGTGAGCAATGGGCGTCATTGGCACAAACCTTTTGGTACCTCCAACACAAAGGGGACTATTTTATACCAAGATTTAACAGCCTGTAAGCAGGCAATGAAGCCGACCAAAATTATCGGCGGCGGCGCATGGAAAAATATAGATCGTCGGCGGCGGCTGTTCGGTTGAGCCGATCAAATATCAACAATTAATTTTAAAATATCTCAATACGCCACTTTTATTGGCTCAGCTGATTGTTGATATTTGATCGGCTCAGCCGAACAGCCGCCTCCGACGATCTATATTTTTCCATAAAGCAAATGGTTGATACATTTGTTACTGAGTTGATGATCCGTGGACGAAATACTAAGATTGGTCAGTTAATTTTGGACGATTTCTTCTATTTCTGCACATATGAATTTTAAAACCCTTTGCATGAAATTTGGCATGGACTGTTTTCCAAAAACAGAAGAAAAATTTCAAAAATGCCAGACCTGCTTTAGTATTTCATCCATAATTATAATTTGTTTATGTTGATTCCCAGATATTTTATAGAATTCTTAAATGGAATTTCAACACCATCCAGTGAAAGCTGTAAATGTTTACTTTGTGGAACTACGCTTCTATCACATTTTCCAGATGCATTTCTTATGCAGATAGCTACTGACTTGGATGCATTTATAGGGATACCCAAGGTTTTGTAGAAAGCATTGATTTTGACATGATGAAGTGCAGTATGTAACACTGTATTTCTTTATCTTTTTTGTTTGGCTTTTCCCAGGTCAGCGATTGGTTCATCAAGAGGTTGATGTGTGATACATCGCTAAGGGACTTGCTCGGTTGCAATGCGACTAATAAAAGACCAGAGCAATTTTTTTTCTTGATCGATGCAGCGGTTTTGTAATTCTTTACTTTTGATATCACGTCAGGATCTTTGGGTCTAAAGCACTCTTTACCTCGTCTACATCAACGCCGTTATAAAAACCTCTTAATAAAGGAGATAATCGCTTAAATTCTTTTGGAGTAAAATAATGTGCAGGTACGGAATTCTCACGCAGTGTTTGCAGCATTGCGGAGTGTGCTATGGGGTCTTTAAAGTACAGCTTGCTTTTATTGTTGCTCACTTTTTTAACTTAAAAAGTAACTTAAGATGTTTTGGCTTCTAATTATTCAACAATGCCTTTTATGTTGACATCGTACAAGATTGGCGGGCAAAAGGATATTGATTGCGGCTTCGTCACCATTTCTGTAGTACTGCATTCTGGTTCCTTTTTTGGTAAAGGGCTACTTCTTGGTACACTCTCAATCTCGAGTCCAGCAAACAGTGTGAATCGATTTTGATAGTTTGGATCGTAATTTAGTTTACGATCTAAATATCTTTCTGTGAGGCATTTTCCAAATCTGCTCTTCTTCGTTTTGTGTTGTTATTCAAAAAGTTAATACCAGCGATTCCAGTTCTTTAAAATCGAGTTGGACCAGCAGAATCCAGTTACTAGTAAACTTTACTCCAAAATTAGCTTTAATTGTTCGTAGTGTCGTCTGGGAAGAATTTTATAAACCGCATTTGGCTTCAATTGATTTATAAACATCTATAGAAATACGTATTGGCAATTACTACAGGTTGTATATTTAAGTCGTACTCTAATACCTCAAGCTACTTTTGACACAATTTTTACGGACGCATTTTCTAGAAAAATATAGATTTAACAGAAAACACTAATTTTAACATAAATAAAGACATGTAATTATTAAAAAATTTTAATCCCCGCAAAATCCCCGGTCCCCAAACCAAAAAATATATTCCCATTCGCGAAGAAAAATCCCCAAATTGGGGATAAATCCCCTAAACTGGCAGCGCTGGTTTAACATTGAAAATAATTTAATTTATTGCAAATATAGAATCGCGCTAATAAAATTGCATCCAATCAGCTATGAAGTTGGTTGCAGTTCTTTTTTAATAAACGATAGCCATCTAGCAATTTTTATAAACTTTGTACGCTATAATGAACTCTAAATATTACAAATTCTGAACCTAAGGTATCAGTCACTTTCTAAATTTGCATGGTTGAATAAAACAAATCTTGACTAACCAAATAAACTTCGGCGGCTGAGTTTCAGCCGAGGTGAGCCGCTAAAATCGGCGGCAGCGCCGGCTGGAAAAAATGTCCGACGACGGCGCGAAGTCGATTTCTTCTTATTCTCACCCAAACGATCATGTTTTTAATTTGGTTCATTGTCACATATCCTTCGTGAGAGAAAGCTCTTTTCTCCATCGTCTTCCTGTAAAAGACCAACATTACCATCATGTTTTTTTTGACATTTCTTAAAGCTTTTTCCACACAAAAATAAAAGAACAGGGGAAACCCTATCCAACAGCTGTAAAAGTAGCAACAGATGATTCTAGACAATGAGAAATAATCAAACAACCGAAAACAAATACAATTGTCTGCTTGATTGATCATATTATGTATATAAGGGGGCTATATCTAAATCGGAAACGTTCTGCATCCATTTCAGTAAGTCCCTGAGTTAAAAAGAAAGCTAAATTTCATAGTGATCTGAGCATAATGTGACCTGTACTTGGGTTATAAGGATATATATACAAACAGACGGACGACCAAACAAATACAGAAAGATATTCAGGTCGATAGGTATATTAAACGATTGATTGGGTCATCTAATTTAAGGTATCATGAAAAAATGCTAAAAGCAATAGTACACGCTGAAAAAATGCTTCTGCAGTATATTGTCCAAACATATTCTGCTTGAAATATAACGGGTGATCCTAGTATAGATCCTTTTTTAAATAGCCTTTTTTGACAGATCACGTGTGAGTCGTGTCATGCTGTCATGTTATTTTTTTAAGTATTGTTTGGCATTTCATCATGGAAAGACTTACCCCTGAACAACGTTTACAAATTATTCAGTTTTATTATCAAAATAATCGTTCGCCAATTGCGCTAAGTCCATTTTTTTTTAATCCAAACAAAAAAACACTTTCCCGTCGACCCACGAGCTTGACACCCATGAGCAATATTTTAGCCCTCGTTAAGAGCTATCTTTTTGCCATTGGCCGATTCCCGATCCGACGTACCGGAATCATCGGTCCATATTTCTTCAAAAATGATGCCGGTGAGAACGTAACCGTCAGTGGCGACCGTTATCGTGCCACGATAACCGACTATTCGATGCCTGAAATTGAAGCTCGTGATCTCGGCGACATTTGGTTTCAACAAGACGGCGCCACTTCCCACACATCGCATCAATCAATGGATTTATTGAGAGAACACTTCGGTGAGCAGATAATTTCACGTTTTGGGCCGGTCGATTGACCCGCTTCGATTCAGGCCTTGGAGCAAAACATCACGCGTGTCATTCGCCAGTTACCAGTCGAAATGCTCGAACGAGTCATTGAAAATTGGGCTCAACGGATGGACCATCTGAGACGATTTGATAGACATAATCTTCACAAAATAAATGCCAAAGAATGTTCTTTCAAATGATAATAAACATTCCCCATTCAATTTGAACTTTCTGTGTTTTTTCTTTAAAAAAGTACGGAACCTCGAATGGATCACCCATTATAAGTGTTTAGGGTACACTCGAAATATATTTGGCACACCCAGGAAGAAGACGTTGTTCTGTTGTTGGGAAGATGTTGTTATAAACAAATTTTTGTTTCCGTCCTAATGTTTTTTATTTGGGACTTTTATTTAAGAAACAAATATTTATTTCAATATATATTCAGAAAAATGTATAGTATTCAGAAAAAAAATCAAAACATTAATTTTAAGACAAGTTTTATTTTTTAGTAATTCAATTAAAATTTTTTCAGAAATTTTAAATGTTCGTAAACTTCATTTATGCTTGATGGGTTGACAACAAATGATGACTTTGAATAAATAAAAATAGTGCTTTAAAACAAAAGTTATTGCTACTTATGACATTTTAAATTATAAGATATAACTCGAAATAAATTAAATATTAAATTCGAATAAAATCTGCAACGTTTTGAAAATCCTTTTTAAACAAATTATATTTGGTGAAATTCCTAAACAATAATTTTATTTGTTTGTAAACACGTATTTTATTTGAGAACAAGTAAGAAAGTTCAGTCGGGTAAACCGACTTATGAATCCCCTCACCTTGAGTCCCAACAAAATATTCGTAATTTTTTTATTTTGTTTTAATTAAATTATTGTCAACTTAAATTGCATTTAATAACTTTAAAGTATGTACTGCTATTAAAATGAAAAGCTGTTTACATTTGGTACAAAATGGTTCATTTGTGTGGGAGCTACCAAAAGGGGCGTGCTAATAACGCCCACTTTTCTCTGGACTGTAGGTACTATTAAAGCATTACACTGGGCAAAATTTCATGTATTTGTATGAACTGATATTAAAACTATAAGCGGTTAACTTTTGGTGCAAAATGGTCCATTTGTGTGGAAGGTACCAAAAATGGAGGTGCCACTTCGCCCATTTTTCTTGACGTGTTAGCGACTAACAAACTAATACTATGTGTGAAATTTCAGAAGATTCGAGTAAGTAGTATAGAAGGTATTAAATAATCAATATTTCACTAAAATTTAACCCTTTGTGAGGGAGGTACTAGAAGGAGTGGACCAATATATCCCATCTTCGAACTTAGCCGGAGATAGAGAAAAATATTACCGCATACCAAATTTTAAGTCAATCCGTTACTCCTTTCGAGCGTTATCGTGCGCACCAGCCAGCAGACAGACAGACGGACGGACATTACTCAAATTACTTAAAATGACGGATTTCCGCCGAACATACTTAGGGTCTTAGGCCACTCCTCTCTAAGGTAAGGGGATAAAAATGGTTTGCAAATATATTTTGTTGGAATATATAAAGGGTGGTTAAATTGTAAGGGCCGATGTTGAATGTGAACCACACCTTAACGTCAAGTTTTTTCTGCATTTCATTTGACATTTCCCAATTTGAACCATGGAAAGATACACAATCGAGCAAAGCGTTAAAGTGTTTTAAGCCTTTTACGAAAATGGGCGCTCAAATCAAAATGCATTTCGTGATGTTTTTTTGGTCAGCATAATCGACCAAATGTGTCCACAATCGGGAGAATTGTTCGCAAATTTCAGCAAACCGGTCCTGTAGGAAATGTGAAAACAACTGTGCATGCTCGCCCAGTTCGTTTGGTGCGGCTTACGGGCTGGCGACGTCGTCGGGTCATACTTCTTCGAAATGAGGCCGGTCAGGCAGTTACTGTGAATGGTTTTCGCTATCGTGAGATGATAACGAACTTTTTATGGCCCGAATTGGAAGATATGGATGTGGACAATATGTGGTTTCAACAGGACGGTGCCACTTGCCAACGAAACAATGGCTCTTTTGCGCAACAAAATTCAATGTCCGTGTTATCTCACGTCGTGGCGATGTTAATTGGCCGCCAAGATCATGTGATTTGACACCGTTGGACTTCTTTCTTTGGGGTTATTTGAAAGAAAAGGTGTACGTCGATAAGCCAGCAACAATTCAATAGCTAAAGGATGAGATAATTCGGCACATTAACGGCATAGAACCTCAATTATGCCTCAGCGTCATCGAAAATTTGGACCATCGGATGGAGGTGTGCCGCCGAGGTCGCGGCGGCCATTTGGCCGATATTTTGTTCCATACATAATTGAACCATACCAATATTATCATATTAAAAAGAAATGACAATAATTTCCTTAATAATTTGTGTTTTATTCAAAATCAACATCGGCCCTTAAAATGTAACCACCCTTTACATTCCAAATAAATGTTATTGATTTTCAAATAAAATTGATTTGTTTAGAAATATATAATATATAAAAATGTGTGCTCCAAATATATTTTCTTTCGATTCAAACATATCAAAAAAAAACGCGATTTTGCCCGTGTGGGGTTGTAGGATTTAAAAACATTTTATACAAAGTAAGAAACAGCATTTTTTGAAATTATGAAAGCATTTTTGAAATTATCAGCAAAAGATACATGTTTATGTTTTTTGGTTAATTTATCCATTTTTTTCTTATTCATTTACCCAACAATTTTCACTTTATCTTTCAAAAGGGCGGTAAACATATCCGACACGAATGAATTTTTCTGATCGTCTAATTTGACACTTCATTTCGTTCGTTGTTGTCTTATATTTAAATCCAACATGTTGGCGAAAATTGAAAGCTTCTTTGTTTACATCCAAAGTGTGCAAAAACCAGAAATTCCATTCGCTTGCCATTTGACGTGACAAAAAAAGAAGTTACTACAACAGGCCCTAATACCTGTGCATACTTTTATGTTATTGCATGCAATTTAAATTGATCATTTAATTAAAACAAAAATAAATAAATTTACGAATATTTTTTGGGACTGAACGTGAGGGGATTCGTAAGTCGGTTTGCCCGACTGAACTTTCTTACTTGTTTTCCTTTTACGGGGTATATTTTAGGAGATGGCCAAACATCGAGAAAATTGGGATTGAGCTCTGTAAAATGAGAATTTTGGGCATCGGAATCATTACCAAAGTAAATTTGATCAGAAATTATAATTATGTATCAAACTATGGTTGGAATGTTTTTGTTCGAGCAGCTCCTTCCGAATACAAAAGAACTGCAATTACCGCAAATGTGCTGCTGTACAAATTGTAGTATTGCTTTTGAATAGTCTTATGTAGATGAAGAGAGCCGTCCTGGTATGCGGTGAGAAGTACAGTTTGTTATAAATCGGTATCAAAAGTAAATAACTTTCGAAACCACTTGAAAATAAACGGCCGAAATAATTATGAACGCGCACTACCGCCAACGAAGATAAAATATTTTGCAAACAGCTGACATTGTCCGAATTTACACTAGGCAAGTTTTTTCAGCAGCTTATCATCAAATTCTCTTTTGAACTTGCACGCAGCGTTACCGTTGTGCGACTAAAGTGGCATATTTGCCCCTTTTTTTCAGCCGTGCTACTTTCGCGTCCCTTTTATTTATTGATATTAAATGTGCCCCTTTTCGATTTTTTGTGCCACTTTTTGGCTTTTGTAAAAATCTCTTTTTATACTCTTATAACAACACTTTCGTACTAACGTACGGAAATGCTTCACGCGCTACTTTCTGAATTAGTATCTTTTGTATGTATGTATATGCATATGAGAATTTATTTCCACCGTTTCATCTTATTGGTGAAAATTCTGCGCCTATGCACAACACAAATAATTTGAGTGATTTCTCCACAACATTGTGCACAACACAAATAATTTGAGTGATTTCTTAAATGTAACAATATATGATGAAAATTGTTTTTTTCGAATCAGTCGGCGTTTATAAAAAAATCCAATTTGTTTTGCTTGTGGTTTCTTAAATGTAACAAAAATATGGGATAAGTATTTTTTATTAGGTTGATGTACATAAACATATAAGTTTTTTTCTAAACAGATTTATTGTGAGATCAAAAAAACTCAATACAAAACACATGTCCCAAGCACAGATCTAATTAGAAAGTATAAAAAAGAAGTTACAAAAAAGTAACTAAACTTTATAAATAAAGAAATGTATGTGATAAAATATATTTAGTATACATCATAAGAAGTTTTCTATAACATTGTATTTTTTGTTTAGTTTTCGTGTAAATGAATGAATTTTTTAATGTTACCCATTAATTTTTTATGTTAAGCATTGCTTTTTATTGTTGTTTTCTTTAACTAAAAACCTTAAAATTGATCCCCCCCCTTTTTTAAAGATCAGTTGCCCATTTTTTCGAAAAAATCCCCTTTTTGTGCCCCTATTTGAAATTTTCCAACGGTAACGCTGCTTGCACGAATAAAGGCCGGGTTAGGCAAACTTAACCGTAATTTAACTTTAGCGCCGCCGTAACGTTGCCCGCTGGAGCAATTACCCAAAACTTCAAAAACGTGCCATGTGACTCAGACATTCACAACAAAAAAAGCTACAAATTCATTTTATTTTATATTCATTTGCTACTAATTTATCATTTTAATACTTATTCATCATTACTTTTCAAAATTTTTGCATTATTATTTTCTTTTTACTGATTTTGTTTGCAAATGCACATAAACGTACCGTCCAAATCAAATTTCAGCAGATTCAGCCGTCCGTTTACGTTTCGTTTTCGTTGGCTAATCGTTTACACTGAGTTCCATATGTCTGATTGAATCAGCTGATTCGTTACGGTACGGGGGCGTTATGGTTACGTTTGCCTAACCCAGCCTTAACTCAAAACGTTCAGGGAGAGTTTTTTCCCCCTCTTGCCGACTGCCTCTCTCTCCAACAAAACGACGATAATCTGCTGAACATCCAGCCAATGTAAATAGGGACATTGTCTATTAAACCTATCGATTACACATCGTTCGATAGTTTCATCGATAAATAATACTGGTTAGTGTGGTATGTAAAATTGGTTTGTGGGTAGGAAAAGCAGGGAGACACATTATAAAGGTTCGATTAGTCACGAAATAAGGGTTGTCCAATGACAATTGAATACTATAGACGTTGCATGGAGTTTGACAATTCGTTTAGTATGTCTGCATATTGAAGATGGCGCTTTGTCTGCCTAAACTGTAAAGAGAGCGTTCTGCAAAGAGAGGATATATACTTTTATTTACTCTGCAAAGACAGAAAAGATTTTCATCTTTAATTTTATTATATTCCAACTTCAAAACATTCAACAACAAAACAAACTGAAAAACTCACTCCCTTCTCAGAAATTATTTGAGAGTACAAAAAAGTCGGCATGTTTTGACAGAGAAATAATTGAGAGAGGAATTTGGGAATGAGAGAAAGGCTGCTCGGACGCCACCTGGCGGATGAAGTCTGTAAATACCATGCGACGTCTATAGTATTCAATTGTCATTGGGTTGTCATAGTTATTGGTTTGTGGCTCGAAAAATGGTTGAAAAACTCACTAAACATGAGTTGCCATAGTTTATGGATATTTTAATTAATTGTTTTTCTTGCCGCCTCTATCCTATGAAAGTGCAGATTCACACAGGACAATTTTATCCAAGCAAGTGTCAAAGTTTGTTGGAGAGAGAGGCAGAGAGCTATTTCCGTCTGCCTCTCTCTATCCTACAAACTTTGACACTTACTTGAAAAAAATTATCTCGTGTGAATCTGGACAAAGAAAACATTACAATTTTACGACTCCATTTACCGAAAAATGATGGCTTTAAATTGCGATAACAAAATTGATCAAAAACAAGTAAAAGTTCGTTATTCAACTTTTTTCGGTGCAAATGTATGTAATTTCGTTTTAGGCGCCTATTACGGTGTATGCGGAAACGAGCCTTAAGAGTATTTCAATCGGGTAAATCGACTAAGGTACCCTCACTTTGTGACTAAAGTCAAATGGTAATTCTGGTGCGAGAAACTATTTTTATACCCTCCACCATAGGATGGGGGTATATTCATTTTGTCACTCCGTTTGCAACACCTCTAAATATTGATCTGAGACCCCATAAAGTATATACATTCTTAATCGTTGTAAAATTCTAAGACGATTTAGCCATGTCCATTTTTTGTAATCACGCTACAGTCCGTAATAATAGAGCTAGGTTGATCAAATTTGGCAGAAATATTTCTTATAGTTGCAGGTTGTTTGTTATTGCAAATGGGCCATATCGGTCAATGTTTTGATATAGCTCCCCTATAGAGGTCGCTCCAAAATACAGGTTTTGAGCCATAGATACCACATTTTAAAGCAATTTAGCAGAAACTTTGCAGTTTGTATTATATTTTGACAAAAATTCATCACAGCAAAAATTTTACATATCAGTTCATATTTTGTTATAGTCACCCTATAGAGGTCGCTCCAAAATATACGTATTTAACCCATGAATACCATATTTTCTAAGCATTTTAACATTTAAGCATTAAACTTGTATTTAATTAAGACAAGAATTCATCGCAGTAAACATTTTACAAATCAGTTCATATTTTGTTAAAGTCCACCTATAGATGTCGCTCCCAAAAATGCTTATTTAAGCCATAAACACCACATTTTAAAGCAATTTAGCAGAAACTTTGCAGTTTGTATTATATTTTGACAAAAATTCATCACAGCAAAATTTTTACAAATCAGTTCATATTTTGCTATAGTCACCCTATAGAGGTCGCTCCAAAATTTACGTATTTAACCCATAAATACCATATTTTCTAAGCATTTTAACATTTAAGCATTAAACTTGTATTTAATTAAGACAAGAATACATCGTAGTAAACATTTTACAAATCAGTTCATATTTTGTTATAGTCCACCTATAGATGTCGCTCCCAAAAATGCCTATTTAAGCCATAAACACCACATTTTAAAGCAATTTAGCAGAAACTTTGCAGTTTGTATTATATTTTGACAAAAATTCATCACAGCAAAAATTTTACAAATTAGTTCATATTTTGTTAATGTCCACCTAAAGATGTCGCTCCCAAAAATGCTTATTTAACCTAAAGAATTTGCGACCTAAAAAGTTCAGCGTTCGTTTTTTATAGCCTCCAACATAGGATGGGGGGTATATTCATTTTGTCACTCCGTTTGTAACACCTCTAAATATTGATCTGAGACCCCATAAAGTATATATATTCTTAATCGTCGTAAAATTCGTCTGTTGTAATCACGCTACAATCTATAATACATGAGCTAGGTGGCTGAAATTTGGTATATATACTTCTTATAGCTGCAGGTAACTTGGGATTGGAAATGGGCGATATCGGTCCATATTTAGATATAGCTCCCATATATAGCATCTAACTTGTTGTGATTCCTTCTGTTCTCATATATTTTTTGTGTTTTTCGGTGTTATTTTCTTTAGGTTTGCGTTATTTTGTGAGGTCACATTCTATCCATGGTGGAAGGTATATAAGAACTTAACGCTTTTACTTGTTTAGTAATTTACTTAAACAACAAGCAAGAAAGTTTCAGTCGGGTAAACCGACTAAGGTATACCCTCACTTTGTGAGTAATGTAATATATAACATTACAATAATTAATCTGTCAATTTATGTGGGAGGTACCAGAAGGGGGAGTATTTTCTTTAAAAACATTGCACTGTTCCGAATTATAAGCGTTTATGTGCACTGGTATATTAACGTTACGAGCTATTCAATTTTGGTATGGTTTGGTCATTTTGTGTGGAAGTTACAAAAAGGGACATTGTGATAACGATCACTTTTCACAGGACTGTAGGCACTATAACAGCATTACACTGTACAAAATTTCAGGTATTTGTATGCACTGTTATTAAAGTAATAAGCCGATAACTTTTAGTATAAAAAGGTCCATTTGTGTGGGAGGTACCAAAAGGGGCATGGCAACTTCACCCATTTTCCTCCAGGTGATAGCGACAAATAAAATAATACAATGTGTGAAATTTCAGAAGATTCTAATATGATGTTATTAAAAATCAATATTTCACTAAAAGTTAACCCTTTGTGTGGTACAAGGTACAAGTAGTAGTGGACCAATATGGCCCATCTTCGGACTTAGTAGCAGATAGAAGAAAATATTACCACATACCAAATTTGAAGTTAATCGGTTACTCATTTCGAGAGATATCGTGCGCACCAGCCGGCAGACAGGCGGACGGACGGATATTTATCACTCGACTTAAAATGACCCAAAACGAATATCCGCCGAACATACTTAGGGTCTTACATCACTCCTTCGATGTGTTACACTGTTGGCCGTAGCAAATGATACTCGTATATACCCTCGTATCACTAAAGTGAGGATATAAAAAGGATCGTTTCATGATTTGCTTCATATCCAAAGATGTTTCCAGTAATAAAATTGTGGATGGTATATAGGATTCGGCATGGCCGAACTTAACGCTTTTATTTGTTCATTCTTTGTCAGTCTAAAGTCATTAGAAATGTTAAAGATATAACATATTAAAACATTTAGACGATTGATTTTACGTAGGGATTTCAAAAGAGAATTGAAAAGGGCGCAGGGACTTGGATTATAGTTAAATGATTCCTTATTAAATGTTATTGTCCCGTGTTAGAGGTCATTGACCCGGATTAGAGGTCATTGACACTATATTAAAGGTCATTGACCCGAACAACGGACCAGGATTAACGATATTTTATCCTGGATTAAAGGTCAATGACCTTGGCTTATAGGTCACAACCCCGGATTAAGCTCATGACCCCGAATAAAGGTCAATGGCCTCGGATTAAAGGTCAATGATCTCCTATTAAAGGTCAATGATCTCGGGCTAGTGGTTATGACCCCGACTAAAGGTCAATGGCCTCGTTTTAAAGGCCATGACCCCGACTAAAGGTCAATGACCTCGGATTAAAGGTCATTGATCGCGACTAAAGGTGAATGGTCTCGGATTGAAGGTCATTGACCCCGGATTAAAGGTCAATGTTCTCGTGTTTAAGGTCAGTGACCTCGATTAAAGTTAATTGACCCCAGACTTAAGGTCAATGACCACGGCTTAAAGGTCATGACCCCGAATAAAGGTAATTGGCTCCGGATTAAAGGTCAATGATCCTGGAATAAAGGTCATTACCCCGGATAAAGATCATTGGCCCTGCAATAAAGATCATTGACTCCGGATTAAAGGTTTTTGACCCCGGCTGTCATTGGCCTCGGATTAAAGGCTTTAAGGTCATTGACCTCGGCTTAAAGGTCATTGACTCAGATTTAAAGCCACTGACCTCGGAATAAATGTAATTGACCGAGATTAAATTACATTGACCCCGATTAATAACATTGACCGGAATAAAAGACCATTGACCCCGATTAAAGTTAGATTAACTCATGACATCAATAAAACGCATTTAACCCTAATTAAAGTAAATTGAATCCCTGATTAAAGGTCAATTACCCTGTCAACTTGTCCCACATCGCCCATTCTCTGTTGGGTCATGTAGTATGTAATCCAGTCATATCAATTTGCAAGACTATTGGTGGAAAGATTCTCTCAATGTGTACCTTTTTTCTACATAGGCGATAGCTCCATTTTAGTTTATTTAGTTTTTAGGTCACTCTTACTGCATCTGCGAAGATACCCCCAATGATACGATTTTTTTATCGGATTACGTAGAATAATATCAAAAGCATCCAATCTACATATCGTTTTCAGTTTACATAGGAGCCGGGCGTGCGCCCCTATGTACATTGTAGTATCACACTCTTATACCTGAAAGAAATCGGAATGGAATGTCAATTTTTATTCTTCTGATGCTACTGGTGGATGATGATACGATATTCATCTGATAATGCTAAGCGTTGATGCGACTGTTGGCGTAAATGTCGTTCAGATCAGCCAGGTACGCTGCTTGGTCTAGAGGCTCTCGCTTGTACCGTTGAATCTCGAGTTCTGGATTGAGAAGATCTCCTCCGATATGGCTGGGTGGAGAGATCTAACCACTAGGTGGTTGTTTGAATGGCAACGGCACGGTAGCATCCCATCAGGTACTGCTTCGACAACATAAAAGTGTTTCTCTTCCACTATTTAATACTCACAATCGGTGAGCACACTTACGCTACGTAGTTTTCTTCGGAACGGACTTCCGTTTAAAAAGAGGTCAACAAAGTTTCTGTTTGTCGATTCCTCGAGTGCAACCAGAGAACGGCTTGATGAGCTACTAATTTACACTCTGGGATCGTGATAAAAGGAAATTCCGCAAGGTCGGACCATTTCTCCGGTACAGTTTAAACTCGTCAAACTTGCAGATGATTGTACGATTCTGATGTCCGGTCCTCAAAGCGATGACATTGCGAAGCCAATGAATCCATACCAGGTGAGCTTCTTCGCTTTGTTTACGACTTGGACTGCATAAATGAAGCTGACTTTGTATATCATATTTGTCTTTATGTTGAAGTCATCCTGGCACATGTCACAGCTATCTGCGACAAAATAGATTGTAGAAGCAAGGTTCTCAAGTCACTTGCCGGCGGTATTTGGGGAACAAACAGACACATAAATCTTGTTGAGTGCCTACAAAGCGATAGACTGGACCGTGCAAAATTATGCTGCATACTTGTCAAAATTCCGACCTTCAAATAGCTAAACGGCGCTTCCTCATACTCGTATCTTTGGAAGATCGCCTCTGTAAAGAGACAAATCGTCTCTGTGCGAGAACATAATACTCGTCTGTTGTCAAAGCAGTACTTGGCTGCGCACTACCGCAGCAGTCATTCCGAATCACCCCATCCACCCAAGTAGGTGAAAGATCTTTCACAGTAGTTGCTGCTTGGGTGTTACCGTCGCATAAATCCATATCACCAGAAAATATAAGTTTCGGCCTTCTGTAGATACATTACTTTTATGTGGTGCTGCTAAAATCTGAACCATAATACAGCCTTTACAACTCCTGACGGCATTGGAGAGATCTACAAAAGAGAGCCGGTAGATCATCGGGCAGGTCTAATGAAACCCTGAAGCGAGTCTGCGGCGAAAAATGATAACTGTCCTCGTGTACCGGAGAACAGGATGGAGAAGTCGCTTCTAAACTTCATTGATATTGACGCAGTCGCGTTTGCAATGGAAAACCATCGTGTGAATACTCAGGATGAGAGCAACCAGTGCCATTTTAGAAAGAAAGTCTTCCGTGACAAACGGCAGCTCTAAGCTGAAAAAGAATTAGCGGCAACATGGCAAATACCTGACCGACGAGCGATCAGCAGTCGAACCTCATCCACTCAAGTTGTCTCCAGATCATTATGGACGTAGCCCACACAAGTGGCTAACTTCCTAAACGAACTTATTACTGACAGTTGCGACAAATAGACACACTTATATTTAAAGTTTTCAACAACAACAAAAACGGCCTTTCCGCCATTTGTCGTACTTTTTTTGCAATTAATCTCAACGGGCCGAATTAATCTCAATAGTTTTACGGATTTCCCCACAAGAATATCGATAAAAGGTTTAAATTGTCTGTAGCTTGTTATCACCGTTAGTTCGGGCACACGCTTAGAATTTGGTCAACATGAAGATAAGACAGCAGGGGTACTCCATATGATAAGATGCGTACTATAAAAGCATAAACGGAATGCGGAAACAGTAGCAGTTGTATTCGTACAGTAGCACCATGAAATTCTTGATTGTTTTCGCTTTGGCCTTGGCCACCGCCTCCGCCGAAATTTACCAACGCGATGTTGTCGTACCCGTCATGGAAGGTGAGGGTCGCATCACCAATGGCAACACTGCCTCCGTTGGTCAATTCCCCTACCAGGTCGGTCTATCCTTGAGAGTTAGCGCCTTGTCCTCTGCCTGGTGCGGTGGTTCTTTGATTGGCAACCAATGGGTTTTGACTGCTGCTCACTGTACCGATGGGTAAGTTGGAACATTTCAACAGTTCTGAAAGGAATGAGGTTTTAAATGAAGTTTTGTCTTACACACATTTCAGCATCTCCTCTGTCACTGTCTACTTGGGTGCTACCGTCCGCACCAGCGCTGAAGTCACCTACACCGTTTCCAGCAGCGACATCATCATCCACTCCGGCTGGAACAGCAGCAACTTGAAGAACGATATCTCCTTGATCAAGATCCCCGCCGTCACCTACTCCACCAAGATCCAAGCTGTCAAGATCCCCGCTATCGCCAGCTCTTACTCCACCTATGCCGGTGATTATGTCATCGCTTCCGGTTGGGGCCGTATTTCTGACTCTGCCACCGGTGTCACCAACAATTTGCAATGGGCCCGCATGCAAGTCATCACCAACACCGTCTGCGCTGCCACCTATGGTACCTCCATTGTTACCTCCTCCAACATTTGCATTGCCACCACCGGTGGTGTCTCTACCTGCAACGGTGACTCCGGCGGCCCATTGGTCTTGGAATCCAACTCTGTTCAAGTTGGTTTGACTTCCTTCGGTGCTGCTGCCGGTTGCGCTTTGGGCTACCCCGCTGCCTTCACCCGCTTGACCAGCTACTTGGACTGGATCAAGTCCAACACTGGCATCTCTTACTAAGAGGCTGTTGTGAACGTTTTCGAAATAAAATTACCCTATGATATTTATATAAAAAAAAGTTAAGTCAATATTTTTGATTTCAATACGAGTTGAAGGTAATGTTTTCTAATTTGGCTAATTTGAAAATTTGGAGGGCGGTCGAGTTCTGCTGAGTGCAATTTCAGTTATCTATTATAATCTTCGATAATATTAGGTAATACGGGTTTTCAGGCGGACCTGCATCGATGCGCTAAACAAAAAATCGAGATACTTTTTGTGTATAGTAAAGATTATTGTGAAAATATTTCCCAAAAACAATTCATAACGACCATTTCAGAATGAGATTATCCACTTTAAAAATTTTGTCAATTATTTTTATCAGTGTGTGATAATGAGGAATGAGGGGTTCAAATTCGATATTTGAACCCGTATTCCTGAAAGCCAACTTTCTTTCCATAAATTCATTCTTGGAAGTGGAAAATATGCAATTTGTGTGTCTTTGGAAGTACGTGAAATTCTATTTCTCTCAAATCACTTACATAGCTCTTGCTGGGATCAACCAAAGATAAGAAGTTATGACCATTTAAAGTTAAATTTTTATAGAACATCTACTGCTTCTGTACCTGCTCCCTCTAGATAGCAGTAGGCAGAAATTTTAGCTGTTAGAGAAGTAGAAGAATGGCTGAGAATTAAAATTCTTATTAAGGTCGTTATAGGACATGTTAGGGAACTGCGAAGCATATGAACTTGCAAGACTAGGAACTACCTTATAAGCTCCAGAGAAACTGAAATATGTGGGCATGCCTCGGGGCGACCTGTAAGCTTTTCTTGAGAGATAGTGCCCTAATGGCAATAAACTATAGGTGGTCACTAGTCAGAAATTGTCGACATTTCAAGCAGATGTGGTCTAGTCTCACCGGACGTCCCACTTATCGCGTCTGTCATTGCGGGTCACTGCCTTACTGGACGACACGCAGAGAAATTATTTGCGATGACGAAATAGAGAGTTAATAGAATACATTTAGCCCTCTTTATAAGGTGGAAATCTAACCCAGGTTCACGTTTCTTTCGCCCCTTTCGTTGATGTCAGTACTTCCCCACATATACACCTTCATAATTGACATCACTTCACACAATGAGGTCTTTATTCCTTCCGTTTGCCGCTCCTACCAGTAATTTCAATACACAGAGTGGCGTATCAGTGTTATGTACCATAAAACGGAAGCCAACCAAACATGGGAGATTTCTAACTCATGGCTGGCTGCTACTATGGCTTCGCTACTAAAAGAAGGAAGATGATAAATATTAAACTTGTTTTTCACAAGTATCTTGATGCGGCCTAAATCCTGGCTTGAAGCGGCCTTAACCCTGGCGTCGTAAGCCCACTTACCATATCGCCTCTCAACCATGATTCCTGGACCAGGTCAGTCCATCCATGCATCAAGATGAATTTTAAGGCGGCTGACGCAGCATTAGAGCGGTAGAGTTTTATCTGTGGAAGCTGCACCATTGCCAGGTTTATCCACCATCGTTAGATCTACCCGTGTCTGCCAGAAGCTCATCCTCACAGAATTCTTCCGATCCCATGATAAAGAGCTTCTCCACGTATCCAAAAATATCAGAAAAGGGAAAATGCAAGTAGCCGCCAGATGCAGCTCTGGCACTAGATACTACACCATTGTTATCTAGTAGAGAATATTTCGAATTCCTTATTCTATCGCTTTTGTTCACATTAAGACCGATTTTGCTAAATCCATATGATACCATGTCATCAGACTTGGCAAGGTAAGATAGAGACGCGGAATTCAGTATAAATACTGCATGCCTCCGAGACCTATCCGCCTCATTCAACCGACCGAACTGCTGCACCCGGCAGATTCCACAAATCTTCTTCACATCGCAGTGGTAGCACTCAACAGAGGGCATATTACTAAACCGTATTAGGTTAGGTTAGGTTGAGTGAGGATGGCACTTGGCGAGTGAGACCAAGCGCCCACTGAGACCATGCATGATCCATTGTGATTCCTCATAGTTCCTCTTCTCCAGTCCTTGCAGAATTTTAGAAGTTTAAGCGGATCCAATTCTTTTAATTCGTCAAGTGTCTGAAAGAAAAATGAACCGAGTAACTTGCTTCTTCTAAATGATAACATTGGACATTGGCATAGGAAATGAAGCGTATCTTCGACAGCGTCAGGATCCTGACACCAACGACACATATCATCATTTCGTAAGCCAATTCTAAACATATGCTTACCAAGACTATTATGTCCTGTTATGAGGCCAAAAATCAAACGTACTTGTAATTTGTCCATGCTTAGCAGCGTCTCTGTATTCTTAATTGACCCTTCATCCCATAGCGATTTTGTTTGCTCACATCCGGAAACAAAATCTACCTTTGACCTTATATTCGTGCTAAGTAGAGCCTTTAAAGCGGCCTGGCTATCGATGAAAAAGCTAATATCGCTTGTGTATATTTGCCTCAACGAAATAAGTTCAGCCGCCATTGAAATTGCATATATCTCCGCCTGAAAGATGCTGCATTCGCTACGTAGTCGAAGAGAGACCTCCAGGTCAAGCTCACGGCAGAATATACCACAGCCCGTACCCTCCTCCAGTTTGGAGCCATCCGTAAACACATTGATGGTTTTCATTCAACCACTCTTCCAGAGTGGGGAATTTAATTTTTACCCCTTTACCTAAAATATCGTGGCTAGTCATGTAGTCAGTCTCGGAATAACCAAGGGAACGGTCAACCAACACAGTATGTCTAGAATTCGAACCTAACAAAAGGTCTTGCTGAGCTAGCCGTGTCATTGTAAGTTCCGCACACTCTTTTATAAATATATCAATTGGTTGAATACCCGTTATTATTTCTAATGATCTTACTGCGGTGGATTTCATCGCACCCGTCAGGTAGCCAAGTGCGACTCTATTTACTCTACTTAGAGATTTAACATGTGTATCATACCCTGTAATTGTCCACCAAGTATGACAGCCATAAGTCAGAACAGGCCTGACCATAGCTGAGTAAAGCCAGTGGATAAGCCTAGGTTTTAACCTCCATCTAGGGCCCATGAACTTCTGGCCGTATTAGATTTATGCGACCCTGATACCAACAATGGGGAGCCGGACCAGGCTATGAAGCCGACGCGGCACAAATCGGCGGCGCGCCATTTTTTTCCAGCCGATTTCAGCGGCTCGCATCGGCTGAAACTCAGCCGCCGAACTTTATTTATTGAGTCAAAAAGATTTACTTCATGCAACCATGAAAATTAAGAAAGTGACTACTAAGTAGGGTTAGAAATGTTAATGAAGTTCATTTTTGCTATTTCGCTTTCATTTATTTAAAATGGGTTTTTTGGTTTTTACGGAAATTACAATAGCTCTTGAGCGGCCGAACCAATTTTTACAAAGTCTACGCCGTTTTAGAGAGAAAACAACAGGCACAATGTCATTCACAATAAATTCTCTTACCCAACAAAGTCTAATAAGTAGAAATTTATTGAACCAGTTTTCGACATTACATCAAAACTTCCTTTACTTTTCTTAAATTTTTGTGTTAATTTTAGGTTTTTTCATCTAATTGTAAATATCTTAAAGCGCCAATTTTGCCTGAGATTGACATTCGTGCGCCATCGTTCGTTGAAAATTTATCGCCTCAGCCGATTGTTGAAATATTGATCGGCTAAGCCGATCAGCCGCCGCCGCCGATAATTTTGGTCGGCTTCATTGCGTGAGCCGGACCCGGCAGCTGATTTTGCTGAATCCATATGACACCATGCCATCAGACTTGGCGAGGTGAGATATAGGCTCGCCATTCAGTATAAATACTGCGCGCCTCCGAGACCTATCCGCTTCATTTAATGGAGCGACCCGGGATTGCAGACCTTCAACATCTTAGCGATGACCTTCAGCATCTGATTTTACCAATCTTCTTCAAAGCGCAGCGGTACCACTCAACAGATCGCATATTACTAAACCGTTTTAGTTTTATGCGGACCTGCTCTTCAAACATTTGGAAGTGCATTTCTCACTTCCTAGGAAAAAGTCACTATTTCGAAACTTTCTGTGGATAATATTTCGATAGTTTACCATTTTCAACAACAAAAACATAACTATCGATATTTCATCTCCTAAACTGGCAAAAAGTAGTTATTCTCTCATGATGGCTTCGGTAGTCCAATGTTAGACTCCCAAGCAGAAGGTCGTGAGTTCAAACCCCAGCTCAGGCAAATAAGCATACTTTATATGGAGTCGGAGTCGGCGTTTTTGCAAATTTCATAAAATTATGCTTTCAATGCATAAATAACATTTTTTCTTTACATATTTTGTATAAATATATTAATTTGCATACATTTTAACGGAAATTTTTGATCGGGAATATGGTTGAATTAGATAATTTTGCAAAATTCACCTCGCAGTCGACTCCGGCTACGACTCCGAATACTTTTGTAAAAAGTACTAAATCGATTATATTCCGGACCAAAGATATCCTTTCATATGTACATATGTCGATTCATATATTTATACAAAATATTTTTAAAATATGCAATGCATTGTAACGACATGTTTACACTCGAGACCAGGATAAACTCAGCGGTGTCCAGAGGTCGTTACAAAATATTTAATTCTGTTATACAGGCTAGAGAGAGGTCAGACACATATTTATTCTGAACAAGTGCGGGTGGGGGTGAGTATGTTTATTCCTCGCAAGCACAAGTGTAGATAATGTCTCTTGGTAGACGAGTGGACTGTATACAGGGTGGCTGATATGTAATGCAACAAAGTAAAGCGCTATAATTTTTTAGTTTTTTTTTACATTTTATTGCTCAAAAGCAAAAAATGTCGGAAAAAACATAAAATTTTAGAAACAGTTTAGATTTGTTCGAATTGGCCACCTTTGGCACGAATTATGGCCTTCAAACGGCCGACAAAGCCATCACACGCTGCACGAAAGTGGCTCTGCGGTATTTTGGCCCATTTCCGGCGAAGCGCCGTCTTGAGATGATCGATATTTTGGTATTTTTTAGTGCGAACCTTACTCTCTAAAATGCCGCAGGCGCAAAAGTCCAACGGATTGAGATCCGGAGATCTTGGTGGCCATTGTGCGGAAGAAATGAAGCGAGGAACCTCCTTTTTAAGCCATTCTTGGTTGACGCGTGCTGAGTGCGATGGTGCTGAGTCCTGTTGGAATGTCTATGGTCTGCGGCCGAAATGTTTGTCTGCCCAGGGCTTCAATACTGTCTTTAGGACATTTTCCCGATAATATTCGGCATTTATTTTGACCCCATGGTGGATGAATACGAGCGGGGAGCGACCATCGGCCGTTACGGCGGCCCACATCATTACCATCGCCGGCGCTTGAGTTCTGTTGGCCAATCGAAGGTGTAAATTTTCAGCTGACCTCCTTGGCAAGTTAACCCGATCATTTTGTTTGTTCACAAACTGCTCAATTTGGAATGGCTTCTCACCGGAGAAAACCAAATTGGGTAACTGGCCACTTTCGTGCAAGCGAAGCAACTCCTTGGCTCTTTCCAGTCTAACTTTTTTGTGCATCGGTGAGCTCTTGCACTTTTTGGAACTTCAATGGCGTTAGTCCAAGCTCATTTTTTAATATGTGTTGTATCCGTTCTCGCGATATGTTCAGCTCACGAGCAATTTTTCTACCACTGCGGCGTGGATTTCGATCAAATCTGGCCTTCACTTTTCGGATCATTTCTGGTGCTGTTACCGTTTTTTTTCGTCCACTTTTTGGACGCGATGCAACACTGCCAGTATCACGGTAACGAGCAATGGTACGAGAAACAAAAGATTTATTCACATTTAAATGCTGGAGGGCTCTAACGATAGCCACTTGTGTTTTTCCACCCAAATATAAAGCAATCACACTATCACGCTTGAATTCCATCACGAATAACTTTTTTTCTGAATGCAATAGATCAAAATGCTTTTGTAAGCTTGTAAACAATAAAATGAACTGTCACTGAAATAAATCTGTCAGCTATCAGACTAGCGGTTTAGAAATGATAGCAACCTGAAGTTGGTTGCAATACATATCAGCCACCCTGTAAGATGATTGACGTTAATATTGTTGATGAGTTATTTCTTCGTACAGAAAATAACTCGACAACAATATCAACCCAGAACGAGAAGAGAAGAATGCACAAAGTGATTAATAAAAGAGGTTTAGGTTTCAAACGTTATAAATTCATTTTATTTAAGATTAAGAGAAGAGAAGAGTAGATGCTCCCCTTTCCCGGTCCAGAGTGAAGTGGACGAGCAAACAAATTGTTACTTGACAAGAAACTTATTTAACGAAAGTAAATAGAATGCAATTCCTTAATCTATTACAATAATTCAAGATCTTAATCTAATACAATATTTAGCTATGGTATCTATACACTTAAAAACTAGAAATTCATTTATTTAATTCGTAATTATTAATAATATAAAATACAAAATGATTGGAGAATTCAATAATAATAATTGGACAATTCACATTTGTCCATATTCTTTAAACTTAATTAAGATTTATTTCATACACGGCACTAGTATCACAATTATCGTCGCACTCTCGTTCTGAGAACCAAAACACGCACCGCTCCTCTTACAGCCACAAGGTCCGTTCTAGGGTGTCCAAAAAACCGGTTATTTCGAAAAAGCGGTTTCCGGTTTAGCCGAAATATTACTTTTTTGAAATCCCGGTTTTCGGTTTTTTTGTCCAAACCGGTTAATCGGTTTTAAGACCGGTTTTTAAATAATATACGAAAGTGATTAAAATTTCATTAAATGTTTATTGTAAAACAAAAAACAACTTACAATCATTAGTAGTAAAAATTAGTAAACAAAAATAGATTATTACTTCGTTTATTACAGGTTTAATTTTTTGTTTACTTTAAATAGAAATATATTTCTGAAATTTCCTTAAAAAATAATAAATCATTTAGAATGTTTTTTTTATAATAATATTGTTAACGCCACTGTCGTTTATGAAGTTATCGATTTATTTATTTGTGTCGTATTTATCGATTAGTTGTATTTTTTTTTGTTTTTCGTCAAGTAATGTAATGCCAAAAGATAAAAGTAAACTCAAGCGAATGCAAGCGCCTTTTCTGCAAAAATAAGAAAAGTTGATTTGTGGTTACAACTTTTATATCTTTGTTTCAAAAAAAATCGTATAAAGATCTTGTAATTTTAATTTCGAATATTTAAATAACTTGCGCTTTGTTTTCATACCAAAAAGTTAGTATAAGTATAATAAGACATTGTGGATTCCTTTATAAACGTATAATTTCTTTGCCTTTTAATAGGAATTTTAATACTTAAATATAGAACTTTTGCTTCGAAATCTTGAGTTTTGTATTTGGTGTTCAAAATTCCGTGGAAACTTTGCGCTCGGGCAATTCCCGTAACAAATATCTTAAAAATAGAATACAATTTAAATGATTTTTCTTTTAATTTTTATGAAACTTGACGTTGAAAAAGCTCACAAACGTTGACGTAGTCGATATTAGTCCGATAGTCATTAAAGCATTGTATAAGTAACACAGCTTCTCCGTTTTCTTCTTAAACTTTTCAAAAAAAGCAAAGTCATCAATGTTGGTTGCATTTCGTTTTCCGATTCTGTGTGTGACATAAATTCAAATTTAAATTATTTGACTCATCAATATAACAACTTATATATCAAACCGAATCAGAGGTATCTTGCTCTTCTGTCGGGATTTAACATCGCAAAAAAGTCGAAGCTATTTGTCTTTCCGTTCTTGAACGTATGCTTGAAGTGTTCTGTGCTTCATGGACGTCTTATTAAATGCTTTGCTGTACTTCCTGACTTTATTTATTACATCATGCTTTCAGGAATAAACCCAAAATCATTTTCAAGATTAGTGAATTCATATTCACTTTCAAAATATTCAGAACAACTGTCAGAATTATCCACCTCATCGTTGTTATTTTTTGCATCTTGTATAAATGGCATCTACAAGAAGTAGAAAAAATATATCAATACTTTAATTTTTGTTTTAAACAATAAATAAAAAAACCGGTTAACCGATATGGAAAAACCGGCTTTCTCGGTTAACCGACATGGAAAAACCGGCTTTCTCGGTTAACCGACATGGAAAAGCCGGCTTTCTCGGGTAAACCGACTTATGAATCCCCTCACCTGGAGTCCCAAAAAAATATTAGTAAATTTATTATTTTTATACCCTACACCACACTGTGGCACAGGGTATTATGACTTTTAGCATTTGTTTGTAACGCCCAAAAAGAGAAGAAATAGAACCATAGTTTATTACAGGGTTGCCCATATTCGACGGACCCACGGACTCGTTGGGCCCATTCCAATCGACGAGGCTTGTCCGCAGGCAACAATCTTTGCGTCAATTGAATTTTGTACGGGAACAAATGCAAATCAACGCGAATAATCCGTTGTAAAGTGGACCGAGCCATGCCCAACTGCTGAGAACGGCGTTTTTGGGATGTTCTTGGGGACCTCTCAACACTGGCTCGTACGGCAGCGATATTCTCGGCCGATCGCCTTGGTCGACTATTATTTGGCCTCTTCGGATTAGAAAGAGCCTCACCAGTCGAAAATTTTTCGTATAAACGCTTAATGGTGTTCTTAGAAGGCGCACTTCTCACATTTTTTAATATTTTAAAAGCACGTTGACTTGACTTCTTCTGTTGAATGTAAATTTCAACTATTTCAGAGCGCTCGCGTGGCGTGTATTGTTCCATGGTAAAAATCTGCTTGGACTGACGCTTCAAACGCGGTATGTCATTAAGCGATCTGACATCTCTGTCAAAAGTTATGGCGTTGCCAGATGGGTCCGTCGAATATGGGAGACCCTGTATACCGATCGTCATAGAATCAATTTTTGAGTCGATTTAGCCATGTCCGTCTGTCTGTCCGTCTGTCCATGATTGTGATGAAATTTAGCACAGTGCTCTTTTTTGGCCCAAGGACGATCCCTATTGAAATTGGTCAAAATCGGTTCAGATTTAGATATAGCCCCCATATATATGTTTCACCCGATTTGACATGTTAGCGCTATAGAAACAGTAATTTATGTATATCCGATCTGTACGAAATTCGGCAAAGAGAGTTTTCTTGTTACGTGAATGAACACTACCAAATTAGGACAAAATCCGTTCAGATTTAGATATAGCCCCCATATATATGTTTCACCCGATTTTACATGTAAGCGCTGTAGAAACCGTATTTTATATCCGATCAGTATGAAATTCGGCAGAAAGAGGTTTCTTATTATATGAATGAACACTGTTAAATTTGGAAGAAATCGGTTCAGATTTAGATTTATCCCCCATATATACGTTACCCCCGATTTGACATGTAAGCGCTGTAAAATGTTATTTTATATCCGATCAGTGCGAAATTCGGCAAAAAGAGGTTTCGTTCTACATGAAGGAATACTGCCAAATTCGGAGAATATCGGTTCAGATTTAGATATAGCCCCCATATATATGTTACCCCCGATTTGCTATGTAAGCACGGAGACTGTATTTTATATCCGATCAGTACGAAATTCGACAGAAAGAGGGGTTTTTACGTGAATGAGTATTCAGGGAAAATCGGTTCAGATTTATATATAACCTCCATATATGTATATGTTCCTCCTTACCTTACTTCCGACCATTAAAATTTTCCCAGAAAGATGTTTATCAATTTAGGTACGAATATTGCTTAATTTAGAGATTATCGGTTCAGAATTAGATAATATGTTCCTACCCATTCACCAATTATTACAAATTATTATCGCAATGACCTTTTGGCATTGTTAGGGAAGTGTAGGGTATTATATAGTCGGCCCAGCCCGACTTTCTGCCTTTCCTTACTGGTTTTGTTTTAATTAAATTATTATCAATTTAAATTACATTTAATGACTTTAAAGTATGTACTGGTATTAAAGTTAAAAGCTGTTAACTTTTGGTACAAAAAGGTCCATTTGTGTGGGAGGTACCAAAAGGGACGTGCCAATTACGGCCACTTTTCTCTAGACTCTAGGTACTACAAAAGCATTACACTGTACGAAATTTCAAGTATTTGTATGCACTGGTATTAAAGTTAAATGCTGTTAACTTTTGGTACAAAAAGGTCCATTTGTGTGGGAGATACCGAAAGGGGCGTGCCAATAACGTCCATTTTTCTCTGGACTCTAGGTACTATAAAAGCATTACACTGTACAAATTTTCAAGTATTTCAAGCATTGGTATTAAAGTTATATGCTGGTAACTTTTGGTACAAAATGGTCCACTTGTGTGGGAGGTACCAAAAGGAGCGCGACAATAGTGCCTATTTTTCACTGTATTGTAGGTACTATTAAACCATTACACTGTACAAAATTTCAAGTCTTTAAATGCACTGGTAATAAAGTTATAAGCTATTAACTTATGGTTCAAAATTGTCCATTTGTGTGGGAGGTACCAAAAGGGGCTTGGCAACTTCGCCCACTTTTCTTAAGGTAATAGTGTATACTAAACTAATACTATGTGTAGAATTTCAGAGGATTCAAATAAGTAGTATAGAAGTTATTAAATAATCAATATTTCACTAAATGTTAACCCTTTGTGGGGGAGGTACTAGAAGGAGTGGACCAATATGGCCCATCTTCGAACTTAGCCGGAGATAAAAGAAAATAGTATCACATCACATCCCTTCGAGAGTTATCGTGCGCACCAGCCAGCAGACAGACAGACAGACGGACGGATGGACATTGCTCATTCGACTTAAATTAACCCAAAACGGTTATCCGCCGAACATAATTAGGGTCTTAGGTCACTCCTTCGATGTGTTACACTTTTGGTTCCTCCTCTTTTAGGGGGGGGGGATAAAAAAAACATATCGATGACTTATATCCATTTGTGGCTATCTTTAAAAACCCAATTTTTTAGAAGAATATTTGTTCTACGATATGTTCTACATATTGCTACTATGTGCTACAAACAAACAAAAATAATAGAATCCATTATACGCGAAGTTCTGATATATACACACTTTTTTCCTTCATGAATTGTCCATGTTTTGTGGAAATTGTAAATATAGCAGCTTTTGTTGAAAATAAACTGAGAAACTAAACGCCAATCTGTCTATGGTTAAATAGTAACTAAATGGCTGTTGGTATCCAAATGAATGAAGATTTTGTCGCGATTCTTTATAAAAAAAACCCTATATACTTACGTTGAGAAGAACGCGAGTGTTCCCAAATACAATGTGAAGACAAACAAATTTATGACGGTATCAACGATTTTTGTATATTTGCAAATAGAACACGTAATTCAATTGATTATAAAGTTTTTGTTATGATAAAAATAATGATAATCGGATGGAATCCGGATACATGTTTATCGCATAACAAAGATAAACAATTAATCTTTGTTATGAAGCGTGTATTTAAGGGAAGTTAAGTTCTTTAGTTTTTTATTCGAATTTTATTCCTAAATATAAATATGGACTTTAGTACGAGATCATTAAAACTATTTATAATAAAATACGTAAGAGTTAAAAATGTAATCTTCGATTTTTTGAAAGAAATATATAAATTATTTCACTCTCAGCAGAAATGTGTGGTTGTTTGGTCAGTCCAGTGAATCATCAAAACAGTGACGACAAGAGCAGGGTTAACATACGTCCTCCTTTCGGAGGTCATGTCCTCCCGTCCTCCCTCCTTTTTGAAAAATGTGGGATGTATTTTTATAGATCCGCCAATCGTGGTTTTGGGTGGACTTTTTCAACAATAATGAACCTCAACCTTTCAACCACTGAATGTTTTTTTAGTTTTTTTGGCTTTACCAGCATAAACATCTGTGATTAACGCCCAATTGACATATGCATTGAACCGTCTAAAAATTGATTCTACAAAAACTGTAATTTGCACTAAATTTTATTTCAACAACTAGACTGTCCTCCTAAGAAGAAAGTCGTATCTCCATTTAAGTAGTTTTGAGATATTTAGCTTTTACATTTTTTGACTTTCGCGGCTTCAGTTGTATGTTATGGTGGTAGCCGGTTTTACCAGCTCACATAGTCTAATTTAGGTTCCTAGCCTAAACCTAATAGTAAAAGTGTTGAAATTTAAGATCGTAAAAGCTAAATATCTCAACACTACTAAAATGGATATGTGACTTCTTTCTTAGGAGGGCTGTACTCCTCTGTAGAATTTTATATGTATTTGTCGGCAGCCGGAAGTTGGACCCCAAGGAAATGCAGCCAAATTGAAATGGGCGCACGCCCCAAATTTGGGGCCTATTTTCGTTACAAAAAGTGCTTTAAGAAATTACATCCCCATTCAAGAAAACAGAAAAGACACATTCTAATTATAACTCTTTTTTTGCGAGGTCGGCCTCCTCCTTTTGTTACATTTGCAAAATTTATTGTAAAAATTCTCAATATATACATACTATATGTAAAAATTTAGGACTATGGCGCTTTTTTAAAAAAAATAATTTTTGATCAAAACAAAATGTAAATTTTTTTCAAATTACTGCTTTTTTTACTTGTCCTCCTTTTCTGACACAAATGTCCTCCTATTCGAAAAATGTTTATGGTAACCCTGGACAAGAGAGAGCTAGAGTAAAATAAATTTTACTGAGTCTGCATTTACATCAGCGATGGGCAAAAGCACTACCCGGGGTTTTTCCTCTCACGTGTACATGAGCACACACCAGGGATGGAAAATTCAGTACTTTAGTACTTTTTCCAGTACTATTCCACTTTCAAAAGTACCGAAGTACCCCCACGGCCATTTCAGTACCATTTTATTCTTTAGATGGTAATCCAAAAATCTTCATAATTGGAAATTTCACAGGAAAGGCAAACAACTAAATAAAATAAAAAATGTTGTCTTTGGAAAAACGAGGTCTCCAGGATAATACCCTAACATAGGTATATATAAATTCACAACTGTATGCTGATATATCCTTTTGAATTTCGGTAATAAATTCGTACTTTGAAGCTATGAACAATTACCTATCAATAACTCAATTTTGTTTTTTTTTTTTGTATTTCGCCCTTTTTCGTTTCTGGTGACGAAATGTCCTTGTAGAAACGCATATTTTGCATATGCAATTTACAGATGTTACTAAAACTTTTGCGAACGATAGCAACCATTTGAAGTTTTCCTTTGGAATACAATAGCATTTGACAATTTTATAATTCTATCAAATGATTTTAAGGAATTGCTATAAGTGGCATGTTTATTTAAAGACACCTTATTATAGAAATCTGTACAGATATGAAGCAAAATCATTTAAAATATCTTTAAATATTTCCCTTGAAATTTCAACAATTTCATTATATTTGCATTAAAGTAATATTATTAAAGAAAAATACCTTTGCAGTTTAAAAAGTACCATTTTAGTACTTTTTGATAAATCCTATTTTCCATCCCTGGCACACACATTGAATGAGAGTTCACTATCATTCAGTCGCGCTTGGACATTCGATCGACAAGGTTGTGTCGTCGCTTGTTGCTTAGCGTGCACATAAAGATAAAATGGATGATACAATTATTACAATACATACTTCAAGTATAGGAATGAAGTTTAGTATGTACATATTGTATTTTTACCGAAGAATTTATAAACATTTCTAAATACAAGTTTAAATTATTTTTTATGTTACTGCATAAATGTATATATTATTTTCTTTTTGTCATAATTAAATAAAGTAACGAATTTTTTAAAATAATTAAAAATGCATATATTTACGATTTAACGAATTTTTTAAAATAATTAAAAATGTATATTTAAGGATTTTTTAATAAAATTTGTATAAACACCTAAATATACTAACTAAAAAAAGTTGGACACTCGAAAACGGTTAATAGAAAAATAAAAAATTAAAGAATATGGCATAATCAATACGAGTATGCAGTACTTTTATTTGAAAATTTGGATTGACCACTTTACATAGCATAATAAATATGTATGTGGCTAATCATAACATGTTTAAAGTTCGATTTCTTTATGTACACGTATAATAACCCCAAATCTACTTAATGATGTTCGTTGCCCACTTTATTTATTGTCTTACCCAACAAATATATGTTAGGAAAATGCAAATACCATTTCTCGCAGTGCATAAAGAGAGTGTTAACACTTCTCACAAATACATAAACATTTTGTAAAAGTATTGTGTGCCCATCGCTGATTTACATGATACTTTTTTTTTAAGTATTAAGCATACTTATCGGCGTTTTGTTGGCGAGAGAGGCAGTCGGAAACGGGGGGAAAAAAAGTATGCCGTACTCGTACTTATCGTACTCATCGTTTTGTGTTTTTCGTTCGCACTTGGAAACAACAACAATTCACACAGGAAAAGCCGAAACAAAACAAATGAAAATAAGTTAAGTACATATTGAAAAAAAAGTACGCGTGTGAACGTAAATACTTTTTCAAAAGAGAATAAGCCGATAAGTTACTTTAAAAAAAAGTACCATGTAAATGGGGACTGAGCAACAGAGCGTAGGCCAGTGCTACCATGTAAGTGCTTTTGGCACTAACTTCGCTGTTTTTAAGACTCCTAAAACGCCAAATTGTCTGGCTAGAACCAATTAAAAAATCGTAAAACATGCACTTTTCTTATTTTTAGTTGTTAATACTTTTACTGTTACCATTTTTTAATATATAAAATAATAGTCCATTTAATATATATTTATATTTCATTTTATTTATTGTTGTTTTTTTTGCTTTAATTTTTCAGTTTTAATAAACAATACATTAATATATATTTTTATAAATAGTATATATGTAGTTGGTATAATATTATATAGCTTTTGCTTGGTATCCACTATGGGGGAAGGGGGAGGGGTTCAAAAATATCAGAATATGCCTTTAAATAAAAAATACATACAATCTCAATATTGTTTTTGTTTTAATTACTTTCAAATTTTAAGTAATTTATTTACGGTAAAGATTATTTTAATTATATTTGTGTGTGTGTGTGTTTAAGTAATAACTGTGAATATCGGTATATATGTATGTGTCGTTGTGCTTGTGTGGTATTTTGTGTTTATTTTCTGTTTTTGCAAATAAATTTAAATCACTCTGAAGTTAAAGTGCCACAAGATAGGTAGTACTTTACATTGGGGGATGATTTTATTGTTGTATTTATTACATTTTTTATTTTTATTCTTTATAATAAATACATAAACGCTTTGCTGATATGGTGTTTTTCCTACAGTTTTCATTTTCTTCTTAATGAATAAAAAATACACATTTTCTTTCTATACAAAGTAATATTGTTTAATTTTTGTACATACATACATACATATATGTGTTTATGTATATAGTGTATATATGAATATATATTGTATATGAAAAGGTTTGATTGATTTTGTTTGGTTTTATTTTTATACTGCGTGACATATACAACTGTACAAAAATAATGTCACAATCTCATTTGAACTTAATTTTAGATTTTACAACAATTTTTATTTTAATTTTTAATTATTTATTAAGGTTTTTTTCATACATTTATTCAAGCAGAGAGAAAATTGATCGCTGTGACCACAACTATTATAAATGGAAGGATCTTCATATATATCACATATCTTGTCGGCATGCTGCATAAACTGACCAAGTCCATTTGGTTAAATATTTTTTTTATTATCGAAATTGCAATTCGAATTTATTGAAATTTATCTAATTTTGTATTGATTGCTATCTTTACTAATTTATAGAAGATGAAAGAAAACATTCTAATTATATGACTTCATTCACACTATAAATCATGGCTGTAAATTTCGATAACAAAGTTTTTCGAAAACAAAATTTCTCAGTTCAACAGTATGTTGACGATACACTATAATACAATATCGAAGATATTTATTTCAATAAATGTAAAATAGGGTTAAGTTTTTTGAAGAAACATTAAAAAAAAAAAACTTAAGTAATTAGGCTTAATTTTTTTTTATTTTAATAAATATCGTAAATATTAAAATCTTAAAATAAAAGTAAAAAAATAGGGTTGTATATTTGTGACAATAAAACATAATGAAATTTGTAAGTGGTGTCCTTCCCAAATATGTATTGTGGTTACAGCGACTATTTTTCTCCGTGCAAATGCTATAAAGTACATTTGTATTTCGGTAGAAAAAGATCAATTATCCATGATATTTAACAAATTATCAAGAGCCAGAAAAATTCCACATAAATTCGAATTAATCCTTAAATGAGCTTACTCTCAGATTTCAACGAAAAACAGTATTAAACGCAAATCTTCAAAAACAGATGAAAGCATTTGATTTGTTTAAAAAAAAATATATATTTTTCTTACGATTTAATTGAGAGTAAAACTAGACGATAATCTATGCAATATATTTTAAATACAAAATATTCTACAGCTAAAAGTCATTTTGAAGTTTTTGAAATTCAAATTTGAAATAAATCAAATTAAAAAATAAAACAAGTCAGAATAATGAATACATTTTGCTCATTCTCTGTCAGTATATAGTCATTGCAAACATTGTCGAATGTACAGAATATGAAAACATTTAAATTGTTGCTAAATAAGTTAAGTTAAATTGTGTTCGAATGAAGCACAATTAGGTGTCACAAATACGAAAAAAAAAATAAAAAAAAAATTTTATGGTAAATTTTTTTTTAATTTTTTTTTTTAAATTCCATCTTTCGTGGAAAGTACTTTCAGTATTTGGACCATAATTTTCAAGTAAAAGCCTGATTGAGCCGTGTGATGCCTCAAATTAAAGGGAATTATGAGGGCTACATATGCTGCAAATATCATGTAGAATCGTTGATTTATTAACAGTCGTAAAAAATATGCGAAATTTTTTTTTTTTTTAAACACTTTTTCCTGGTACAAAGAGCCATAAAAAATAGAAAAAAATCGAAAAAATATCTTATCACAAAGCCAGCATGCTAACGAAGAAAACACTGTCTATTTGAAAAAAATCTATGGATAGATGGAAAAGTTATGAGCCATTTTGTAAATGTTAGGGAAATTCCAAAAAATCTTGTTTCATATTTTTTCGTTTTTAAATGATGTTTTTGCTTATATTGAATTCGCCATATGTGAGAGAGACATATAGGAGACATTGCACTTGCATTTTATTTTATGAGGATTGATGTCAGACATTATAAAATTATAGAGAGGACGAGGTTTTATGGCCGTTCGTAGCTCTCCATAAAACATGATATGTATTGGATGAGATCCGCTCAGACAGAGGGTCATTCAACAATATTTGTGGTTTTTATACCCTACACCACACTGTGGTACAGGGTATTATGACTTTGTGCATTTGTTTGTAACACCTAAAAGGAGAAGAGATAGACCCATTGTTTATTATACCGATCGACTCATAATCACTTTCTGAGTCGATTTAGCCATGTCCGTCTGTCCGTCTGTCTGTCCATGTATTCTTGTAATCAAAGTGCAGGTCGTATTTATGATCCGATTGTGATGAAATTTAGCATAGTGCTCTTTTTTGGCCCAAGGACGATCCCTATTGAAATTGGTTAAAATCGGTTCAGATTTGGATATACTCCCCATATATATGTTTCACCCGATTTGACATGCAAGCGCCGTAGAAACCACATTTTACATCCGATCTTTATGAAATTCGGCAGAGAGAGTTTTATTATTACGTGAATGAACACTACCAAATTCGGAGAAAATCCGATCAGATTTAGATATAGACCCCATATATATGTTTCACCCGATTTGGCATGTAAGCGCTGTAGGAACTGTATTTTAAATCAGATTAGTACGAAATTTGGCAGAGAGAGTTCTCTTATTACATGAATAAACACTGCCAAATTCGGGGAAAATCGGTTCAGATTTAGATATAGCCACTATATATATGTTTCACCCGATTTAACATTTAAGCGCTGTAGAAATCGTGTTTTATATCCGACCCGTACGAAATTTAACAGAGAGAGTTTTCTTATTACATGTATGAACACTGCCAAATTCGGGGAAAATCGGTTCAGATTTAGATATAGCCCCCATATATATGTTTCACCCGATTTAACATTTAAGCGCTGTAGAAATCATGTTTTATATCCGATCAGTACGAAATTTAGCAGAGAGAGTTTTTCTTATTAAATGTATGAACACTGCCAAATTCGGGGAAAATCGGTTCAGATTTAGATATAGCCCCCATATATATGTTTCACCCGATTTAACATTTAAGCGCTGTAGAAATCATGTTTTATATCCGATCAGTACGAAATTTAACAGAGAGACTTTTTCTTATTAAATGTATGAACACTGCCAAATTCGGGAAAAATCGGTTCAGATTTTAACATAGTCCCAATATATATGTTACACCCGATTTGACATGTAAGCGCTGTAGAAACCGTGTTTTATATTCGATCAGTACGAAAATCGGCAGAGAGAGTTTGCTTATTACATGTATGAACACTGCCAAATTCTTATCGCAATGCCCATTTTCGCATTGGTAGGTAGGTGTAGGGTATTATATAGTCGGCCCCGCCCGACTTTCTGTCTTTCCTTACTGGTTTATTTATGAGGTTTCCATTCAGTAACGCCTTTTAGGGGCATGGACATCCCAGTCGTATATACAGTTAGTAAAATTATATGTACGCAATACAAAGTAGTGAGCGGCAGTCTTGAAAATATTGGGTGTCTACTTTCGAAGCAAACTATATGTCAGCTACAGGTACTGAAACTTATGAACCTTAAACCCGGAATTTATGAATGAAATTTCTTATTAATAAATAAGTGTAATTCAGCGCCTTAAAGAGATAAGTCGATTTTCTGAAAAATATTACAATGTTATATTTCGAAGTTTGAGTAAAAGGCAAAGAACTTTTCAATGTGTAAATGATTCCGACAATTTCTGCTACATTTGCGGAAAATATGTAATTAAAAAAATCGACGTGCATTTAGTAAAATAATAGAAGAAATATATGTGTAATATTTTAGTATACAAGTTAAAAATATGAACGAACCGTGGACACCTAGTATTTTGTGTAATTCGTGCCATGTAAATCTTACTCGATGGACTAGTGGAAGACTGTGGTAAGTGCATTAAAATTAATTTATATTTCAATGTTTTGTGGAATAAAACGTTTTAATTGTAGACATCACGTGAAATTTGGAATGCCATTGATTTGGAGACAACCATTCATTCACGATATGGACTGCTATTTTTGTCTAAGTAAACAGATTGGAGTAGGAAGGAGCATTCGCTGGAATTACGCTGAAGTAAAATCTGTCACTTTGCCAGTTGCACATTCGGAAACAATACCAATTCCCAAGTGTCCAAGTATAGCTAACATAGCATTACGGAAACATCATCAAGTTCAACTGAGTTCTCAACTCTGAGCGATTCAAGTTTGAGTCAGAAGTCATCGCTTTTAACTCAGTTTCAACTCATTGATCTAGTGAGAGATTTGGAACTGACCAAAGATAAGGCAGAACTACTTGCATCTGGGATGAAACAGTACAATATTTTGGGCCCAGATGTTAACATATCATATTATAGAGTCCGTGATATACCTTACAAACAATTTTATACAACTGTGGATAACAGTTCGAGGAACTTAATCAAACATACAATTCAAAGGAATGGCGGTTACTTGTTGACAGCAGTAAAGAAAGTTTGAAAGCAGTACTTTTACACAACGGAAATCAGAAACCGTCGATTCCCATTGCTCATGCTGTCAACACTAAGAAATCATACGAAACAATGGCTAAATTGATAAAATACATAAAATATGAAGATGACTGGAAAAGTTGTTGCGATTTAAAAGTAGTTGGTATGTTATGCCTCTGGGATAGCCGATATTTTGCCACAACGGCATATTAAGCTAGGGCTCTTTAAAATTTTTTTGACAGAGTCGGTCTGGACAACTTAGTCGAGAACATCACTACTTCATTTAATAACTCCCTTGAAGAAGCCTGTCCAATACCAAGTACAAGTGTAAAACTAAAACACAATGGTGGACTTCTGAGCTAGGAAGAAGACCTGCAACAAACTATTCAACAAAGCCAGATCTACAGGGGTCACCAATGACTGGGATGCCTATAAAGAGCAACTCAAAATCTATTAGAAGGAGCTAAGAAAAGCGCAAAGCGTTCTTGGCACACCTTCAGTGGAGAAGTGGAAAAGATTTCGGATGCCGAAAGGCTGCGTAAGATATTATCCACTGCACCCTGTACTGTGGGTTATTTGCAGGATGAGGACAAAAAACGGCGAGCAGTCATTCAACTTACTTCTCGACACATATTTCCCAGGGTACTCACCAACAACAAAGATCAGCAGGACCAACAAGAGTGCGAGTTTAATGCTAGCGTCGCTAGCTTGTTGACTGAGAAATCCAGAATAAGCTGGGCGATTAACAGCTCCGAGCCCTTCAAATCACCTGGAAAAGACGGCATAACTCCAGCTGAAATGCAGAAAATGTTGAAGTACATTTTCCCCTGGCTGGAGAACTCTCATGCATCCCCAAACGATGGAGACCAATTAGCCTTTCATCCTTCCAGTTGAAAGGTCTGGAAAAACTTTTAGATTCTTTCATTAGGGAGGACCTGGATACAAAACTCCTGTCGGACCACCATGCTTGCAACAAGATAACGTCTACAGAATCTGCCCTACATGAATTTGTGGGCACTATAGAATCATCCCTACATTTCAGGATATTCACTATGTTGGCATTTCTTGACATAGAAGGGGCTTTTAACAACATTTACTCAGATGCAGTAATTGCGGCGCTGTCACATCTAAAGGTGAACTCTAACTTGATTAGACTAATTCAAAGCCTGACCATCAGAAGAGGCATAACAAACAGAGGGACCCCACATGGAGGAGTACTGAACCTAGCGGTGAATGCAATCCTCCTAGATCTAAAACTGTCGTGGCAATCGCAGTAACTGGCCAATTCGACATCCTGTAGGTGGCTCTGAACTAGCGTTAGTCGAAACTTGGATGAATAGGTCCCACATGTGGACCGTCCTCGCATAAATGGAACAGACCTAGTCTTTTCTGAAAGTGCAAAATTTCTAAGGAATATTCAGGAAGGAATAATTGTAAGGAAGGCCAGTGTGGCCAGTAGGGTCGCGGTGGGGACTCTCTCCTAAAATCGTCCATTGGATATATACAGCAGTAGTTTGTCGAATACTGTTGTACGGCAACTGATAAACTATCCATCACCAATTTACTATCAAAGGTTCAGAATAGCAAAACAAGATAGCAAAAATGGCTTTGGTAGGTAGCTCTACATAAAGGTTGGGGTCTGAACCTGCGTTCAGTTTAGTTAGACCGATAATGCTGCATGTCATTTTGGTCTGGTAGACGGCTCTATAGAAATCCAACTTCTGCGCGATACTAGATACAGTTAGTTCGCCGAATGACACCGGCTGAGACACTGAATGTTATATTACATTTTAAGCGCTATATATTATAGCAAGATAACATGCCGCAGCTTCTGATATCTGATTTAGTTTTAGGGAACTGCCGCTTTGATCAGGAAATGGCTACGAACATAGTGTCATTCTATACACAATGGCTGACATTACAGGCATTATAAATTACACTATGACAGAACCACTTTTTCACTTTACACTTGATAGATCAGATTAGTTTTTCATCTCTCGACGCTACGGGTTGAGGATGATCTTCAAGAGCGATATTCACCCGATTAGTGTTGCTGCGACTTCGTTGGCGAAAATATTGTTCGGGGCCAAATCACGGCATTCAATAACGAGAACGTTTCGATGACCACCTATAAAGAGATAGATGTTACATTGGTTTGATCGACCAACCTGAGCGCCATGCAGTGAAGAAACCTGTAGACTTGCCAAAATGCCAACATTAAAATAGCTATACGGTGCCTCTTCACGTATTCGGAGAGTCAATCCGAAGAACCACGCTTTTATTCTTCTTATACGCATATGTATCGACTATATGCACCTCGGTCCAATGTAGCTAAAGTCACATAGGAATGTGCTGGGCTTGTACCTATCAAAATTAAGAGCATATATGAGAGAAAACCGGAGGATAAAAGACAGAGTTTCGATGTATACAAGGAAGAGGGGCCATGTATATCTGAGTGGCTGAACAGATAGCACGGTGACACGAACACAAGTTCATAAAAGATCATGGAGGCTTCCGGAAGTATCAGCACAGATTTGGACATGTCATATTTCACTAATTCTGCGAGAGAATCTAGAAAAATTCGTGTTTGAGTTCATGTTACGTAGTAGGAACGAATGACAGAAGTTCTCTGAACGAAAAGCATTATTGTGAAGTTGCAAAGCATGGATAGAATAAGAAGAAGCGCAGTAATCAATACGATATTAATATTCGAAGATAAAATGATTGCCATTTCCATCAATTCCGTGGAGGAAATATGGCCGAAGAAGGGGTGTGGTTTATTGCATAAGAATCTCCTACGCAACAAAGGAAAACTAATCTCCCTAAAGTCTTCGATATCAAAGACAAATAGAATATAAGAAGACATTCCTTCAGGCCGAAATGTCAAAATCCGTCAGTTACGAACGAATAGGAATGAATGAGGAACACGCAAAAAAACTGTTTTCCGCGAACTTAGCTTGAACTTTTTTTGCACTTATCGATTAATATTAATTTTTAAATTGTGAATATTACAAAAAATTAAGGAAAAACGTTCTGAAAATCCGCGAAAAACCCTACTCGTTCAAATCAATTTCCTATTCGTTCGTAACTGACAATTACGCGCTACAGGAAGGAATGTCTTCTTAAATTATATTGTTTTTGTTCGATATGGCCAACCTCGATATTTTATTTGAAAATAACGTCAAAATGTACCTTACGCGTTGGGTCGTTAAAGGGATCACAAGATTCCCTAAGGATGGCTACAAACAGCAGCTCTTAGCTGGTTTTAAGTGGAGAGGAATTAGTGGCAATATGGCAAATACCCTCCCGGCGTGCGATATGCGGTCACATTACAATCTGCAAATAGTCAACTACTGAGATAAATCGACTCAACTTGTCCCCATACAAGTGGCTGACTTCCTGAACGATTGGTTTCCAGACAGTCACGGGAAATAGACACACTTATATTTTGTAGTTTCAAAAACAATAACAACGAAAATGGCCTTTCCCCCAATTGGCGTATTTTTTGCAATTAATCTCAATAGGCCAAATTAATCTCAATAGTTTTACGGATTTCCCCAAAAGAATATTGATAAATGGTTTAAATTGTCTGTAGCTTGTTATCGCCGTTAGTTCGGGCACACGCTTACCCCTTTTTGAGAATTTGGTCAACATGAAGATAAGACAGTGGAGGTACTCCATATGATAAGATGCGTACTATAAAAGCATAAACGGAATGCGGAAACAGTAGCAGTTGTATTCGTACAGTAGCACCATGAAATTCTTGATTGTTTTCGCTTTGGCTTTGGCCACCGCCTCCGCCGAAATTTACCAACGCGATGTTGTCGTACCCGTCATGGAAGGAGAGGGTCGCATCACCAATGGCAACACTGCCTCCGTTGGTCAGTTCCCCTACCAGGTCGGTCTATCCTTGAGAGTTAGCGCCTTGTCCTCTGCCTGGTGCGGTGGTTCTTTGATTGGCAACCAATGGGTTTTGACTGCTGCTCACTGTACCGATGGGTAAGTTGGAACATTTCAGCAGTTCTGAAAGGAATGAGGTTTTGTCTTACACACATTTCAGCATCTCCTCCGTCACTGTCTACTTGGGTGCTACCGTCCGCACCAGCGCTGAAGTCACCTACACCGTTTCCAGCAGCGACATCATCATCCACTCCGGCTGGAACAGCAGCAACTTGAAGAACGATATCTCCTTGATCAAGATCCCCGCCGTCACCTACTCCACCAAGATCCAAGCTGTCAAGATCCCCGCTATCGCCAGCTCTTACTCCACCTATGCCGGTGATTATGTCATCGCTTCCGGTTGGGGCCGTATCTCTGACTCTGCCACCGGTGTCACCAACAATTTGCAATGGGCCCGCATGCAAGTCATCACCAACACCGTCTGCGCTGCCACCTATGGTACCTCCATTGTTACTGCCTCCAACATTTGCATTGCCACCACCGGTGGTGTCTCTACCTGCAACGGTGACTCTGGTGGCCCATTGGTCTTGGAATCCACCTCGGTTCAAGTTGGTTTGACTTCCTTCGGTGCTGCTGCCGGTTGCGCTTTGGGTTACCCCGCTGCCTTCACCCGTTTGACCAGCTACTTGGACTGGATCAAGTCCAACACTGGCATCTCTTACTAAGAGGATTTTTTGAATGTTTTTTAATTAAAATTACCCTATGATATTTATAAAAAAAATTTAAATGAAGCATATATATATGATTACCACACGTAATGAAGGTAATATTTTTAAATTTGGAGGGCGTAGATATCATGTAGTACACTAGAGCAAAGAACTCCAAGCCGACTAGTTTATCTTCGTGCCTGCTAAAAGGTCTGGAAAGACTCTTAGATTATTTCATCCGAGAATACCTGAATACGGAAATCTTGTCTGGAAACCAACATTCATAGGACAAGGTTAAGTGTATAGAAGATGCTCTGCATTAATTGGTGGGAACTATCGAATCATCCTTAGATTTATCCTTAGATACAAATAATTACTCAGTCCATGGTCAACTGCGTATTTTCTGGGTACCGGGACACAACGGAGTGATTGGAAATGAATGAGCAAACAGCTTGGCTTCAAAGGGCAGAGAACTTCGAGTAATAAAGTTGGAAACCTTTAGAAGCCACGAAGGATGAATTGAAGCAATGGGCAGTGATGGCTCACAAAACTGTGTGGAATAGAGCAACTGTAGGAGCAATTGCAAAGATACTGTGGGGTGACCCAAATGAGAAGAAAACAAGTAGTTTTCTGAAACTAAACAAGATCGAGATTAGTAAGATGATTAGAGTTTTAACGGTACACACAAGCTTACAGGCACATCTTCATCGCATAGGACTAGGAGAAAACGACGAGTGCAGGGCATGCAGGGAAAACATCGAAACGATGCAACATTTTCTGTGTCACTGTCCACCTTTCACACATGCAAGATCCCGATATTTCGGTTCCGACATATTGCCAGACTTGACTCATCTCAGAGAATATGACTGGAAGATACTGAGAAAATACGTGTCTAGTACCGATTTTCTGTAACCCGTGGGGTATAAAAATCATAAATAAGAAGCGCACAACAGGCCGAACCACTGGCTTAAGTGTATGTCCATGGACATGAGACGTTTTAAACGTCTCTTCATTCAACCTAACCTAACCTAACCTAAAAATACTCACTATAATGGTCTTTCTTCATATAGACGGGGCTTTTAATAACATTCACTCAGATGCGGTAATTGCGGCACTGTGTGTCTAAGGCTGAACTCTAGCTTGATTAGACTAATTCAAAGCCTTCTCAACAGCATAAGCAAGTCTTGGGTCCACAAGTCTAACAAGGATTGTAAATAGAGGGACCACACAAGAAGAAAGGAGTTCTGTCTCCACTAATTTGGAATCTAGCGGTGAATGAAATCCTGCTTGATATACTAATAGAACGTTGTGGCTGTAAGGTCGTGGCATATGCGAACGACATGGCAATCGCAGTAACTGGAAAATTCGAAAACGTCCTCAGACACATCCTACAGATAATTCTGAACAAAGTGACTGTTTTTTTTAGGAAGTATAAGTATAAGTTCCGACATGTGGATCCTCCTCGGATAAATAGGAAGAGATCTAGTATCTAGTATACATTTTCTAGGACTAATTGTAGATAGGGATTTGTCATTCAGACTTAATGTACTGGAACGTGTAGGAAAGCCAACGTCGCCTTATACTCTTGCAGGAGAGCTGTAGGGGCACATTGAGGCCTCTCTCCTAAAATCGTCCATTGGATATACAAAGTAGTAGCTCGCCCAATGCTACTGTACGGCATTGTGGTGTTGTGGACGGCAACTGATAAGCGAACCATCGCCAGTCTATTATGGAAGGTTCACAGAACTGCCTGAATAAGTAAAAGCGGAGCCTTAAGGACTACAGCGACAGAGTCTCTACAAGTCCAACATCATCTACTGCCGATTGATTTTGAGACTAGATATGTTGCAATAAAAGCGGCATTAAGATTAAACTGTCTATCAATGAGGATATCACGTTGTAGTGCAATGGTAACCGACCGAGTGGACAATATATCAACGATGTACACCTTCGAGAGGAACTTCGCCACCAAGATACCTGCCGGAGAGGAATGGGATGACAGAATACCAGGAAATATAAACTATCACCACCTCTTTACAGATGGTTCGAAGCTTGATGAGATGGTTGGCATCAGATCACACTCTACAGAACTTAATTTTGATATAGCTCACAGATTACCAGATATTTGCACTGTATATCAGGCCGACATAATGGCAATAAGGGAAGTCGCAAAGTAATAATGACCATTTACTGACAGCCAGTCTGCCATTCCTCTGGAGGTTACATGCATAAATTCACAAACATCTCTCGATTGTCGCAGATCTCTTAAGGAAATGGGTGACCAGTTTAACATATGGGTACCTGGGTATAGGGATATCCCGTGGAACTGCAAAGACGGAAAATTTTCATTTATTGGTGCGTCTCTGTCAACATGCAAGTTTAGACTCAGGCAAGAGGCGATTAGACAGACCAAGATGGGATGGATGAAAGATGGACAGAACTTGGCACATGTAGACAAATCTGAGAAGGTCAAAATATCTCCTCGCACTAGAGAGGAAAAACCTGTCTACGTCAGTGTCCGTTCTGACGGGACTCTGCCTGATCGGCGAACTCCCAGGAGGTTGGGAATAGAGTCAAATGATTTCTACACAGGCTGTGGAGATAATGAAGAAGTGTGGGGCAATGATCACCTGATATGTTACAAATGATTTCTACAGAGGCTGTGGAGATAATGAAGAAGTGTGGGGCATTGATCACCTGCTATGTCACAAATGGTTTCGACAGAGGCTGTGGAGATAATGAAGAAGTGTGGGGCATTGATCACCGCTATGTTACAGTTTCGTATTGATTAAGAGTTGCCTGCGGTTGGTCTTTCTAGAAAGTCTGCACATTAGGTAGGTATCGATATTCGTATTATTGATAACTTTTGATTAAATAGAGCAACTAATGCGGGCAACTGGGTAGCACTAGAGACCTGAATCCGGCTATCTAAATTCTCTACCCGCGAAATTGGGTGTGAACCACATCTACCACTAAACTCCTAGAAGGGTCGTTCCCAATTATGGACATGTGGTACTAGATAAAATCTCTGGTCAGATGTCGTAAAAAAAACTACTAACAGTTTTTGTTTCGTACTGCTCGGGACTGGTTACCCAAGAATAATTAAGACATCTATCGTTAGATATTTAATACACACAAGAGGGGAATTGTCAATGTTTTTCTTAACATAAAAAAAGAATAAAGGCGTATCAGAATGGATCCACTATGGGATCTGGATCTCTGGAATATACAATGGTAGCTTTCATAGACAAATAATAGATACGGCTCTGGCAAGATTCTCTTAATCAGAACGCATATCAGCTAGCATAGGATCAAGTGACCTCCATAGATTTATAAGTATAGGAACATCCATTGCAAAAACACTGCCTGATCGCTGTAAGTCGTTCCTTTTGCTGCTATAAATCAGAGTTAGGAGCAGACGCTGCGCCCCGCCCCAACTTATGATCCGGAAGTTGTTCTAATTTGGATTTTCACCAATGAATGCGCCGCCACCGATACAAATGGGTCAACAGCTTGAACTCAGCCGCCGATAAAAAAAACTCTCTAATCGACAAGGAATATTTTCCCAAATATGGAAATCGAAATCATCCACTTTGACACCTAAAGAACCTTTAGAACTCTCTGAAATGCTACTATTTACAATTTATTTTCATAACAATGACGCAAAAGAACATTACCAATTTCTTCATCAGGAGTCTTCTGATTTTGAAGAAACTATGATTGATGACACGTGTGCCATAGGTTGCCACCAAGGTTTATTGTCCAAAAAAAATCTGGCTATTGATGCAGCTAAAATAGCTAGTTCTTGCGAAACTGAGAGCGAATGCTGGGAATACCCTGGATATTTGTAGATTTTTGAAAAATGTAACCTTTAATCAGATTAATAAGCAATTTATATATAAAACTTCATCTCCAATGGGTCATCGCATAATCACAAAGCAAATGCCAAACTTCCTGTATTTCGCCATCTTTCTGGCTTTCTTGCTTTTAACTAAGGTCTGAATCACACGCGGCAACTTTTTCCAAGCAACTGTCAAAATTTGTTGGAGAGAGGTGCTGAGAGCAGGCAATGAAGCCGACCGAAATTATCGGCGGTGGCGGCGCATGGAAATAATAGCGATTGGCGGCGGCGGATGATCAAATTTCAATAATCGGCTGAGCCGATAAAGTTCCGCCGAAGAAGACGCACGAATGCCATTCTCCGACAAAAGTGGCGTTTTTAGATATTTAGCGTTAGAGGAAATAACATTAAATGAACACAAAGTATATATTATTGTTGTTTTTATATTAGACCTTTCTAATTGTTAAATTATTTAATTAATTGACTCGACCTCGAGCTCAATTAATTAAACATCCAATAATATAAATAAGACAAACTTATGGACATTTGATGTAATGTTGAAAATCGGTTCAATAAATGTGTTTGAATAAGGCAAATGATTGATACATTTGTTACTGAGTTGACGATCCTTGGTCAAAGAGGAATTGGGTCGTTCCGGAGTGTAGATCCGATGCCCTTGTGCCTTAATATTTGTAAATGTTTTGAACGATATACTATGTTTGGTCTGTTAATTTTTGGCGTTTTTCTTTTATTTCTGCACATATGTATTTTAAAATCCCTTGCATGAAATTTGACATGTACTGTTTTCCAGAAGCAGAAGAAAAAATGCAAAAATGCCAGACCTGCCTTAGTATTTCATCCATAACTATTACAAATATTTAGCCACTGAAAACCCAAACACTGTTTTGGATTCGCGAGAGAGCGCCGAGTATTCTGTGGGATTATGAAAAAAAATAGGGAAGCATTTTTTTTTAAACTCAAGCTTTTAAAAAGAATTATAAAATTTTTTAATACAAAAATTCTACAGAAAAAGGTCCCTTGTGTTCTCTTTAAAACAATGTAGACTTTGTAAAAATCGGCTCAGCTCTTAATTTCCGTCAACCCAAAACGCATTTTATATTTATACCCTACACCACACTGTGGTACAGGGTATTATAACTTTGTGCATTTGTTTGTAACACCCAAAAGGAGACGAAATAGACCCATCGTTTATTATACCGATCGACTTAGAATCACTTTCTGAGTTGATTTAGCTATGTCCGTCTGTCCGTCTGTCTGTCTGTCTGTCCGTCTGTCTGTCTGTCCGTCTGTGCATGTATTCTTGTAATCAAAGTACAGGTCGCAATTATGGTCCGATCTCGACGAAACTTTACACACATCTTTTTTTTGGCCCAAGGACGATCCCTATTGAATTTGGTTAAAATCGGTTCAGATTTAGATATAGCCCCCATATATATGTTAGCCCCGATTTGACTTGTAAGCGCTGTAAAAACTTTATTTTATATCCGATCAGTATGAAATTCGGCAGAAAGAGGTTTCTTATTATATGGATGAACACTATTAAATTTGGAAGAAATCGGTTCAGATTTAGATATAGCCCCCATATATACGTTACCCCCGATTTGACATGTAAGCGCTGTAAAAACTTTATTTTATATCCGATCAGTATGAAATTCGGCAGAAAGAGGTTTCTTGTTATATGGATGAACACTATTAAATTTGGAAGAAATCGGTTCAGATTTAGATATAGCCCCCATATATATGTTACCCCCGATTTGACCTGTAAGCGCTGTAAAAACTGTATTTTATATCCGATCAGTGCGAAATTCGGCAGAAAGAGGTTTCTTATTACATGAAGGAATACTGCCAAATTTGGAGAAAATCGGTTCAGATTTAGATATAGGTCCCATATATATATTACCCCCGATTTGACATGTAAGCGCTGTAGAGACTGTATTTTATATCCGATCAGTACGAAATTCGACAGAAGGAGGTCTTTTTACATGAATAAGTATTCAGGGAAGATCGGTTCAGATTTACATTAAAGCTACATATATATGTTCCTCCTGATTTGGTATCAAATCGCTATAGAAGTTGTATTTTACTTCCGATCATTAAAATTTTCCAGAAAGATGTTTCTCACTTTAGGAACGAATATTGCTTAATTTAGCGATTATCGTTTCAGAATTAGAATACGTTTCTACCCATTTACCAATTATTCCAAATTATTATGGCAATGACCCTTATCGCATTGTTAGGGAGGTGTAGGGTATTATATAGTCCGCCCCGCCGACTTTCTGCCTTTCCTTACTGGTTTTTAATTTAAAATCCCTACAAAAATTTTTGCAATATTTTTTAATTACCGATAACCATATCTTATTTTATCATTCAGAAATTTTTTATAAACTTTGTAAACTAAAATGAACTCTAAAGTAGTAGTCGCTTCCTGGTTGCATAAAACAAACTTCGGCGGCTGAGTTTCAGCAAATGTTAACCGTTAAAATCGGCGTCGTCGCCGGCTGGAAAAAATGCCCGGCTACGGCGCGCAGCGTCGGCTTCATAGTCTGGTTGAGAGTTCTTTCGGCCTGCCTCTCTTGTCTCGTGCGAATCAGCACTAACTGAAGTTGCTTTTTCGTTTAATTAAATGCATATAATGCAGTGCTTCTCATCAAGTTTTGCGTCACGGCCCATTTCCAAGATATTGAAGGCTCCATGCATCTCCAGATAACCAACATTTTTGAAAATAATATCAATAATCATTATTTTTTAAAGGGTCAATTTCGAGCACAGTGTGTTTATAAACCCTTAACCATATTAGTGGATATTTTGCAATTCGGACGCGAAAGAAAATTTTCCAATATGTCCATTTGCTTCCAGACTATAATTCGGATTTAAAAAATTGCAATGTCGGTTTGTTTTCACTCAAAAATTGTAATGTGCATAATTTTCATCAAAACGTCACGGCCCCCTGATATGACGCTACGGACCCCTAGTGGGCCGCGGACCACCATTTGAGAAGCCCTGATATAATGTTTTTTAAAAGGATACATCTCCACAAAACTATGTTGCAGCAAATGACAATTATGAATAATACAGTCAAGTTCATCAAAGTTCGCAGAAAACAAAACAACATGTTTAGCCGATCGCCGCCGCCACCCCCGCCGATAACTTAAAAACTTGCGCTGCCGTCGCCGATCATTTTGCCTCGGCTCCAAACTCAGCTATAAATTCTTGTTAAACAGTTTTCATGAATGACTGAACAGTTCAATATTCACCTGATTTGGGTGCAGGACCACGCGTGCCTCTAGCGACCTGCAAGCTCTTCTTGAAATATAGTGTCCTTACGGCTACAAATGATAGGTGGTCATTAAACAGAAACTACAAACATACCAGACCATAATCCAAATGCACCAACGCCCTGTTGTCGTTATCGATACCGGACGCATAACTTAGCGTGTTCGTCATGACGGGTCACTGCCTTATAGGAAGGCACGCAGAGAGATTGAGATGAACTATTTGGGAATTGGAATATGTACGCAGGCCTCTGACGTCCTGCAATATCTTTTTGAGAGATGGTGCTTTGGCGGCAACAAGTGATACTAGTAATGAACTGCATACATTTCATATTGAATGTAGGCCCTGCCTAAACTCCAAACGCCCAGGCTATGAAGCCGACGCGGCGCAAATCGGCGGCCGATTTCAGCGGCTCACATCGGCAGCAACTCAGCCACCGAACTTATTTAGTGAGTCTAAAAAATGTATTTTATGCAACCATGAAAATTAAGAAAGTGACACATTGTAGTCACTTTCTTAATTTTCAATACAATAGTGTCAGAAATTTTAATGAAGTTCATTTTTGCGTAAAAATGTATAAAAAGTTTGTAAATGGATCTCGCTATAATTTTTTTAAAGAAATCCGTAATATATATGGGATTTAAAATTGAAAATGCGTTTTTTTGTTTTTACGGAAATTACAATAGTTATTGAGCAGCCGAACCAATTTTTACAAAGTCTACGTCGTTTTAGAGAGAAAACAACAGGCAATATGTCATTCACAATAAATTCTCTTTCACAACAAAAACTAACAAGTAGAGATTTATTGAACCGATTTTCGACATTACATCAAAACTTCCTTAACTTTTCTTAAATTTTTGTGTTAATTTGAGGTTTTTTCATCTAATTGTAAATATCTTAAGGCGCAATTTTTGCCTCAGATTGACATTCGTGCGCCATCGTTTGTCGGAACTTTATCGGATCAGCCGCCGCCGCCGATCGGTAATTTTCAATGCGCCGCCGCCGCCGATAATTTTGTTCGGCTTTTTTTGCAGGAGCTGCGGAGCAGACAATGAAGCCGACCAACATTTTCGGCGGCGGCGGCGCATGGAAAAATACCAATCGGCGGCGGCGGCTGATCCGATTCAATTTCAACAATCGGCTGAGCCGATAAAGTTCCAACAAACGATGGGGCACGAATGTCATTCTCAGACACAGATGGCGGTTTAAGATATTTACAATTGGATGAAAAAACTTAAAGTTATCACAAAAATTTAAGAAAAGTTATGGAAGTTTTGATGTTATGTCGAAAATCTGCTCAATAAATCTCTAGTTATTAATCTTTGTTGCGAAAGAGAATTTATTGCGAATGATATAGTGCCTGCTGTGCTCTCTTTAAAACGACGTAGACTTTGCAAAAATTCCCTCGGCCGCTCAAGAGCTATAGTAATTTCCGTAAAAACCAAATTTCAATTTCAAATGCCATAATTTTTTTGGATTTTTTTTTTAAATAAATGATACCGAGAAACTTTTACAAATTTAAACGCGAAAATGAACTTCATTACAAATTCTGACCCTATTGTATTACTTATTAGTTACTTTCTTAATTTTCATGGTTGTATAAAATAAATCTTTTTGACTCACTAAATAAAGTTCGGCGGCTGAGTTTCAGCCGATTTGAGCCGCTAAAAACGGCGGCGGCGCCGGCTGGAAAAAAATTGCAGGCTACGGCGCGCCGCTGATTTGCGCCGTGTCGGCTTCATAGCCTGCTGCGGAGACGAAAAGGAGGAGGACTAAATGGAACACCTTATGTGTCTGTGTCCCACTCTCTGTAGAATGCGCCATGTAACTCTAGGCTCTCATTTGTTTGGGGAGTAGGCAGGTTTGGCTGATGTTAATATCTGCTAACTACTGAGCTTTTTAGAACATTTAATGATTTTTTTTACAAATAAGTTCTAGAATGTTTACACATCGACTTCGTTAGCTGTAGTATATTTCCGATTAAACTGGTAAATATAACCTGGTAATCTTGATAATTTGTTTCAGCCAGAATAATTTGTTAATATGTATTTCTAATATATAGTTGGAGGATAACAACTTGTAAATAGTAAAGGTGAGCTCTTTGAATTTTTAGATTTTTTTTTGATAAATTCACAGAAAACCACAAAATTTCCATAATTAGGATAGAGTTGCTTCAAAAGGCGATCATCAAAGCAAAAGGTACAGATTTGCCTTCAATATATATATATAGGTATATAGGTATATCAGTTTTTTTTCCCAGTTTAAATAATATCAAATAAATTTTAGCACAACCATTTTTGTGTTTGAAACATTTCAGTTTATACAACATTAAAGTTTTAGTTTTAGATTTAGTTTTAGTTACTCTTTTCTAACAATTGAATATATTTTATTGGGAAAAAATGGGACAACATTAACATAAACATATACATACATACAACATGATATATATAGTATATGCAGGTATTGTAAGTTTCTATGTATTTAGTTTTTTTTTGTAGATAGTAGTAAATTGAAGCGTATCTGTTGGATTTGTTAAGTTTACAATTAAAGTTGTTTTTTTTTTTGGTTTATTTTTTAGATATGTAGTTGTTTTTTTAGATTTTGTTTGTATATAATAAATACATAGTTAGCTAGTTAGTAAGTATATAACTTAAGTGTGTGTTTTTTTATAAATATATTTTATTTTTGTTTGCCAAACTTAAAGTTTTCCCTGCCTTATCCTTTAGACCTCATTGCCTAAGTTCTTGATTACCTAATACATTTGATTACAGTTTAGCCTTTTTTCTTGGTATTTGCAATATTTGCAAAACAAGTATGATTTTATGCACATATCATATTTTCTTTATTTCTTGTTTTTTTTATTTTTGCTATAACGTTTAGCTTTTAAGAATAGTATTTAAACATTTAATTTTGTTTTTATTTTTATTTGTGGCTTCTTTTTGATTTTTTTTTGGTTTATTGTTTGTCCTGTTCTTTAGTCGCATTTGATAAATATTTAGTTATCCTTTAAGTAAGAAAAGGAAGAAGAAAAAAGTGCTTCGATTTGGTTTATTTAGGTTTCGATTTTTAGTGTTTTTTTTTTGTTTTACTTTATAGAATTGCAGTGTGCGTTGCTTGAAGACTTTTTATTCGTTTTTTTTTCTTTATTAAGTTTTAGATTTAGTTTCATTTTAGCGGAAGAGGAAGTAAAAAAGACTAACTACAGTTCATAATAACTATGACTAAATATTTACGAAGAAGACTAACAGCCATTTATTGTTTGAATTTCACATTGAAAAAAGAGTATAGCCTACAAAATTGTATTTTAATTTTTCGTTAAACAATTCAATTCATTATCAAAATAATTTGTAGTCACAAAGAAACCCTGTAGATTAGGCATATGTATAGCTATAAAATAGATAAAGACAATATGTAAAAAAACAACAACAACAAAGTATGTCTGGTGTATACAAATATATTATTTATTTCCCTACACAGTAAAATGTGCACTATTTTAATCCATAAACATTTATTCTTTATTGCAAAAAGAAAATCTTTTTTTTTACTGAAAAGAAACGTTTGTTAAAAACAAAAAAGTTATTTTGATGCAAAAAAATATCTTTTGGGATACATTTTTTGAGAAAATTTTCGTTGTTCGAATTTCTTTGTTTTAAAGGAATTTTGAATCAAAGAAGTATCGATATTTTCTATTATTTTGGTACAGAAATATTCGAACAAACCCAAATTAGCCTCAATTTTAAAATACCCACCAAAAATAGCGCATTGATAGAATACATATTGTTGAGGTGGCTGCCTCTGGCCGAAGAATTGTTGGTTCGTGTCAATCCGGTATAAAGAATCAGCTGAACTACATAAAAAAAATATTGCAGTTAAAAATTAATCTATTAAACAATTTAGTAATATCAGGATATATATGTATTATTTATTATCAAATGTTCAACTGAGTCAATTTTATAATTAAATTTTAAGTTCAATGTATCTTTTTACAGACTCAATAACTTTTTTAATTATAAGGTTCATTAACCAATTGGGGCTTAAAGTCCAATTTTTATACCCTCCACCATAGGATGGGGGGTATATTCATTTTGTCACTCCGTTTGTAACACCTCTAAATATTGAATTGAGACCCCATAAAGTATATATATTCTTAATCGTCGTAAAATTCTAAGACGATTTAGCCATGTCCGTCTGTCCGTCTGTGGTAAACACGCTACAGTCCGCAATAATAGAGCTAGGTTGATCAAATTCGGTACAAATATTTCTTATAGTTGCAGGCTGTTTGGGATTGCAAATGGGCCATATCGGTCAATGTTTTGATATAGCCCCCATATATAGCATCTAACTTGATGTGATTCCTTCAGTTCTCATCTACTATATGTTTCATACTGTTCTCATCTACTATATTTTTTTGGTGTTATTTTATTCAGTTTTGAGTTATTTTGTGAGGTCACATGCTATCCATGGTGGAGGGTATATAAGATTCGGCATGGCCGAACTTAACGCTTTTACTTGTTGTATTTAAAACTGAAACTGTTGTATTGAATAAAAGAAAATAAATTTATAAAAACCAAGACCTCGAGCTCGAGTTTTATTTAAAACAATTTAATTAAATAACAATAAAGGTCGAATAAACGAAGATTACTCAAATTTACTATCCTTAATAGTTAAAATTCAAGCAGCACGCATATGTTAAAGGAAGATCAGTAGAAACAGCTCTACATGAGGTAGTACACTACATATGTAGAACAGTCCTTCAGTGAAGAAATGTACACATTTGCCGTTTGTGTAGACATTGAGGGCACTTTTAACAACGTTCAGACCGATACACTTATGCAGTCCTTAGACGAGTTTCAGGTTGACCGGGCGTTGATAAACTGGATCAACAATATGCTAAGGAAAAGGTGGATTATTTGTGGGTCATATGACGTAAAAATCAGAGACAAGGTAAATCGTGGTATACCTCAGGGGGGCATTTTATCGCCTCTCCTATGGGTTACGACGGTACACAGTCTCCTTAAAGCCCTCACCAATGAAGGACTTAAACCAGTCTGTTATGCAGACGACGTTATAATACTTCTAAGGGGCACACATCTAAACCAACTATGCAGAAGAGCTGAGGAGCCACTTAACATAGCATATAACACAACCAAGCACAACCAAGGGGACTAAATGTCAACCCAGACAAAACTGAAATATGTCTATTTACAAGGAAAAGGAAGATTCATCCTTTTACCGTGCCTCGATTCCTGGATAAGAATATTGCCATATCTAAAAAGGTAAAATACTTGGGAGTAATCTTGGATCAGAAACTGTACTGGAAAGATCATATTGAAGAAAGAGTTACAAAGGCCCACACAAATGTTGGTCGTTGTGCAGAAGAGCTATAGGTTCAAAATGGGGACTACGTCCAAATATGACACACTGGCTTTACATGAGCGTGATTAGACCAATAATAACCTACGCCTCTGTAGTGTGGTCAACATCAATGGACAAAAAGTACAAAAGTACAAAAAGTACAACGTAATACCATTGCAAAAGTGCAACGTATGTGCTGTCTAGGCATAAGCGGGGCAATTAGAACCGCACCAACAAGAGCGTTGGAGACTATACTGCACATCCACCCAATAGATATCCGTATAAAGTATGAGGCAGGCCTCACAGCAAGACGTCTACAAGTGATGGGTGAATGGATTTCTGTAACCCGTGGGGTATAAAAATCATAAATAAGGAGCGCACAACAGGCCGAACAACTGGCTTAGGTGTATGTCCATGGACATGAGACGTTTTAAACGTCTCCTCTATTCAACCTAACCTAACCTAATAGTAAAATGTCAAGGCAGAACATTTTTATTATACGTAACAAGCTTTGGAGTGTAACCATCAGAGGTCGGGCTATCAAAAGCTGTAAACCTTTAAGTATCTAGGACCTGAAAATGTCTCGCCGGCGGGGCCAAATTTAGCGGCAGATGCAATTGCTCCCTGGCTCACGGAGATATATACTTGTTGTATCAATCAGGACTATACATATACCACAAATTGTAGATAAACCAAGGTTATTTTCATCCCAACAGCGGGAAAGCCGTCCTATACAAGAGCTAAGGATTTCTGGCCGATAGGTCTATCGTCATTTCTCCTTAAAACCCTTGAGAGATTAATAGATAGCTAGTTACCTTTGGACTAAAATTGATCTCAGGCTACTGTCCAATGAACAGCATGCCTACACCAAGGGCAAACCCACCGAAACCGTCCTTCATTATCTAGTCAGCTTTATTAAAGGATCTCTTGCTGTTAAGTAATATAAAATAGTAGCTTTCTTAGATATATTGGGGGCATTCAATAACATATAATCTTAATAGCTGTATATGAAGGTTCATTTATAAACTTATGATTAAGAAACCCGTCTCAGCTAGGTTAGGTTAGGTAAGGTTCGGCGAGACAGCCAATGTAACAGACTCACTTATACTATATCGTCGCACGACCACAGGGACGTAATAATATCTGCAAATTAGCTAACTCCCCAAAGAAATGTGAGACTAAGGTTGTCTACCGCCTTCTAGAGAGAGCGTGGCACAGAAACATAAAGTGTTCTATTGATCATCCTCCTGGTCTCCACAGCTACTGCAAAAGTCATTACACAAGACCTTCAATCTCTGTGCGTGACGTCCAATAAGGTTGGGATCCGTCATGACAGACAAGATAAGTTAGACGTTTGGAGTTAAGGCAGGGCCACATCAGCTTGGATTGTATTCAGTTCTTGACTAGTGACCACCTGTCCTTTGTTGCCGTAAGGACACTATTCATCAAGAAGAGCTTGCAGGTCGCTAGAGGTATGCCCACATATTTCAGAACACTTTGAGCATGCAAGATATTTCCCAGTCTTTCAGCTAGCTTAGGGTCAACTGACCTCCATAGATTTGACCTCCATAGATCGTGACGTCCAATAAGGTTGAGATCCGTCATGACACACACGATATGTTAGACGTTTGGAGTTAAGGCAGGGCCACATCAGCTTGGATTGTATGCAGTTCTTGAATAGTGACGACCTGTTCTTTGTTGCCGTAAGAACACTATTTATCAACACATATTCACATATTTCAGAACACTTTGAGCATGCAAGATATTTCCCAGTCTTTCAGCTAGCTTAGGGTCAACTGACCTCCATAGATTTGTCAGCAGGGGCGTGACGTCATATAAGGTTGGGATCCGTCATGACAGACACGATAAGTTAGACGTTTGGAGTTTAGGCAGGGCCACATCAGCTTGGATTGTATTCAGTTCTTGACTAGTGACCACCTGTCCTTTGTTGCCGTAAGGACACTATTTATCAAGAAGAGCTTGCAGGTCGCTAGAGGTATGCCCACATATTTCAGAACACTTTGAGCATGCAAGATATTTCCCAGTCTTTCAGCTAGCTTAGGGTCAACTGACCTCCATAGATTTGTCAGCAGGGGCATGACGTCCAATAAGGTTGAGATCCGTCATGTCAGACACGATATGTTAGAAGTTTGGAGTTTAGGCAGGGCCACATCAGCTTGGCTTGTATGTAGTTCATGACTAGTGAGCACCTGTCATTTGTTGCCGTCAGGACTATACTTCTCAAGAAGAGGTCGCAGGTCGCTAGTCGCTAGAGATATGCCCACATATTTCAGAACACTTTGAGCATGCAAGATATTTCCCAGTCTTTCAGCTAGCTTAGGGTCAACTGACCTCCATTGATTTGTTTTCAGGAAAAGCCCCAATAGGTTGTCCTGTCTCCTCTGCTATTACAATATTCAGCATTCTCTGGAGAAGATGAGTGTTAAGGTTATTGCCTACATATATAGATGACATGGAAATAGCTGTCGTAGGAATGTTTCAGAGTACTCTTATGGTGATTTCGATTTTGAAAAAAAATTTTGCCCGTCTACGCGAATTTCTGATCAACATTGCCCTTTTTAGGTGGAAATGATATACTCTCTCGTATTAAACCTTGCTTCTATTTTAAAATTCCAAAATGAGGAATAAATGTCCAGTGTTAGGGAAAAGGGCAACGAAAATATTGTACTTTTTGCAGAAACGAAATTGCCATTAGAGACATCCTACAGCAGACCTTTCATGCAACCGCAAGATGGTCTTGATGTGAACCCGACGAAAACAGAACTATGTAGTTCTTTTCAGCAGAAGATATAAGGTAAATACTGTCACAACTATCTCCTTGGGGAATATTAAAATACACTTCTCCCCAAGCGCAGAATACTTAAGTATAATACTACAAAGGAAGTTAAACTTCAAACCCAAGATTCTGGAAAGAGCAAAGAACCCTGGGGTAGCGCTATATATACCTGCAAAAGGTCAATAGGAAAACGCTGGGGTCTGAACCCGCGTATAGTTTATTGGTTGTATACGGCAGTAGTCACACCGATAATGCTGTACGGCAAAATCGTCTGGTGGAGAGCTTTGCAGAAATCCAACTTCTGCGTGATACTTAACAAAGTTCAGCAAAGAACTGCTATGTGTATCACTGATGCGTTGAGAATGACACCAGCTCAGACACTAAATGTCATACTATTAATGCCGATACAGGTATTACTGATGGTAACTCCGACTGCTACCCTAACCTAAACCCCAATGAAACGGATCAAATCGTCTGGTGGAGAGCTTTGCAGAAATCCAACTTCTGCGTGATACTTAACAAAGTTCAGCAAGGAACTGCTATGTGTATCACTGGGGCGTTGAGAATGACACCAACTGCGACACTAAATGTCATACTATTCTTGCCGATACAGGTACTGATGGTAACTCCGACTGCTACCTAAACCCCCCATGAAACGGACATAGCACATTTAAGACCTATCCATAAAAGTACTCAAGGGCCACTAACCCATTAGTGCATAAAAGTCGCTAGCAATATTATTCGATTACAGGCTACTGTACCATCACCGAAACCGACCTGCATGAACTAGTCAGGCTTGATTGAAAGATCTCTCTCTGTGAAATATACTATGGTAGATTAACATAACATAAAATCAACTGCTATAGTTATGATTCTTGCAACCCTGGGCGTTGATAGTAGTATAAGAAGGTTAATTCATAACTTACTTATTAAGAGACGCATTTCAGCTACCTTAGGGTAAACTGGCCTCTACAGATCTGCCAACAGGACAACGGCCCAAGGGGGTGTTCTGTCTCCTCTACTATGGAATCTGTCCATAAATTATATTCCGCTTTCTCTGGATAAGCCGAGTGTTAAGGTTATTGTCTATGCAGATGATGTGCCAATAGGGAAGTACTCTTAGAGACATCCGATAATGAACTTGAACCCGACCAGGAAAGAACTTATTCTTTTCAGCAGGAGATCTAAGGTATCAACTGTTGCAATTGTATCCTTGGGGGTTACGGAAAAGGGAAAAGCCGGGTGACAAAGACCTTTTTGCTTGAAATATTTTTGTAGCGACAGACCAGAGCCTCTGGTGGGAATTGACCCACGTCCCTCAACTCATAGGCGAGCATGTTGCCAACTCACCTACTGGGGCGCCCAGAACTGTATTTTTTTTCTGGCAGAACTCTTAACCATTAGAGAGGTAGCAGAATTGTTGGAAATAATGTTCTGACCAAAGACGGTAACACTATTCTCTTTGATAATGAGACTGCTATAAAGTCCCTGGAAACTGTATTCATGGCTGAACTGTTAAACATGCCCCTGATATGGGTGCCGAACCACACAGACATATCAGGGAACAGGAAAACAGGCGAACTTGCAAGACTAGGAACTATCTGCACTCTCCAGGGGAACGGAAATGTGTGGGAATGCCTGAAGCGAACTACAGCTCATCTTATAGTAAGGCAACAAACGAGAGTTGGTCATTAGGCAGAAACTGCATACATTGAGTGCTGCAGCTCAAAAACGCTCCAACGCCCTGTTGTCATTATCAAGACCGGAAGTCTCACTTATCGTATCTGTCATGACGGGTCATCGAAGACACGCACAATGATTAAGGTCTTGCGAAATGACTTTTGCAGAAGCTGTGTAGATGAAGAGGAGGAATAATCTATAGAAGACCTTCTATGTCTGTGCCCCGCTCTCTCTAGAAGATTACATGCTATCCGTAGACTCTAGTTTCTTTGAGAAGTTAGCAAATATGGCTGATGTTAAAATCCGCCAACTTTTAAGCTTTCTAAGGCCATCAAATTGGTCCAACGGGAAGTGCTAGGGAGAAACCTATGATTTTCCCAACGTCCCAGTGGTAGGTAGCACAATTGACTAAATAGTCTAAGTGAGCCTGTCATTGACCAGCAGCGCAGAAGAAACACTTCGCTGTCTCTGATGGCTGTACATTTATCTAATTGGGATGGGTTCAGTGAATTTGCAAATCACCGCTTCAGGTGAAATATCCATTCTCTCATAGGTATGGATATCTGAAAAGATATTCCGGACCATCATCACCTCAGCAGCCGATTGCTGTTACGAACAAATTTCCCAGCAGATGCAGCAGGATCATTTGAAGCAATGCAAATTGAGTTCCAGTATAAATAAATTGTGGACATCGGTTAAACGGTTTCTAATAACAGGTTTTTCAACAGGGACGCTACAAAAGTAGACCGACAGGGACAGCAAACGACGCCATATTTTTTGCCGCTCTTGTGACATTTCTCTTCAGTAAGGTTTGCCATTTCATGATGGCAAGATATACGAGCCAACAACGAGTCGAAATTATTAAAATTTACTACCGAAATTCGGAGTCAGTGGCCTCAACGTTAAGAGCGCTACGTCCAATTTATGGTCGATGAGCGATGAGGCTCATTTCTGGCTGAATGGCTTCGTCAATAAACAAAATATGCGTTATTGGTCAAACAGCAATCCACACGTACTCCATGAGTCATCATTGCATCCAGAAAAAATTACGGTTTGGTGCGGTTTATGGGCCGGTGGCGTCATTGGGCCGTACTTCTTCCGTGATGATCAAGACCGGCATGTTACTGTGAATGGGAATCGCTGGGAATCGCGTTCAATGATAACCGAATATTTTTGGCCCCAATTGGATGATATGGACGTGGAGGACATGTGGTTCCAACAGGACGGCGCCACAAGCCACACAGCGAATGCCACAATCAATTTATTGGAAACCAAGTTTGGAGAACGTGTTATCTAACGAAATAGACCAGTCGATTTTCCGCCTCGGTCGTGCGATTTGACGCCGTTAGACTATTTCCTGTGGGGCTACGTCAAGTCTATGGTCTATGCCAACAATCCAGCGACGATTGATGAACTTCGTACGAATATCGAACGTGAAATTGCAGCAGTATCGGCCGATTTATGCTTGAAACCCGTTCAGCGTCTGGACTTCTGCAAGCGTGCCCGTGGTGGCCATGCAAAAGAAATCCAGTTCCATACATAATGGCATCGAACTTTCACAGGAATAAAGAATTTCATTGATATCCAAAACCGTTTTTGTTTTATTTAAAAAAACTTTTGTAGCGCTCTTATTGAAAAACCCGGTACTACCAAGAAGAAAGAAACACAAAAGATCGGACTGCCGTCACATTTGGCGGGATAACGGTGGGTGAACCGAAGAGGTGAGCATCTTCTTTTAAATGAGAATACAATAAGCATTTAGCTGATTCAGCTACAACCAAGATCCTTCTGGAAGCAACTCAATTAATTTCTGGGCCTAGATGCTGGCAAGTCGGAGGATCTCAGCCAATAGAAATTAAGTAGAAGTCACTCGGCGGCGGTACTTGGGAACCGACATGGAAACCATTTTCAGTGTGAGTATTAATGCTGTGAGTATAAATGCTGCCCTGATAACTGTGAAAGGGTATTCAGAGGAATCACTCATATGAGAAGTCGAATATTATGCGCGTCCAGAGATACACTTCTGTGTTGTCGAGGAAGTACCAGCTGAGATGCTAATGACGCAGCAACCTAAATCACCATCTAATGGATAGGTTTCCAAGACTCGGCCAGGCCAGGAGAGATCTTCACGATATAGATCTCGAGGTTCAATGGAACGAGAGCCTATACATCGGGTGTACCGAGAAGGCCTGCGCTATATTAACAATTACCGGGTGAGTATCGTTCTTGGAGACCACCCACCAACTGTAGCATCAAAAGAATAAAGACTGCCGCAACAAAATTGGGTACTTCAGGCACAGCTGAGATCAGGATGGTCTCAGCTGACTCAATTCCTTCAGGTATAGAATTGACAGCAGTATTGATGATACCTGTCTGGCGTTTAGTCAGTGGCCATATGACATGTTTAACGTTACCATCCTATCCTGAATGACAAAATAGGCAAAGTTGGAGGTAATTTCATTTGCGATTTTTTTAAAACATTTCAACCAAAAAAAATTTAAAAAAATACAATAACAAAAAAAAAAAAAACAAAAAAAAATACAAAAATGTACTAAAGTAAAAGACAAAAAACGTATTCACTAATATTTACAGGAGACGCCTTAAAATTGAAACTAATTTGGCTTGGTTCGCGTATCTCTTGCTCCAATTATAGCAAAGTAAAATCTAAAATCCAATTTACCATAAAAAAGTTTAAAAAACAATTGTCGAAGCTTTAGGACAATACTAGTGCAATTATATAAAATATAAACTAGTGCAATATGTTATTGCATTAATAAATTTGCTTAGAAACAATCAAAAGATATAAGTTATATTACTCATCAGATTTCGTCACTTTGTTTAGTGAATAAAAAGTCTCTAATTTCGATTTTGTGAATACAAATCATTTTGATTGCAATGAATTGAAAATGATATTTAGTACTCTGTAATTTAATTTATAAATATTTTAAATAACTTTGTTTTCTTTACCAAATTTTAATTTAGTTCTTGTAAATAATTCTTATTGAATTTGTTTCTTTGTATTCAATTAATTTTAAGAGAAAAGATTGTCCATAGTAATTGTAATAGATTCCTTTGTTTTTGTTGAGGGAAACATTCGAAACGGATTGTATTTTTTTTATTATTTTCATTTTAAATTCTCAAAAAGTGATGTGTGTTTTTATGTTTGCTTGTTTTGCCTCTTTCAATTATATGTAATAATACTTAAGAGCTTTTCAATTAACTTAATTACACTATTATTTAGTTATACTTTTAGCTCTTTTATGTAATTTTTTGCCATTTTTTAACTTTCATTCTATTTATATATTTGACAAAATTATTTTTTTTTTCGTTGGAAAAAAATACTTTTCGTTTGTTGATTTGCTGTTTTGTGAAGACTTGATTTCATTGTGTTTTATGTTGCAAACTTAATTTTGTTTCTTTAATAGTTAATCTTTCATTTATATAGTATTTAGTTTAGTTTAGTTTATTTTGTTTTTCTCTTTTTGTTTGCTACATAGTTTTACACAAAAATACATAAAGAATATAATTTATTAATTTACTATGTGTATTGTTGTTATCTGTTTTATTATTATTGTTATCATTGTATTGTTTGTTGTATATTTGTGTATTATATATCGATGTGTTAAATACATAGTTTTGTATATATGTAATTTAAATACCTTTTTGTTTGTGTTTGATAACGTAACATAATTATAATTAAACACTTTTAATTTGGTAAAAATATTCATTTCTTTTTGCATTCAACAATTCAACAATTTTGTCATCTGTTTCTATATGTTGTGTTCTTTTTACCTTGCAAATTTCCCTAAAATTATATTTTACATTTCATTTAACAATTTTTTTTTACAATAATTGAGTTGTAGCTTGTTTTTCAATCACATTCATTTTGCACTTCAAAATCCAATGCACTCACGCGCAAAAGTAGGCATACACTTTAAGATGCCAACCAACTAATAATAGAAATGCATTTACATATATAAAGAAGAATGAGGAGAGACAAACTAAATATAAGTAATAACATAAAAATACTTTGTGCAAAATTCGGATTGTACCGGCAATTCAATATGGACGAGTAACTCTGCGATCTTATCGAGTATATAAAATTGTTGCGTGACTGGCTGACTGACTGACTGATTGACTGACTGATCATCGCCCAGACCAAACGGCTGAAGCTAGAATCGTGAAATTTGATGTGAGGGTAGCCCTTGGGATGTAGACGAGCAATAAGACGGGATTTTTCGAAATTCGTACTATTACCCGCACACTAGGATAAATATGGTACCACCGCCAAATCTAAACGGAATGAGCTAGAACCGTGAAATTTGGTGGGAGGGTAGCCCTTGGGTTGTAGACGAGCAATAAGACGAGACTATTACCCGCACAATGAGGCAAAAAGGGATAAATATGGTACCACCGCCAAATCTAAACGGAATGAGCTAGAACCGTGAAATTTGGTGGGAGGGTAGCCCTTGGGTTGTAGACGAGCAATAAGACGGGAGTTTTCGAAATTCGTACTATTACCCGCACAATGGAGCAAAAAGGGATAAATATGGTACCACCGCCAAATCTAAACGGAATGAGCTAGAACCGTGAAATTTGGTGTGAGGGTAGCCCTTATGAGGTCGACCCAGAAATTGACAGAATTTTTTTAAAATCCGAACATTTACCCGCACAATGGGGCAAAAAGGGATAAATGTGGTACATCAGCCATCATCAGACGTAAACTATAACAAGGAGCGATTTTTAGAAAAAAATAGGGGCACAGTAGGACAGAAAGGGTTAATATGGTACCACCGCCAAATTTGAATTAGAATTAGAATGGTGAACATTTAAGCGAGGGATGTCTTTAGGACAACCAATCGGGATAGTTAGTTTTTTTGTATTCGTAGTTTTCGGGGCTTAAAAATGTCAAACATGGATCAATGGTTCCAGCATAACTTTTGGAACATTAAGTAGAGATCGGAAGTTATTTTTAGTAATTCTAACAGTGGGATTATTATAGAGCATGGGAAAAAAATGGAACAATCTGCCAAAATTGAAACTTAAACATGAGATATGAAGAGTTTATTTTGTTTTAGGAGCACAATGGTCAAAAACGGTTAAATAATGCACAGTGGAGAAAATATGATGTGGATACACATTTAAATACGGTACAGTGAGACAAAAATTTGTTAAATATGGTACAGTGGGGCAAAAATATTGTAAATATTGAGATAAAGAGTTGAATGGGGCACAGTTGTGCAAAAAGGGTTAACTATGGTACAGTGGGGCAGAAATACAGTTGAACTTCGATTAACCGTGACTCTATTAACCGTGATTATCTATTAACCGTGATGCTGAGTGGTTGATTTTTTACCTCTATTAACCGTGATTTACCTCTATTATCCGTGATGCACATGTCCATATGACTGCTTATTTGTTTTTTTTGGTATAATACTCACACATTCTCATATTAAAATTCGGTGATTCCCCTTTTTCATGAAAGTGTAATTTTCATATCAAATTTCATATGCATTCATTCATCACTGTGAAATTTGATCTGTCAAGACGTGTTTTCCTTACATCATGCCACCGTCAAAAACTAAATCCGCGAAAAGAGCAAGAAAGGTTCTTTAAATTAAAGAAAAAATGGAGGTAATTAATGAATACTCAAAACGTAAAGTACCTTTTAAAATGTTGTCTGAAAAATATGGAGTTGGCATTCAAACTGTATCCGATTTAATAAAAAACAAAGATCGGATTTTAAAAATTTGCTCCGATACTGATTCAATGCTTGGCCTTAAACACAGATATACACTAAAAACATCCGAAAATCCAAAAGTTGATTTCGCAACATATGAATGGTTTCGGCAAGAAAGATTTAAGGGAACTCCAATTTCAGGTAAGTTAACTGAAATCGAGATATTGTATGAACATAAACTGAAATTTGCTTCTGAACTTCAGGCGAAATGATTGTCGAAAAGGCAAAAATGTTCCATTTGAAGTTAAACATGAATTCAGAGTGCACTTATCCATTTGGTTGGTTTGATAAATTCAAAAACGTCATGGAATCCGTCGACTGAAATCTACGGGAGAAAAGGAGTGTGCTGATTATGAGTCTGCTACGATGTTTGCGGACGACTTGGATGAAATCATTAAAAACAGACAACTTACAACTGAACAGATCTACAATGCAGACGAAACCAGTCTATTTTGGAGGTGTTTGCCTCAGAGTTCTTTGGCTAGTGGTAATGAATATTCTATTGAAGGGTACAAGGAATCCAAGGAGAGAATCACAGTGCTAGTTTGTTCAAATGCTGCAGGAACTCACAAGCCGTCGGCTCAATGTTATTTTGTTCCATACGCCATTTTGTATGATCGGAGAAAAACGCAATTTATTGTTTGAGTAAAAACGGGACTGGAGAGTTACACACTTTTTATTTCATAGGGTTCCCAACAGTGCATGCATTTCTATGCCATTACATCCAAAAATAAGCAAGTTACAACAATTTTTGTACTTGGCATTTTGGTCCATATCCACTTTTATTTTAATATTTTTTCGTATTTGTATTACATGGACCACAAAAAGGGTATGGAAGGACGCTAATTTACATATTGTGATCGAAAGAAAGAAAAATACTGAGTCAAAAATATAGGGCGATAGAAAAATTGAGACATAGAACAAAAATATCGAAATTATTTCCCGTTATTCAGAGTAAAACAAATTTATTTTATGATAAGTTGTTTATAGACGCAGATTTACATGTTTTTGTCAAAAATAAATAAAAATAATGAAATGTATACATGTAAAATTTTACCTCTTTTAACCGTGATTTTCGGTTATCCGTGATTAGCCCGGTCCCGAGCATCACGGTTAATCGAAGTTCAACTGTAGTTATATATGGTAAAGTGAGACAAAATGGGATAAAAATGGTACAGTGGGGCAAAAAGCGTTAACTATGGAACATTGGGGCAAAAATGTGTTAACTATGGTACAGTGGGACAAAAATGGTTAAATATAGTGGACAAAATATAGCAGGATAAGAATGGTGTTAAATATGATTCAGTGGACCCAAAAGGGTTAAATATGGTACAGTGGTTCAAAAAGCGTTCATTTAGTACATCGGCGAACACGCCAAAAGATTGGGTATTGACTCTAATGACTTCTGCCGAAGCTGTGGAGATGAGGAAGAAGTGAAGAGCACTGAGCACTTGCTATGCGACTGTCCCGCTCTGAGTAAACGACGACTGGACATACTGGGGTCGGCTTTTCTAGGCAGCCTAACAGATCTTTCCAGTACCGATATTCGTAATATCGACAAATTTGTATATCAAACAGGTTGGTTTCGATGAGGGGCATTTCAGCCCGTGGTAACACTAGGGACCTAAACTGGTCTATGTGAGCTTGTATAAAAATACGGCTGCCACCCTAACCTAACCTAACCTGAAATAAGAATGTTTTTTTTTTCAAAATTTATGCTTTTAGTAGCACTGTGGTGCAAAAAGGAATATTATGATGAAGTTGGGGCAAGCGAAAATTGTTCACTATGTTACAGAGAGGCGAAAATGTGTTAAATATGGTTTACTGGAGCAAAAAGGGTTAAATATGGCACGGTAAAGCAAAAAAAGTTAAATACGGTAAAATGGTTAAATGTGGTAAGTGGGGGAAAAAGGGAAACATTAGAAGCACAGTGTAATAAAGAGTGTTTAATATGGAACAGTGGTGCATAGGTTCTTCTACTTGAACAGTGGGGAAAACAAGTTAAATAAATGGCACATACATATATGGGACAAAAATGTAATGTTGAAATACTGCCAATGGTTGCGAATTTGGATCTTGAAATATCAATTATGATTTTTAGATATTGTACAATCGTCCAAAGTTGGTTAATTATGCCACACAAAGGGTTAAAAGTGGCACAATGGAGCGATTCACATTAGCTTTTTAAATTCGTACCTTTATAGACACAGTGGGGCAAACATGGTTTTATATTGTACCAGAGTGTGAATGTAGCTACATAAACTAGGGGAAAGTTGCTAACGTATGATCAACGTGCAGAGGTACAGTGTGGAAAGGGATAAATATTGTACCATTATGTCAGGGTAACTCTTGGAACACAAACTAGAAATGTAGCGAGGGTTCGTATTTTATAGCATAAAGGTAATCAAATCGTTTTCATTTTGCACCATATATAATAATCATGTCATTTTGAAAGAAAGAGGTATAACTATTTTACAGTACTCTAAACAAAAATTAAATAAAAGATGGGGGCTGCGAAGCGCACCGGGTTAAAGCTAGTACAATATAAATTAAATACTAAATAAATAATGAAAAAGCTAAAAATTAACGAATTTATATAAAATTTTGGTCGGGTAAAACTACTGTTGAACGGTGTCTTTTCTAAACGGCATTCTTAGGTAAGTACAATAAAACCTCTAAAGGGCATGTTTGCCCTAAGCCGAACCCGATCACCAAATGTGGTTAGATAACAATGGAAAATCATATTTTCGAAATTTGTGTTGAATAAAAAAATAGTGATCACTTGTATATGGAGTTTAAACGATTTCGTGCTCTAGGAAGTATATTTAAGGATTTATAGTCATTTTGAGATTTGGAAAGAAAGGTCAAGATTTTGACCAGAAATAACACAACAAAACACATGATTTTGGGACTCAATTCTGAGAATTGGACGTGAAAGTAGCCCCAAAAATAAGATCTTCTGCATCATTCGTTGAGTCAAGTTGGCGTAATTAATAAGTTAATTGCCATACGTTTTTTTGCTCAAGGTGGATTTTTTTGCACTTTTTCTATATTTTTTTTCTCGGTACACCGTACGGATAATGTGTCTGAAGCAAAGTTGTGGATATTGAATAGGAGAAAAAAAATGCCGAACAAACCTGCCTTAAAAATCGCAAAAGTCTACACAAAGTCATAAAATATCTCTCAGTAAAATATTGAAAAATACGTGTACGTATAAACAGAACATTAACAACAGCGAACATTATAAAACAGAACAGAATATTTTTGCGATTTTAGGTCACTGGATGCACTTTTTTCGGGTAGGTTTGTTCCGCATATTTTCTCCTATTTAATATCTACAACATTGCCTCAGATACAAAATAGATATTCCGTACGATATACCGGGAAAAAAATATAGGAAAAGTGCAAAAAATCCAACTTGAGCAAAAAAATCTTATTTAAAGAGTTATAGATATTTGAAGTTTTTGAAAGGTGATTAAAATTATTGACCAACAAATATCGTCCTTCTCGGTGTAGAACGCTTATTTAATGGATAATATTTTGAGTTTTGAAAAATCAATTCACATTTTTTACCAAAAAGAGAACTAACCTCAAAATTTCGTCTTTCGTGCTCAGGGACGTTTAAGTTTTGGAAAAACTCTAGCATTAGGCAACCTTTCCGTCCTCTCTTCAGAAAAGGTTGTAATTGCACTACAAAACGTCACTTCTGAACTTTAAAGTATTCTAGAAAAATGTAGCCCCAATAATTTCACTGCGGTCAATAGGGTCCATCTTCGAAATTAGCCTGAGATAGAAGAAACCATTACTTTTTATAAAGTTCAAAGGTAATGGCTTATTTCTTTAAAAAAATTATTATTTTTGGTGCAATTCAAAAATTGTAACTTCCCTAAAAAGGAAAAATAAACATATTTTATATAAATCAAAAGAATATACTTCCAACCGTTTAAAAACTTTTTGAGAGATATTAAGATACTACATCTACAGGTGTGACCTATATTGTAACTTCTAAAAACTTCTGCTATGATTAAATTATTCGGTTAAAAACCTGGATTTCAAAAATATTTAAATCAATTACAAATAAATTCGAATGTCTCCCCTGAAAAAAACTTAAAAATTCATATTTATGAAGTGATAATTTGTTTACATTTTATTTTACGTTGTATTATATAAATATGTTATATGTAAATATATCTCAATTAATTGCTGCCAATCGTAATGCCAGCCTATTTTATTTCGCGTGAGTGTCAACATTTTTTTTCTTTATATAAAAATATTCTGTTTAAACAATAATTTTTTGTACAAAACTAACAATTAGCAAAATTACATATTTTTAATCTTTGTTTGTAATTTATCTTAAAAGATTTACCAATTTCATTTCTATGAAACGGACTATTAATGAATACACAATAATAATGTGGCCCGAGAATAAAACTTTCCTAATTTAAAGGTTTTGTGCCATAGTTGCCCACTCTACAGCTTAAAATAAGGACATTGCAGAGTTAATCATTGTATGTATGAAAAGTACTTATTTTAAATATTACGAGATCTTTGGAGCTAATCTTTTTCAAATTAGGAAAATTTTTTTCTCATTCTCATATATCTACATCACTTGACCCATTCAAAATCGTTTCTTTCATTTAAAGCTCTTGTTTTATTTCTTTTAAAACCCTTCTTCAAATTATAATAAAATGATGGAAATTGAAAGGGAGATGTTTCTTTTGGTTGGTCGTATAAGATATTTGTCGTTAATGGGGGTATTTTTTATTGGGGGGAAAGGTGTTTTCTTGACTAATACCTTTAGATTTCGTTTACTATGTAAGTAATTCCCTATGTTGATTTGTATGTATTTTTGGTATTCATGTAATGATACATAATTCGTTTTATTTTGAATTTAAATATTTTAGATTGTAGTTTTGTACATACATACTATGGAAGTAAATATTCATTTATGCTTGATACGTACCACACCAATGTTATTTATAATGCACAGAAAAAAATAAATTCTTCAAATAAAAAATTAATTCATCCAATTATTTTTTTAATTGTTTTAATATTTATTTTCAACTAACAAAATGATTGATTCAATTAAAAAACAAGTAAAAGCGTTAAGTTCGGCCATGCCGAATCTATCATACGCTCCACCATGGATTGCCTTCATTTCTATACCCTCCACCATAGGATGGGGGGGGGTATATTCAATTTGTCACTCCGTTTGTAACACCACTAAATATTGATCCGAGACCCCATAAAGTATATATACTATTAATCGTCGTAAAATTCTATGACCCTTTAGCCATGTCCGCCTGTTGTAATCACGCTACAATCTATAATACTTGAGCTAGGTGGCTGAAATTTGGTACATATACTTCTTATATATGCAGGTATGTTGGTATTGAAAATGGGCAGTATCGGTCCAATTTTGCATATAGCCCCCATATATGGCATCTCCACGATTTGATTTCTTAACGTCATAGAGACCACAAATGTCAACTGATCGGGCTAAAGGTTGGTAACTGGGGTTTATTTAGGCACGGTATCCTTCATACGAGCAACGGTAGTCATAAGTCCATGTTTTGATATAGTCGACATACAAAGGTCCCTCTAGATTTGACTTCCTGACGCCACAAAAACCTTAAATTTCAACGAAGTGGGCTGAAATTTGGTATAATGAGTTTATTAGTACTCGTAACCATTCACTTGCGATCCATGGTGGAGGGTATATAAGATTCGGTATGGCCGAACTTAACGCTTTTACTTGTTTATCTTTGTATCATTTAAGTTTTTTATAAAATACAAAAATAATATTAAAGATTTTGATAGTGCGAGAACTGACAACGGGCCAAAAAAAGACTATCTAAATAGTCGCTATACAACACTCGAATCTATACTAGTACATATGCAGAATTTCACATTTCTAGCTCTTATGGGAGCCTCAGCAGTCAAGGGACTTTTTAAGTACTAAAAGTGTGGAAATTGCTTTGGTCACTGCTACACTCACCACAGACTATGAATTGACCATATTGACTACGTTACACGCTGAAAAAAAAAATCGCCTCTGTAGTATATTGTCCCAAACATATTCTGCTTGAAACATGTGTATTTTTAGGCTGCACTCCAAATATATAACATTTGACACATACAAATATTATATGTTTGGAAGGATGTTGTTCTAGACAAAACTATGTTTACATCCTAATGTTTTTTATTTGCATACGTTATTTTCCAAACAAAGATCTATTTGCGTGAATATATATCTATTCCTTAATTGTTTTAAGTTTTCAGCAATTGAAAGGTCATTTTTAGAAATTTTTAATGTTAGTAAAATTTCTTTATAATTGAAAATAATGACTGGGAATAGTTAGAAAATAAAAATAAGTGGTTTCAAATAGAAGTTGCTAAGTATGTCATTTTTAATAGGAAAGCATAATTCGAAAACATTAAAAAAATTAAAACTAAAGTTCGAAAAATTCTGCAGTTTTGAAAATCTTTTTTTTAAATAAAATATTTATTATTTATTTATTTATTTATATGAATTACAATACAAAGTAAATTTATATTCTAATTTTAAGGTCCAGGGAAAGGCCGGGTTACAAAAACCATATGGCTGAATTTTGCAGCGACAGGCCAGAGCCTCTGGTGGGAATCGAACCCACGACCCCCATAAATAAAATATATTTGGAAATATTCATAAACAATAATTTTATTTGTATTTAAACACATATTTTTTTTGAGAAAATTAGTTCGCAAATATATTTTATTCTAATATATTAACATATGCGTTCTAAATACATTTTATTGATTTTCAAATAAAATTTATTTGCTCGAAAATATATGATATTTAAAAATGTGTGTTCCAAGTATATTTGCTTTCGATTCAAACAAATCAAAAAAGTCGATTTTGCCCCGTGTATATATGTTACCGCTGTAAATGGTGAGCGATATATTAGAAAATTTTAAGATACGGTTTGACCTTAGGCTGGACATCGATTAATTGTTTTCGCATCTCATGTAAGGTCAGTATGTATATACATATAAATTTTTATACATTCCAACATAGGATGGTGGAACCCTATAAAGTATATATATCGTCGTAAAATTCTAAGACGATTTAGCCATGTCCGTCTGTCCGTCCGTCTGTTGTAATCACGCTACAGTCCGGAATAATAGAGCTAGGCTAATCAAATTTGGTAGAAATATTTCTAATAGTTGCAGGTTGTTTGGGATTGCAAATGGGCCATATCGGTCAATGTTTTGATATAGCTCCCCTATAGAGGTCGCTCCAAAATACGGGTTTTGAGCCATTGATACCACATTTTTAAAGCAATTTAGCAGAAACTTTGCAGTTTGCATTCTATTTAGACAAGAATTAATCGCAGTAAAAATTTTTGAAATCAGTTCATATTTTGTTATAGTCCACCTATAGATGTCGCTCCCAATAAAGCTTATTTAAGCCATAAACACCACATTTTCTAAGAACTTTAGGTGAAACTTATCAGTTTTTATTCTATTTTGGCAAGAATTTATCTCAATAAAATGTATACAAATATGTACATTTTTTTGTTGTAGTTTCCGTGTAGATATAGCTCTCAAAAAAGCTGTTTTAAGCCATAAATACCACATTTTTCAGTTGAAGAGTTTGGCTAAAGAATTTGCGGCCTAAAAATTGCAGCGTTCGTTTTTATACCCTCAATTTAGTGATACGAGGGTATATATCATTTGCTACGAACCAAAAGTGTGTATATTTAGTAAGACCCTAAGTATGTTTGGCGGATATCCGTTTTGGGTAATTTTAAGTCGAATGAGCAATGTCCGTCCGTCTGTCTGTCTGCTGGCTGGTGTGCACGATAACTTTCGAAAGGAGTAACCGATTGACTTCAAATTTGGTATGTGGTAATATTTTTTTCTATCTCCGACTAAGTTCGAAGATAGGCCGTATTGGTCCATTCCTTCTAGTACCTCCCCCACAAAGTGTTAAAATGTAGTGAAATATTGATTCTTTAATAACTTCTATACTATATACTTATTCGAATCTCCTGAAATTCCAAACATAGTATTAGTTTATTAGTCGCCATCACCTAGAGAAAAATGGGCGAAGTTGCCACTCCCCTTTTGGTACCTCCCACACAAATGCACAATTTTGGACCAAAAGTTAACAGCTTATAACATTGATATCATTGAAAAAAATTCTTGAAATTTTGTGCAGTGTAATGCTTTTATAGTGCCTATAGTCCAGTGCAAAATGGACATTATTGCCACGCCCCCTTTTTGTACCACCCACACAAAGGTACCATTTCGAACAACAGGTTATGTGCCAGCAGCGTGAGTACCAATGCACAAAAATGCAACAATATTTTGTACAGAGTAACGCTTTTGAAATGACTATAGCCCTGTGAAAAATGGGCGTTATCACCACGCCCCTTTATGTACCTCCCACACAAAATGGCCAAATCATACCAGAATTTAATACAGGGTTTTCCAACAAGAGCTGTTATTTTGAATCACCCGGTATTTCGGTAGCTGTCACTTTTGAAGCTTTTATTCTTTGACATTTGACAAGTAGAAACTACGCCATTACTAAAAATGGAACGATACACAACGCATTGAAATTATTAAAATTCGAAAAATCGAAAATCGTCGAAAAATCATCTTGACTGATGAGTCCCATTTCCACCTCGGTGGCTACGTCAACATGCAAAATTGTCGCATCTGGGGCTCGGAAAACCCAAGAGTTATTGTTGAGAAGCCTCTTCATCCTCAACGTGTGCCTGTTTGGTGCGGTTTATGTTCCGGCGGGGTCATTGGACCTTACTTTTTCGAAAATGAGGTTGGATCAACAGTTGCGGTGAATGGATTGCGCTATAGAGAGATGATTAATGATGTTTTATGGTCGGAGTTGAATGGTATTGATCTGGACAACGTTTACTTTCAACAAGACGGCGCTACGTGCCACACAAGCAACGAAAACATTGCTCTGTTACGGGAAACGTTTCCGGACCGTGTTATCTCTCGAAGAGATGATTACAACTGGCCACCGAGATCTTGTGATTTAACACCTTGCGACTTCTTCCTTTGGGGCCACGTGAAAGATAAGGTCTACGCCAACAGCCCAGCGTCGATTCAAGACCAGACACTTTGCGATTTGGTTTTGGAAAATTTCACGAAAAGGATATTGTCCTGCAAGCGTGGTCGTGGTGGTCATTTGGCTGATGTTGTTTTTTATTATTAACGGCATACCTTCCACTTTATTATGAAGTAAACATCCTATCATTTATCTCAAAAAATGGCATTTTTCTATGAATACCAAAATAACACCTCTTGTTGGAAAACCCGTTATCTCATAACGTTAATGTAACAGCGCACATAAAAGCTTATAATTCGGCACAGGGCAATGTATTCAAAGTATCTACTTTTAAAAACCTTCTGGTATTTTCCACACAAAGTGACACAATAATTCGTTAACATTCCATATTACAATACTCACAAAGTGAGTATTGTAATATGGAAACTTTCTTACTTGTTTTTAAAAAATTTACTTAAACAAAAGGATCGTTTCATGATTTGCTCCATAGCCAAAGATTTTTCCAGTAATAAAATTGAATGCAATCTATGTGGGAGGGTATATAAGATTCGGCATGGCCGAACTTAACGCTTTTACTTGTTTTCGTTAGAAATTAATGTTTTTTTTTTTTAATTGAGGTGAATCTATTAATTTCTAAACTGAAGATAGGTCATATTTGAAAAAATAATTTTTGGTTTTCAAAATATAAAATAAAATAAATATTTAATTCTGTTAGGGATAGGATAGAATATATTAAAAAAAATGAAATTTGTTTCTAAAACTAAATTGATTATAACTAAGAATCGAATCTTATGAAGCAATGGATACATCTTATGAAGCAGTAAATGAATATTTCCTTTGTACATACCTAACTACTTAATGTATAAATGTATATTAAGGTGACTCATCTTAAAATAATTTCTAGAACATATTGGTTTAAAAAATAATGTATGTATTTACTTTTTCATTGTTATTTTAGGCACCCTAATATACTTTTATGCAGATAGTTACTTAGTGAATTTTAAGAATTTTTGTTTAAATATATTTATGTATGTATAATTTAATACTTTTGTTTCTTTTTTTTTTAGATATATTCACCTTGGGCTGCCGCTGGCGCTGCATTATGCGTGAAATAATCCTTATTGTTGTTCACACTGACATTTCTACATTTAAAAAGTTTCTTGAAAAATACCATCAAATCACGGACAATGTCCGTCTTTTCCGGCGTCGTCTTATATTCTATTGGTGTTGTTGTGATAATTGTTGCTGTTGCTGCTGTTGGTGTCGGGGTGGCCGTCACCATTAGTGGTGTTGTTGCTGTCTTTATTGTTGCCGCGGCAAATTGATTATTTATTAGAACGGGCGTACCCCCCACATTGCCATCAAACGAATTGGAGTGCGAATTGTATTGGCTGGGCGTGATCGGTCAAGGAGAGTTATCCGAATCGGAGCCACCGAACGAATGCATTGGGAAGAGCGGGTACCAGCCGCCGATGTGTTGGCCCATATTGATTTTATCTAGATTCACCTCGGTGCCGCCTAGGCCTTGATTGTGTTCGAAGCCGACACAACGCTGCCACACCATTATGACAATGTTGCGGCCAAAGACATCGGCACTCTGTGGAGAAGAAAATAAGAATTTAGTATGTTAACTCATTTGCCGTTTTGGAGTGAGTTTTATTTTTATACCCTACACCACACTGTGGTACAGGGTATTATAACATTGTGCATTTGTTTGTAACACACAAAAGGAGAGAAAATAGACCCATCGTTTATTATACCGATCGACTTAGAATCACTTTCTGAGTTGATTTAGCTATGTCCGTCTGTCCGTCTGTCTGTGCATGTATTCTTGTAATCAAAGTACAGGTCGCAATTATGGTCCGATCTCGACGAAACTATACACATATCATTTGTTTGGCCGATCCCTATTGAATTCGGTGAAAATCGGTTCAGATTTAGATATAGCCCCCATATATATGTTACCCCCGATTTGATATGTAAGCGCTGTAAAAACTGCAGTTTATATCCAATCAGTATGAAATTCGGCAGAAAAAGGTTTCCTATTATATGACTGAACACTTTTAAATTTGGAAGAAATCGGTTCAGATTTAGATATTGCCCCATATATAAGTTACCCCGATTTGACATGTAAGCCCTGTAAAAATGTTACTTTATATCGAATCAGTGACTGTATTTTATATCCGATTGGAACAAAATTCGACAGAAAGAGGTCTGTTTACATGAATGAGTATTCAGGGAAATCGGTTCAGATTTAAATAGAACCTCCATATATGTTCCTCCTGATTTGGTATCAAAGCGCTATATAAGTTGTATTTTACTTCCGATCATTTAAATTTTCCAGAAAGATGTTTCTCAATTTAGGAACGAATATTGCTAAATTTAGCGATTATCGGTTTAGAATTAGATAATATGTTCCTACCCATTTACCAATTATTCCAAATAATTATCGCAATGACCCTTATCGCATTGTTACTGAGGTGTAGGGTATTATATAGTCGGCCCCGCCCGACTTTCTGCCTTTCCTTACTGGTTTTATTATAAAACTCTCAATATACATACTTTGTTGTTATAAAATACGCTAACGCAGACTGCAGATAAATCACTACAATCATTTGCAAAAAAAACTCTGTGGCAACTTAAATCGTGACATCCCAATCCATACCTGATATTTAATCGTCTGCTTATATATGGGCTCCGCCGAGTGCCTCACCACTCGCGTCTTCTTTTTGTGTCGCAGACGATCTCCGTCCTTAATGTAGCATTTCACATAAGTATCGGGCGGTGTTTCACAGTCGACGGGTACAATTTTGCGGGCACAAATAACCTGAGAGGAGAGAAAATCAAAAATATATATTAAAACAATCCACATTTTCAAGGTTCACCCACTCCCCAAACTTACCTCCACTTCTACGGTACCCTTCACCTTATTGAATCCCATTTTTAGCTCTCCATGACGTTCGGTGGTCAAACGATAACCCTTTGGGTGTATTTGACCTGGACCCAGTTGCAGGCCATAGCTGGTCGAGATGCCGCTGAGTGAAGAGGAAACCGTTGTGGACAAATTACTCGAAGAGTCCGAAAAACTTTTGAATGACTTTGCACTGGAATTTGAGGGAATAACACTGGATTTGCGTGACATGGACGGGCTTTCGGGAGTGGACGGAGCCACCATACTATTTTTGCGCAATGTATCGGGTACCATGAGACCGGTATTAATTGTTCCAACTGCTGATGGGGCGTTGCCACTTCCCGCTGCCACATACATGCTGCCTTTACGCTGCCTTGATGCCAGATTGTCGCTAGCATTTAGAGTATATACACTGCCCTTTCTTTGAGGAGCCGCATCGTCCACTTTCAGGTTGAACACACTGCCTTTACGCACATTCTGCTGCAGACCGCTGTCGGTGAGCTGTGATCCCAAATAGTATTGTCTTTCTGAAACATTGGTGGCCGATGAGGCCTGCTTCAACATGGACAGGGCTTGTTTTGGTGTTGCGGGCAGCATATTGCTACCACTGCCCTTCCAGCGGGGGTTGAATGGTGCCTTCGTTTCATCATCGGATGGCGGACTTGTGGCCGTATTGCCCAATCCCACAGGCAATTGTTGTGGACCCAAATCGAAGACAGAACTCTTGCGACTGCTCGGATTGCTGGGAAGACCAACGCGACTGGTGCCTAATGATATGAGTCCATACAAAATTAGTGGTATTCATTGAGGAGTGCGAGCATTTTAAGTGGTGAAAGAATCCTTAATTTGTTTACAATTTCCAAGGAAATACATTTAATACATTTCAATTTAAATACTATTTTTGCAATGATATTTTGTGCTACAACAAATTCTACTACATTGAAAAATTCGGAATACTAAATGCAATGCATGCAAGAACATATGAGTACGTATTTAAAATTGTAATTGTAATTTTTTAAATAATTTAAGAAACGTGTTTAATTTGTATGTGAGTGCAACTACAAGAAATGTAACGAATACGAAAAAATGTGAAAAGTGTAAAATGTGTTGAGATATAAATTCAGAAAGGGCATTTTTTGTCGAAATCACGTTTTTTACATATTCTGAAAGACAATGCTGACATTTTTACAGAATATCTAAAATGTGCGATTTCGAACTTAATGTCAGTTACGCCCATTCTCAATTAAGGTATTATATAAAATTAGTGTGTTTTGTTGTTATGTTTAAAACATGAGCAGGGATGGATCTTTTTCAGTCTCAAACTACTAACATGTGTTAAATATGTAACATGTAAAATATGTAACATGTAAAATATGTAACATGTAAAATATGTATATGAGTTGTTCTTTCACAGCCCCAAAATAAGGTCTTTCCCAAATTCCCAGAAAATGTTACTCTACTACGCCACACAGATGTACATAGATCATCGAAATTTTGCAGAAGTAGTAGTAGTTTCTATAAGCAAAATAAGGTAACAACTAATTTTGGACCAATTCCGTCAAAAGAACAATATACGTCTAATTTGTTTTACATTAAAGCATGTGATCGCTGAAATTGCAGCAAGGATTAAATTATCCTTAAACAAGTAAGAAAGTTTCAGTCGGGTAAACCGACTAAGGTATACCCTCACTTTGTGAGTAATGTAATATTGAATATTACTCGAATTATTCTGTCAATTTGTGTGGGAGTTGCCAGAAGGGGTTTATATAATACACCTTTTTTTCGCTGAACATTAGATACTTTAAATTCATTGCACTGTGCCGACTTATAAGCATTTATGTGCACTGGTATAAACGTTATGAGACATTAAATTGTGGTATGATTTGGGAATTTTGTGTGGGAGGTACGTGGGAGGGGCGTGGCAATAACGCCCATTTTTCACAGAGCTATAGACACTATAAAAACATTACACTGTAAAAAATTTCAAGTATTTTTATACACTGGTTTTAATGTTATAAGCTGTTAACTTTTGGTGCAAAAAGGTACCTTTGTGTGGGAGGTACCAAAAGAGGCGTGGCAACAACACCCATTTTTCCCTGGAATGTAGGCAATATAAAAGCATAATACTCTACAAAATTTCAAGTATTTTTATACACTGTTATTAATGTTATAAGCTGTTAACTTTTGGTGCAAAATGGTGCATTTGTGTGGGAGGTACCAAAAGGGACGTGGCGACATCGCCCATTTTTCTCGAGTTGATAGCGACTAATAAGCTAATACTATGTGTGAAATTTCAAAAGATTCGAATAAGTAGTATAGCAGTTATTAAAGAATCAATATTTCACAACATTTTAACCCTTTGTGGGGGAGGTACTAGAAGGAGTGGACCAATATGGCCCATCTTCGAACTTAGCCGGAGATAGAAAAAAATATTACCACATACCAAATTTGAGGTCAATCGGTTATTCCTTTCGAGAGTTATCGTGCGCACCAGCCAGCAGACACACAGACAGACAGACAGACAGACAGACAGACAGACAGACGGACGGACATTGCTCATTCGACTTAAAATGACCCAAAACGGATTTCCTCCGAACATACTTGGGGTCTTAGGTCACTCCTTCGACGTGTTACACTTTTTTCCGTAGCAAATGATATATACCCTCGTCACACTAAAGTGAGGGTATAAATATCCTTTTTGGGGTAGTTGCTAGTAAGCTATGCAAATAGTCCAAAAATGACTTCAAATGTAATATGCGGCATATGTTATTGTCAGTAATATAATTTCTTTCGATTTTAATTCAATTCGAACTGAAATTGTTTTTCAAAATTTTGATTTTTAAAATATTTTGTTTAGATATAACTAAAGTTTCTCGAAAAAAAAAATAAAAAATTAAAATATTTGTTGTAGGCAAATTCGCAAATAGTCGCAGCTGGAATTTATTTACTTTAAAACTACTACATTTGAGCTAAAAATCAAAAAAATATCGTTGGTGAACTGTCGTTATAAATTGTCTTTTCGGTCCACTCAAAAGGGGGCCCACTTAAAAAACAAGCGTGCTTTTCTGTACACACAAATTATCTTAACGGTACTTTCTATGTGAGTTATATTTGGACCAAAAAATTATTTTGTCGTATTGCAGAAACATTTGTGTGCAACAACAAGATACACGTTTTGCAATTATTTATGAATTTAAAAGATCATAGAAATTTTAAATTATTTAATGTGATAAATATATGTAGGTACACAACTTCAAACTTGAAGCCCCATATCGCTGAAACGGCTGAATGAATCTAAAAAATATTTTATGTGCTTTCTAATCTAATTCCAACATCGACAGTCGGTATTTGTGGAAAATTGGGGGTCGAAGCCCTAGTTCAAAGAAATGAATGTTTATACCCTACACCACACTGTGGTACAGGGTATTATAACTTTGTGCATTTGTTTGTAACACCCAAAAGAAGAAGAAATAGACCCATCGTTTATTATACCGATCGACTTAGAATCACTTTCTGAGTTGATTTAGCTATGTCCGTCCGTCTGTCTGTGCATGCATTCTTGTAATCAAAGCACAGGTCGCAATTATCGTCCGATCTCGACGAAACTTTACACATATCCTTTTTTTTGGCCCAAGGACGATCCCTATTGGATTTGGTTAAAATCGGTTCAGATTTAGATATAGCCCCCAGATATATGTTACCCCGATTTGATATGTAAGCGCTGTGAAAACTTTATTTTATATCCGATCAGTATGAAATTCGGCAGAAAGAGGTTTTTTATTATCTGAATGAAGACTGTTAAATTTGGAAGAAATCGGTTCAGATTTAGGTATAGCCCCCATATATACGTTACCCCCGATTTGACATGTAAGCGCTGTAGAGACTGTATTTTATATCCGATCAGTACGAAATTCGACAGAAAGGTTCAGATTTATATATAACCTCCATATATATGTTCCTCCTGATTTGGTATCAAATCGCTATAGAAGTTGTACTTTACTTCCGATCATTAAAATTTTCCAGAAAGATGTTTCTCAATTTAGGAACGAATATTGCTTAATTTTGCTATTATCGGTTTAGAATTAGATAATATGTTCCTACCCATTTACCAATTATTCCAAATTCTTATCGGAATAGTGTAGGGTATTATATAGTCGGCCCCGCCCGACTTTCTGCCTTTCCGCCTATTACAGAGAAAACCCAGTAGGTTTTTCTCTGTAATAGTTTTATTTATTTATTTATATGAATTATAATACAAAGTAAATTTACATTCTAATTTTACTGTCCAGGGAAAGGACGGGTTACAAAGACCATATGGCTAAATGTTTGCAGCGACAGACCAGAGCCTCTGGTGGGAATCGAACCAACGACCCAATGTAAAGGGGGTCGTGGGTTCCATGAAATGGGAAACGGTGTAATTGATCTTTGGCTACTCTGTTTAGGTCTGCATTTACGCTCACATAATGTTATGCAGACGCATTTTCGGTAATAACCATGTGTGTACTAAAGTTCAGCAACCCTAAAAAATTATCCGCTGTATAGAGAATTGAATTTGCGTCTGCAGAGGAGAGGTTTGCTTTGACATCTTAGCATATTTGACGTTCTTTTCTCATCAAACTTTCACAGCGTAAACTGGTGTTCGGCTAGACTCGTATACAAAAATTTACTCAGAGAAACTGTTACTTGAAAAATTAAACCACACGGTATAGAGCTAATTTACTTAATAAATTGATTTGTGTAACATTAAATCAAGAAAAAATACCTTAATAGTCAATTAAAAGTGATAAACTTTGCTAAAACTAATCGTGACAAAAATTTTGTAAAATATCAATAAATTATTGATTTCCACGAAATATTAAGTGTTTACTTGGAACCTGTCAAATCTTTGGAAAAACAAATTCTGGCCTAGGCTACCATCATCCCTGCAAGACAGGAGTACCATTGATTTTTCCTTATACCGTCGCAAATCGCAGGTAAATTAGATTTTTCCTTCTAAAATGCAGTGATTGTAAATAAAGTTAAACCCAATTTATCGCCAGGATCTTTCCCATTGTACCCAAGGAACTTTGTTTCCTAAGAAGGATTGGGTGATCCTGCGAACAATTCATGGTGGCAAAGAAACGAATTGTGCTGAAATTCGTGTTCCCGAAGGCCACCGCAAGGAACGCATTTCAAGCTCCAAGCTTCCCAAATCTGCCTCAACTTCGGATTGAGTAATACATTTGGCCCACAATTAGAAGTTTGGTCGACATTGAAAAGTCCGAAGTGACACCATATTCCACGTGGGTATTAACATCGACCACATTTCATCACCCGAGTGCAAAGTCCATCTAAGGCAGACGATCATAGACCGTTAGCTCACTCTCGAAAATGAACTCTAGACACGGAGCTATTGTTCATACTCATTAATTTGGAAGGATCCCACATTAATTAATTAATTAAATTAAAACTCGGTATCATCATATTTTTTATCCCAATGGGACAAAAATTATTCTAAGTATCATTTAAATTTAATTTTCACTTTTAAATATTCTATGCAAACACCCATATCATAACTTTTTTTTTAATAGTCCCCAAAAATCAACGAAATTTAAAACGCACATACGAGAATGCAATGCAACGTAAAGAAATATTAGTGATGTAGATTTGACCAATATTGATTTCCAGCACAACGAAGCAGAGTATGGAGAGGCCTCATCATGCAGTGTTTCCAGAGTGTATTTGGTGAGTAAGAAACTGTCTTAGTTTCTCTTAATTTTATTATTTGTTTGGGAGATGAATTCATACTTTATATTATACCTAATTGCCCCTAGTAAAAATGGGGGACATCGGCCCCTGTTTAGGTATAGCCTCCATATAAAGGTCCCCACCGATGCCACTTCTTGACGCTCTATAGAACTGATTCTTCAATTGATCTGGCTGAAATTTGAGAATTCATACTTAATGTTTGACCTAATCGTCCCTAGTAAATATGGGGAACACTTAAGAAGCATGTATATTCTCATATATCAAAATTTTTAGGAATGATAAAGTGTTATAAATAAATTCCATTTTTATCGCAATCCAATGTACTATATTTTAACATATTTCGAAGAAAATCAACATACTTTAAAATGATTTAATATTATTTTCATCGACTATGGGAAAGTCTACTTTTAGGTCCGATTAATCGACCTAGTCGACTAAAAGGAAATTTGAATGATGAAAAAGTCGAAAGTTGACTTTCAGCTTCCAGAACCATTCACTATATATATTTCAGCTTCCAGAGCCATATAAATATATTTCTTCTGGTGTTGACCTTTAGCACTATAGAAGCAGTATTTCACATATATTTCACAGCCCCCATATATATGTTCCTTCCGATCTGGGCTTTTATCACTTCAGAAGCTTTATTTTACATCCAATCGTTTTGAAATTATGCATTGCAAGGTTAATAATTAATACTTTAAAATTTCATTTTTGTTAGTTATTTAGAAGAACTTCATTAAATTCCAAAAAAATTTTCATACTTATGATTTTGAAGTACTTATAATGTTATTCTTTTGGAAGTACTTCTTTTATTTTTTGCTGGATAATAATGGTTATCCGTACATTTGTTGGCAAACAATGGTGGAGGATATTATACAGTCGGCCCCGCTCGACTTTAGTCTTTCCTTACTGGCTTCCGGGTGATTTTAGTGCAAAAATGCATACGAAATTTAAAACACTCACTTTATTAACCCCTCACCTTAGAGAGGAGGGTATATATCATTTGCTACGAACCAAAAGTGTAACACATCGAATGAGTGACCTAAGACCCTCAGTATGGTCGGGGGATATCCGTTTTGGGTCATTTTAAGTCATTTGAGCAATGTCCGTCCGTCTGTCTGTCCGTCCGTCTGTCTGTGTGTCTGTCTGCTGGATGGTGCGCACGATAACTCTCGAAAGGAGTAACGGATTGACTTAAAATTTGGTATGCGGTAATATTTTTCTGCATCTCCGGCTAAGTTCGAAGATGGGCCATATTGGTTCACTCCTTCTAGTACCTCCCTCACAAAGGGTTAAATTTTAGTGAAATATTGATTCTTTAATACCTTCTATACCACTTACTCGAATCTTCTGAAATTTCACACATAGTATTAGTTTGTTAGTCGCTAACACGTCAAGAAAAATGGGCGAAGTGGCACCTCCATTTTTGGTACCTTCCACACAAATGGACCATTTTGCACCAAAAGTTCACCGCTTATAACTTTAATACCAGTGCATATAAACACTTGGAATGTTGTACAGTGTAATGCTTTTATAGTACCTAAAGCCCACATAAAAGTGGGCGTTATTGGTACGCCCGTTTTTGTACCTCCCACACAAATGGACCATTTTGTACCAAAAGTTAATAGATTTAAACATTAATACTAGTGAATATAAATACTAGACATTTTGTACGGTGTAAAGTTATTAAATGCAATTTAAGTTGATAATAATTTAATTAAAACAAAATAAAAAAAATTACGAATATTTTTTTGGGACTCAAGTAGAGGGGATTCATAAGTCGGTTTACCCGACTGAACTTTCTTACTTGTTTAATAACATTCCACTAGTATTAATTCCCTAAAATGATTTCATAGAATTATGAAATTGTCAAATGCCATTCTATTCTGCAAGAAAACTTGCAAATTCTATAAGGGCATATACATATTGGATTAACTTCTGAAGAATAAGTAGATAGGAGAAAATGGTACCAAAATGATCGTGGGCGTACTTCGGTACTTTTGAAAGTGGAAAAGTACTGAAAGAAAGTACTAAAGTACTGATTTTTCCATCCCTGGTGCGCACTAGGCCAGTAGATAGGTGCACAATGGGTGGTATGAGTGCTATTAGTGTCCATTGAAATAACGTAACTCTTACGTACACATATGAGAGTACCACTCTCATAAATCTCGCAATACAGGGGTATCTAAATCTGAACCGATTTTCTCCGAATTTAGCAGTATTCCTTCATGTAATAAGAAACCTCTTTCTGCCGAATTTCGTACTGATCGGATATAAAATACAGTTTCTATAGCGCTTGAATTTCAAATCGGGGGTAACATATATATGGGGGCTATATCTAAATCTGAACCGATTTCCCCCAAATTTAGTATTGTCTCTAAGTGTATCACGAGACTACTCTCTGTCAATTTGTGTACAAATCGGTTCAAAAATGTTGCTTATAAAGTGCATATATGCCAAATCGGAGGTACATATATATGGGAGCTATATGTAAATCTGAAACGATTTTAACCAAATCCAATAGGGATCATCCTTGGGCCTAAAGAAATATATGTGCAAAGTTTCGTTGAGGTCGGACCATAATTGCGACCTGTACTTTGATTACAAGAATACATCTACAGATAGACGGACATAGCTAAATCGACTCAGAAAGTGATTACAAGTCGATCGGTATAATAAACAATGGGTCTATCTCTTCTCCTTTTGGGTATTACAAACAAATGCACAAAGACATAATACCCTGTACCACAGAGTGGTGTAGGGTATAATTCAATTTGAAATAAAACAAACTGTGTGTGAGATGTCATTGAACTTTATTCGTTTCGCTTGAAAGACCTATGGATGCCATTATGTATGTATATAGTTCATTCCACGTCAAACCGATCGATTTTTGTTAAAAATAAACGATGACGACTCCGATTTTTCCCAGGCATATTCTATTGGTAAAAAATATTTTACACTTAATTTTTAAAAAAAAAACCTGAAATTGTTGTTGAAAGGTTATGAAATTTGGGAAAGTCAAGAAAAAAGTACCGAGGTAGGATTTTTGAAAATGTTGTAGTGATTTCGTGCGTGGGCAGAATTTCTAGAATGAAGACTTATTTTAAAGGTACTTGCAAGTGCTTTTCGCCGACGTCTCGGCTGTTGACAGCTCCTGACCAAATTTAAATAATTTTTTTATTTTTCTTCTTCTTTTGTATTTTGCACTATGAAAACACCAACCTGAAAAATCAGAAAAAATATAAGCATATTCCTAAATCGATTATAAACAAACCCTGAAAATTTCAGCGTGGAGAAGTAGTGGGTTATATTTTTAAAAAAAATATTTATTAATAGAGTCGCCCAAAAACGGTATTTTTTTAACTATTATTCAAAAAATGAGATACACACATGTCGTTTGCGTGTGTTAGAATGGTATTCTTATACAAAACATTTTATAATATGAATTCAGATTGATATTTTATTAGAACACACATAATTAATGTCAAAACTGCAAAACGATAGGAAAGACAAACCAATTAAAATAAGAAGATATCTTCAAGGGAAATGAATTACATCTCCATTTCCATGTTGAACCAGCTCAAAGGCCAAATAATAAGAGGCTTAATATCCCAGAATTGAACACAACACTTAATGCCATTCATTAGAACACAACCCCCACATAGATTCCCTGAATTCCTTTTTCGTACAAATTACTATTTAAATGAAGTCAAGTCCTTAGGTCATTATCTGCGAGAAGATATAAGTCAATCAAACAATTCAATTGAGCAGAAAAAATATGGTCGGTCATTGGGGTGAGAGGTAGAAATATATGAGTAAAAAGGAAGTTTTGCGAAACTGCCAACTTTATTAATGTATCGCAAAATTTCCATTTGCCTGTAGCACACAAAGACTTTCTCTTTATTTCGAAGGAGGATTTTCACCCAAGCTCAATACAATGAATAAACCCTCATCAGAAAGTTGTATGATATGGAAGGGAGTCAGGAAAAAAACCAACTTTTGCCATATAATTGCTTGAAGTAAAGATCTGCACCATAGGGTGGTGTGTTGTTTATATGTTATCGATGCAATACTACTCAAATGTGTGAATTCTGCAAGAATACGAGTATGGGAACTAGATCTAAATATTAACTGATTATATTCAATATAGCACTTATTCTTATCTAGGTTTAGGTTAGGGTGCCAGCCGTATTTTTTTACAAGCTCACATAGACCAATTTAGGTCCCTAGTGTTACCACGGGCTGAAATGCCCCTCATCGAAACCAACCTGTTTGATATACAAATTTATCGATAGTACGAATATCGGAACTGGAAAGATCTGTTAGGCTGCCTAGCAAGGCCGACCCCAGTATGTCCAGTCGTCGTTTACTCAGAGCGGGCAGTCGCATAGTAAGTGTTCAATGCTCTCCACTTCTTCCAAATCTCCACAGCTTCTGCAGAAGACATTGGAGTCAATACCCAATCTTTTGGCGTGTTCACCGATCAAGCAGTGTCCCATCAGAACTGATACTAACGTAGACAATCTTTGCCTCTCTAGTTCGAGGAGATATTTTGATCTCACAGGTCATACCTTGGCCAGATTTGTTTAGCTACCCTGCAGGTTCCGCCAAAGCTTGCACGTTGATAGTGGCACACCAATATATTTTAATTATTCGAGCATTTGTAATGTCGTCCATTTCCTAGCAAGTTCATCGGCTTTGCAGTTCCTCGGGATATACCTATGCCCAGGGACCCATATTAAACTTCTCAGCCATCTCGTTAAGAGATCTGCGGCAGTCGAGGGCTGTGTTGGTTACTATGTTGCGACTCAGCCAATCGACCGGCCCAAAACGTGAAATTATCTGCTCACCGAAGTGTTCTCTCAATAAATCCATTGATTGATGCTATGTGTGGGAAGTGGCGCCGTCTTGTTGAAACCAAATGTCGCCGAGATCACGAGCTTCAATTTCAGGCATCAAATAGTCGGTTATCATGGCACGATAACGGTCGCCATTGACGGTTACGTTCTCACCGGCCAGTTTTGAAGAAATATGTACCGATGATTCCACTGGCCCACATACCACACCAAACCGTTGTTTTTTCTGGATGAAGTGGCAGCTCTTGAATCTCTTCAGATTGCTCTTCGTCCCAAATGCGGCAATTTTGCTTGTTTACATACCCATTGAGCCAGAAATGAGCATCATCTCTGGACAAAATTTGGCTCGAAAACGTCGGATCTTCTTGGAACATTTCAAGAGCCCATAGAGCAAAGCGATGTCGCTTGGAAAGGTCGGGCGGCTTCAGTTCTTGCACAAGCTGTAATTTGTATGCTTTCAATTTAAGATCTCGACGTAAAATGCACCAAGTCGTTCCATACGTCAGTCCGAGTTGCTGCGAACGGCGTCGAATCGACTCTCCACGGTCTTCGTGTACACTCTCAGCTACGGCCGCTACATTTTCTTCACTGCGTGCTGGACGTGATCTATTCGGTCGAATATTATCCAATAATGAATGCTGGGTCTCAAGATGGGTGATGGTGTTGCGAATAGTACGCTCAGTAGGCCGATTATGTTGACCATAAGTTGAGCGAAGTGCACGAAACACATTCCTCACAGAGCGTGAATTTTCGTAATAAAGTTGAATGATTTGTAAACGTTGTTCAGGCGTAAGTCTTTCCATGATGAAATGGCAAAAAAAAACTTAACAAAAATAACATGACAGCATGACACGACTCACACGTGGTCTGTCAAAAAAAGGCTATTGAAAAAAGAATCTCTACTTGGATCACCCGTTATATGTATGTATGTTGTTTGGAAAATTTGGCATCGGTAAGCCAAAAATGCATATTACCATAAAAAAATTAAAACTTGACGTGAGGATGGCGTTCCAACAGTCCGCAGATTTATGCATTTTACAAAGAACTCTCCCGTGGAATAATATGGCGTCCAACTTTGAGTGTAATAGAAACTAATTTTTGAAGAAAATGAACAAAAGGATTGTCATTTACATATGTATATGTATGTACATACATTTTTGAAACCTAACATTTAAAATTGTTTATACATAGAAATCTTTTGGAAATTTTGAGCAATGAAATGTTCAATCTTTATAATAATAATTGACGTCTTTTGTAAGACTTTCACGAACAAATGGGAGATTTTCATATTACATAGAATATTGCCGGTTTATTTTATAATACCACCAATTAGGAAATGTTTATTTCCAATATGTACATATGACATAAAACCATTTACGTGTAAACTTATTTCTGAGAATAATTACAAAAAATACTCAATAAAGCTAAATTCTACTTCCAACAATAACAAATCTATACCAAAATTCGTAGAAAATGCAAACCAACAGAAAAGCATTACTTTTCCCCACTAAGTGTGCAATAACCCTAATGTGTACACGTGTAGGGCTTTTAGGGCCACTCACCACTATTACTAGCACATGTGAGAGAAAAAACATACATAGCTATAAAAATAAAAAGAGAACGTGTTTTATATGGAGGGAAATTTTAGTTTAAATGATGTTCTGTTTTAATGCTTTGCTAAGTAATCATTGTCTCGTTAATATCCCCTCCAATGCATTTCATATGTAAGAGTGTGTGCGGGTGTGTGAGTGGGAGCAAAGGGCCTGAGAGTAAAGCAACAAAAAACGTCATGAAACTCAACTGAACTTTTTATAACGAGGGATAGGATAATCGGCTTAACGCCAAAAGAAATCTTATTAAATTTACTCATGATTTGCCACAAAACACACACACACACACACACAGAAATAACACAAACTCACACTCTCTTTTTCTAAAAAGAAAAAAAAAAACACACAGTAACTGCTGAGCGAGAAAAGTCCAATATGTCTGCAAAAATATGCTAAGTATCTTATGCCGTATGTATAGGTGTGTGTGTGTATGACTTTTAAATATATTTATGGCTTTGTTACTTTAAACTTTTATACGTATCTTTATGGGCATCGCGCGTGGGTTTTTCTCCACATATAACTAATGTGTGGGAGACCTCAAGCTCCAAAAGAGAAAGAGAATGTGGTAGAGTGTCAGAGAGTGTATATTTCATTTCTTCTCTGCATTTTATTAACTTTATTTGGTCTTTATGTTTCGCACTTAAAGGAATCGTTCGTGCCTATATTCGGGCATCCCTACGGACAGGACAATGGGATGGGGGAAATTCTAAAGTCTTTATTTTATGACTTTAATATAGGTGTGTAATGGTAAAGATGTCATCGGATTCAAATTGAAATATTAGCTGCATTACGAACTGTTGAACTGACAAATCACAATCTATTTTTTCTTTCATTGAAAATTAAATATAATATAAGAAATCAAAGGATAAAATGTTTACGACCTTCAATGAAAAACATACACCTTAAGTTAACCTATGTTGAATTTTGGATAGCTATAAACGAAGAAAATAACCAAATCGCTTTTTGCCCTATGATCAGATGAATAAAATATTTTATTCCTATTGACCTTCGTCCTTAAGGATCGAAAAATATTTCAGCATAATTTTGAAGAGCAGGACCCTACCTTTCAGTTGATACGCAAAGCTAAATATTAACCAGTAAGGAAAGATAGAAAGTCGGGCGGGGCCGACTATCTTAATACCCTACACCTTCCTAACAATGCGAAAATGTGCATTGCGATAAGAATTTGGCAGTGTTCATTCACGTTATAAGAAAACTCTCTCTGCCGAATTTCGAACAGATCGGGTGTAAAATACGGTTTCTACAGCGCTTACATGTCAAATCAGGTGTAACATATATATGGGGAATACGAGTATATCTAAATCTGAACCGAATTGCCCCGAATTTGGCAGTGTTCATTCATTTAATAGAAGAACTCTCTCTGCAAGATTTCGTACTGATCTGATCTAAAATACAGCTTCTACAGCGCTTACATGTCAAATCGGAGGTACATATATATGGGAGCTATATGTTAATCTGAACCGATTTTAACCAATATCAATACGAATCGTCCTTGGGCCTATAGAAAGATATTGTCAAAGTTTTGTTGAGATCGGACCATAATTGCGACCTGTATTTTGATTACAAGAATACATCTACAGGTAGACAGACGGACAGACATAGCTAAATCGACTCAGAAAGTGATTACAAGTCGATCGGTATAATAAACAATGGGTCTATCTCTTCTCCTTTTGGGTGTTACAAACAAATGCACAAATTTATAATGCCCTGTACCACAGTGTGTTGTAGGGTATAACAAGTGAAAGCATTAAGTTCGGCCATGCCGAATCTTATGTACCCTCCACCATGAAGAGCATGTGACCACACAAAATAACTCAAACCTAAAGAAAATAACACCGAAAACACACAAAAAAATGTAGTAGATGAGAACAGTGGGAACAAGTTGAATGCTATATCTAAATATGGTCCGATATCGCCCATTTTCAATCCCAAGTTACCTGCAGCTATAAGAAGTATCTATACCAAATTTCAGCCACCTAGCTCTATTATTACGGACTGTAGCGTGACATGGCTAAATCGTTTTAGAATTTTACGACGATTTAGAATATATATACTTTATGGGGTCTTAGATCAATATTTAGAGGTATTACAAACGGAGTGACAAAATGAATATACCCCCCATCCAATGGTGGAGGGTATAAAAAGGCGCGTCTTAAAATAGCTATAAATCGCGAACTAAACCGAGTTGTGACAGTTTATGAATTTGGGAACTAGATTCCAGAGGCAACGTATACACCAGATTTAAGTGAAATCGAAATAGGTTTTCCCAATAAGAGGTTTAATTTTGTTATTAAAAAATTAGTATTTTTCAAGGTAAATCGTCGGATGATTATTTCAATGTAAAGAGAAATGTACGCCATTAAAAATGGAAAACAACAATTTGCCGAGTGGCAAATTCGTAAACGTCCTCAGAGACATCCTACAGGTGGCTCTGAACAAGTTGGCTAGATGGGCCAGAAGCAGCGGTTTGGGCGTTAACCCCAACAAGACAGAATTGGTTCTCTTTACTAGGATGAATAATGTCCCACATGTGGACCCTCCACCTCGGATAAATGGAACAGATCTAGTCTTTTCTGAAAGTGCAAAATTTTTAGGAATAATTCTAGATAGGAAAATGTTATTTAGACTTAACGTATTGGAACGTGTAAGGAAGGCCAACATCGCCATATATTCCTGCAAAAAGGCTGTAGGGTCGCGGTGTGGACTCTCTCCTAAAGTCGTCCACTGGATATATATAGCAGTAGTTCGTCCAATACTGTTATACGGTATTGTGGTATGGTGGAGAACTGCCTGCCTGAGCATAAGCGGAGCCTTAAGGACTACAGCGACCGAGTCTCTACAAGCCCTACTCCATATACTGCCGATTAATATTGTGGCGAGAGAAGTTGCAACCAAAGCGGCAATAAGATTAAACTGCCTATCAATGTGGAGGTACAAGAACTATGGTCACATGAGGATATCAAAGTGTAGTGCTATGGTAACCGACCGAGTGGACTATATACCAACTGTGTACACCTTCGAGAGAAATTACATCACTATGATTCCCGCCAGAGATGAATGGGTCGACAGAATACCAGGTAATATAAACCATCTCCACTTTTACACGGATGGTTCGAAGCTTGATGAAAAGGTTGGCTTCGGAGTACACTGTGAAGAACTTAGTCTGGATATAGCTCACAGACTACCAGATACCTGCAATGTCTATCAAGCCGAAATAATGGCAATATGGGAAGTCGCCAAGTGGCTGAGTCGCAACATAGTAACCAACACTGGCGTTGTCATTTACTCGGACAGCCAGGCTGCCATCAATTCTCGGGAGGCAACATCCCTAAATTCACAAACAGCCCTCGACTGCCGCAGATCTCTTAACGAGATGGCTGAGCAGTTTAATATACACCTCATATGGGTGCCTGGGCATAGGGATATCCCGGGGAACTGCAAAGCCGATGAACTTGCTAGGAAAGGGACGACATTACAAATACTCGAAGAATTTGCATATATTGGTGCGCCACTATCCACGTGCAAGCTTTGACTTACACGCAAAGAAAAAAAACGTTTGGGCGTCGTTTATGGCAAACATTTTTGTTTTTCTCAAACGCTCTACTTTTCCCGTAACGGTTGAAATTTTTGCGGTGAATGCAAAAGTTTATCGTAAACGTAGTTTCTCTTACTGTAAACGAACATTCTTTCATTCCAAAATTATCGTACTTTATTTTATGGTAAACGAAAAACGTTTACGGAACCATATTGTATTTAAACATGATTGAATATATTAAAGAGAGTTGAGAGAACAAAGAGCTAAACTTGTTTTCATTTTGTGAGAGTGCGGTTTTATAACTTTTTTTATTACTTATATGACGGAATAATATGTGTAGATGTATGTGTACAGAACTCAAAAGATGCAGATGTGTGTGTATACAACTCAAAAAGCGACGTTGCAGTGTTTCTGCAAAAAGATGGAGATGTGTGTGTACAAAACACAAAAAAAGAAACGTTGCAACGTTGCATACATGTTTGTCCGCGCTACTTTATTAACAGACGGTGGTGGATATTTAGTTATCTGCATCCCTCCCTCCGCACTGTTATACAATTTCATAACATTTGCAATCGTACTCAGCATGCGTAGAGTCGTATGCTGGTGGGCCTTTAGTTTTGTACTGGCGCTTGTGGTGTTCGGTATCTGTGCGCGTGTGTGGCAAAATTAAAAATGTTTTTATAAGTTAACTTAAAATGATTTTATTCAAAGAATTAATTAAATCAAAGAATCTAAATATCGGAGGTGCGATATCTCGCAAATATACTGCGGACTCCAATTTAATGTTATAGGTAAATGGTAAATGAAGTGAAGACATGTGGGAAAATAACCAAATTGTTAATAGCAAAAAATGGATCGAGCACTGCATGAAAATATTGAATACTTTGTGGAAAGCCGGAATAACAAAAACAATAGATTTTAACAGAAACTGAGACCATCTATTGCTTTTGTAACGACTAACTGGTTATTTTTCCACTAGCCTTAAATTGTGTATAAGCAAATTAAAATCATTAACAATCAATCATCACACGTTTAGGTACTGAAGCTGCTAATGGTAATTGTGAAATAAATTTATTCAGGCACAATACAACTGGATACTTCTGGAAACTGCTGATATAAAATTCACTTTTGACTAAAAAGTTAGATATATGGTAAGATAACATCTCGCTACATTTTTAATATGTTCGAACATACATGCTTTCTTTTTTACAGTTTGTCTACAACTCAATTAGAAGATAGCAGCCAAATAATAGCAGAAGTGTTTGTCGGGGAGCTCCCGGGGACATTTTACTAAAAATTGTGACATTTTTGATTATAAACATAGTATTACAAAACATATTAAATATCATAATTCAATAAAATTATTGTTTTGTGACAATCGTTTTCTCATTTATTGTTAAACTGACATTGCTTGTGACAAACGCAATGATAGATTGCAACACGCGTTTTACAGGGTTTGGGATAAACAGGCATTGCTTGTGACAAACACAATAACCGTTTGCACTAAACGTATCACAGGGTTTGTAATAAATGTAAATCATTTACGATAAGTACACTAACCGTTTGCTATAAACGTTTCTTTGGGTTTTGGGATAAACATAAATCGTTTGCGACAAACATACACCGCAAACGAAATTCGTTTGTCTAATTTTTCGTTTGGGAGTAACGAATTTTTTCTTTGCGTGTAGGCAAGAGGCAATCAGGCAGTCCAACGAAAGATGGACAGAAATCGGAACCTGCAGGGTAGCTAGACAAATCTGGCCATGGTATGGCCTGAGAAGGTCGAAATATCTCCTCGCACTAGAGAGGAAACGATTGTCTACGTTAGTACAGGTTCTGACGGGACACTGCTTGATCGGCGAACACGCCAAAAGATTGGGTATTGACTCCAATGACATCTGCCGAAGCTGTGGAGATGAGGAAGAAGTGGAGAGCATTGAGCACTTGCTTTGCGACTGTCCCGCTTTGAGTAAACGACGACTGGACATACTGGGGTCGGGCTTTTTAGATCTTTCCAGAACTGATATTCGTACTATCGATACATTTATATATCAAACAGGTTGGTTTCGATGAGGGGCATTTCAGCCCGTGGTAACACTAGGGACCTAAACTGGTCTATGTGAGCTTGTAAAAAAATACGGCTGCCACCCTAACCTAAACCTAAACCTAAATGGCCGCCACTATATTGAAAATGATACCAAAAATCCATGAGGAAGGAATACCACTTAGACCGATATGTATATCGTAAATATACTGAAGAGCTTAACGAAGGATTCCCGATATATGTAATGTAAAAGACGCAAAGGATTTTAAATCAAGGCTAACAAAAACACCAAACTTGAAGAGGACGAACTATTAATCTCATCTGACGTGGTATCTCTTTTTCCTAGCTTACCAATTAACCTCGCTATATCGACTATTAAGAAGAAATGGGACATACTGCAAGAATATACCAAAATACCAAAGGACCTGTTAATAGAAATTTAAACTTTTTGCATCAAAGACACCCGTTATTTTAAGTACAATGACAAAACCAATGAACAAAGAAAAGGAATGCCAATAGGTTCTCCTGCTTCGCCAATAATCGCGTACATCGTTATGGAGGAATTTACTGGATTACTGGACAAATCTATCGACAGAATGGAAACGAAGCCCCGAATCATGACGAAATATGTGGACGACATCTTCATTATACTTAAGAAAAACCCCGTTGAGGAAATCTTAACAATTTTGAATTCATTTAATAGACAATTACAATTCACCATGGAGAAGGAGAAGGAGAAGGACAACAAACTACAGTATTTGGACCCGGTAGTAATCAGACAAGGAAATTTGCGCAAATTCGATTGGTATCAAAAACCGACAGCATCAGCACGATTAATAAACTTTTCATCAAAACACCCAAGACGAATTATAATAAACATAGCTAATAATTTCATCACTCGAGTTTTAATATAAGTGACCGGGAATTTCATAAACAAAATTTAATAAAAATTAAAAATACTCGTATCATGATGAAAAATGATTTTCCAAAAAAGACAATGGAGGACTTACCAAGTCGAGTAATGTATAGAGAACAGAAAGACAAGACGGACAAAATACAGAAAATATTTAAAAAGATGACATACATCCCGGGTTTCTCTGAAAGGATCAAAAATTCTTCCCTATACGATCAAAAATTCTTCCCTATACGATAAGGGAAAATATTACATATATTACTTAGCTATTAGAAATGACAATACGATCAATAATTTATTCAGCAATATAGTAAAGACAAAATTGAAAGACGAAGAAAAATCTAACTTAGTTTATAGGATTAAATGTAACGGTGACAAGTCCAACGTACTCCAAAAGGTATATGTTGGCACGACAAAGACTAAATTGAAAACGCGATTTTCTTCACATAAATCTGACCAAAAAGCCATCTATAAACCACTGGGACAAAACTGGGATCGCACTGGCCGTGCACTAGACCGTTTATAGTACATGATGCAAAAAGTGAAAGTTGCTGCGATCCTTGATTTCCGGACCGAAAAAGTTTCTATTTTGCCTACAAGACTTCCATAAAAAATGTTGTGCCGATCGGATAACCCTAGGGTCTGCCCAAAGTTCATTCAAAATTTAGAACACACTTTATAGGGGAAATATTTTTTTATTCAAAAATCGTATGTTTAAGTAAGTAAAATTACATTTCTTTGTATTATTAATTAATAAATAGTTTTTAAATATTGAGATCGGTGAAAAAAAAACAAAAACTACAATTAATTCAATATTATATTAGATCTGACTTGTCATGTGAGGGACATTTTCTACGATATTCTTCAATGCACTGTAATATAAATTGATTTTGCTCTTCGTCTTTCGTAGGTATTCTGTTGTAATCATTCATAAATTGTACACCGCGTTCAGCAGTGTCGCTAACAACAAACAGATTACAACAAACATCGAGAGCATCTTGATAATCTTCATTTACTTCCCAAATCGATGGGTCATGCTTTAAAAATTCAGTACTCAATCCAAAAGCACCGAAAAAATGTTTGGTTTTGTATGAGACGAAATCGCTCAAATTATTACACAGCAATAGTTTCGGGTCGGAGAATTTTCGATCGTTTTCCAGATTTACGACGGGTTCTGTTGATTGCAGATGCCTAACCATTTTTCGTTTCTCTTCGAGTGAAACATCCGAATCGAAAAATGCCAAAGCCATTGATTCTGGGGCCAAATACCACAAATGATTTTTCAATTTCTTCAAAACCGCTTCAGACACATCTCGGTCGATTTCTGCGTATGCGATGGAGTCTTTCAACAAGTGTATATCTTGATTTGGTGCTCGTATGGCATTTGTGCATGTAAACCACGCTTTGACATTTGAAAAATACATATATCCCGTAGTCCACTGGACTCTCGTTTTGTCAATGCAAACTGCTCTCGAAATAGGTATATTTTTAAGGCATAAATGCCTTTTCCCATGAACCTTGCGTGGGATGTTGGACCAGATGTTCGGAAGTTATCGCCGACACCACCAAGAAACTGTATTGTTAATTGTAATAGTTCCTTGTAATCAGCTCGGATTTGTGTTTCATTTAGCTGTTTAATGCAGAATTTCTTAATGACTTCGCAGTCAGCATTACTTATTTTCGAGCGTACAATTGGATCTTCGAGTCCGTTTTTAAACGATTTGTGGTCGAGACTTACCCATACGGCAGCAAACCGATTAAAAATAGGCACTTCAGGACCACAAGTCGCCGAAAGTTTAACCTCACACATGTTTCAATGCTATCTCCATTATGTGATGACGACATGGGAACTTGATTAATTTTCGATCTAATTTGTTCTGCAACAAAATGCACGATTCTGTGTTTTGACCTGTATTTGACAAGGTGGTAGCGAAAACCATGGCGGAAACTTTATTAGAAATATCCCAATTGATGAGTGTATCATGAACGAATTTGGCCATATTTTCTCCAGTACCAGCCGGGATTTTGGGAGCGCCCAAAAATTTTGATGTGCCTTCATAACTGGCGATGATTGCTATTCTATCAACGATTTTTCTGCCGAATAGCTCCGGCAAAAGTTTTCCGTCCCAGTGAATAATCAATGAATGTACGCTATTGATCTACGTATAAAAAATAAAATACAAATCGATGGATCCGTAATGCTATAAATTATATATATGTATGTTTAGATCTGAACTAAATTACTTTTGCAATGAATTCTGTTTGCACCTTCTCCGCTTCTCGCTTACGATTTTCTTTTCGTAGCTCATATATTGTAGATCGATTAATCACAAGCTCACCAACAGAGGTCAGAGGCGTCGCACGATGGGAAAATATGATGAAATATGCGCGCATAGACTTTGAAAACATCTTTCAAAAATCAATTTTTTGGGAGTGTTATTTTATTGTGGATAACATTTAATGAAAATACCTACAAATTTTATGAAAATATCTCCAGGCGATTTTGAGTTATGACCATTCAAAGTTTGTCTTTTTTACTAATAAATGCAAATAACATTGCGATGATAAAATGCATATACTAAAATGCTTGTAGAATTCGCGTTTATTGGTGAAATGCGATAGGACTTGCAACATATAATAAGGTACTATTCATCTTAATTTTTGTGTATAAAACGTATTTTTAACGCTTTCCAATGAAAAGATATTTCAAAGTAAAAACAACAGTTTTTTTTTGTTTTTCAAAAAAATGATCCACAGTAAATGGAATACAACTTTTTTGGATCACGTGGGATCACTACCATATGACATAGAGAAGAGAGGTGACTTAGGAATGAATCCAACGGTACCTAGTTTATCTGCGACCTTTTGCGACCTTTTGCGATTATGGCAGATTTTTGTACTTTAAATATGTGCTTTTTTTTCTTTAAATATAGAAAATATGTGTGGGAGCTGTATCAATCTATGAACCGATTTTCCCGAAACATATGGACCGATCTTCTTGGTTAAAAAAAACGTTTGTAAAATTTCGGCAAAATCGGATAATAATTAAGAAGGGTACTGAACGGACGAGAATAAATGGATTAACACGCTGCTGCAAGTTTTATCAAGTACGATTAAAAATAGAGATCTTGTTAATATTATAAGGATTATAGTAATTTTTATACTTCACATTTTCTACAAAACCTATAAAAATATAGTTACAATAAAATATATACGCTTCCGCAGTTTGTGTGTACATATTAGGGTGGACCGATTATTTTTTGTTTTTAATTTAACTTTCAATTATTATCAGTCCAAGAACCATTGTGTAAAGTAGATTATAGTAAAATTTCAGCTTTCAAAAATATTGCAGCCCACAATTTTATCCTATTTAAGTTGTCTTAGTTTCAATTTTAAAAGCATGCAGGTTTTGTAGACTTTTTTCGCAATGTTGACAAACATATTTTTGAACTTCAATGGTCTGCATATTTAAAACGCAGCAACACACAATCAAGCACCTGACACATATTTTAAACTAAATTTTTTCAGCTTTAATTTAAAAAAATGAAGATCATTGAATTTGGCACGATATTCGGAGTTTTACACTATATTCCACAAAGTCGATTTGAAGCCCCACTGTGCGATAAATGGTAACAGTAAGAAATATCTGGCTACACCAAATTATTCTCCAAAGAATTCTCTTGAAGATGGTCCAAACCGTTGGACTCTATCTCTAACGATATAGTCGTGAGATTAAAAATACTGCTATGCGCGCGTATTTACCCATTTTTTCCCATTGTGCGTCGCACCATTATTCATTACAGTTATCACATCATGAGCGCATGCTATCAAAATATGTACAGCATCTGAAGAGCTAACTTTGGCCTTATCAAGGACTACTGTAAGACGTGACGAGATCCAATGTTGTCGTCCTCTTAGACGTTTGGTGTGATCATCGTCATCATCGGTATGAAACTCGCATGTCATATCCGTATCCGAAATGCTATCATCGAACTCATCTTCATCGTCACTTCCAATGTAAACTGTATCGAGTACTACACAATAACAGTTGTTTTAAGGAATTACGAGTAAAACACTTCAATTTATTAACTTACAAGATTGATTGTTACGTTCTGAATGCTTTCTCTTCCGCGATTCTGCTTTTTGTATTCGTTGCTCGGATCGTTGTTCTCGCCCGTACAATTTCATGTCAACGCCTGACATGCACCCTGGTCTGCCTTTCAGATCATCCATTTTTTCCTTGAAAATGTTCACGTGTAATTTTGATTTATCCGATCTCCTGTTTGCACTTTGTTTGTGGACATTTCTCCAGTCGCCGTACAACTTTAGCAATTTATCTTGACATTTATATTTATCACGTGTTGGTATTCGCGCCTGTTGCCAAACACCCGAAAAGAAAATCGTATAGCTGCATCCACTGCCAGCGTAGCACTATCTTTTGCACAGTTTTTTCTGCCAACATTAACAAATCGCATATTAAAAACAGAAAACTTGCAATATCTGTCTGTTTGACGGCAGTTTGGCTCCAGATATTGTATGTGATACATGCCCAACTGATTCTACGGTGAGAAATTTATCACTGGATCTAGTAACCATTTTGGATGTGGTCGATCTGGAGTCTAATAAGAATATGACTAAAATTAAATTTTGTGCGAAGCTGTCCCTTTCTCAATTCACTTAGGCTGGAGGCAGAGCGCGTTCTGTAAACGACCCTGTTGCATGGCCGTATAGCGCGCTGCAAAGTTCTGCTTATGTTTTCTTATTTGATCAGTAGAAAAATGTCAGACTGATGCGAAAAATCAACTATCATGCAAATCCGTCCAACATGTAGATCCAACCATTTTTGTTTGTTGTTTTATTTTTCATGCATGCACAAGCATGTTATATAATGATCTATTTTTTATTGTGATTGCTCTTAGGTCGACATATGTACATATATGCCTGAGGCCATGTCGGTGTGCATGCATGCCCTGTCATGACGTAAAATTCAAATAAAAACTGCTGTAACTTTTTTTAATTACTTGAACATGTGACATTTGATTAAAACCCAAATGTTGTTCATGTAAAGTGAGTTTTGTGTTTTCAAACAATTTTGGGCAGACCTTAGCGTTATCCGATCGGCACCAAATTTTTTATTGAAGGTTTGTAGGTCAAATGGAAACTTTTTCGGCCCGGAAATCAGTACCGAAAAAATAATAAATGGTCTACCGTGCACTGTACCTTGACAGGCCATAGTCCCAATTTTGACGATGTGAAGATATTGGCGGAAGAGAGCAATTATCATGCTACTCTCGAAATGCTACATACATATAATCTTAGTATGTTTTTAGGGAAATTGCATTTTCAATTTCTAAATGTTCCAAATTATATTCAGTCAACATTTGGTGTTTATCCATCAACCCAATCAAAAGTTATTCACAAAACAGTACATGTCATTCGAACTAGTTTCGGACAGAATATATATATGGAGTTTATATCTAAATCTGAAGCGATTTCCTACAGATTTGGCAGAGATTGTTTCTGCAATAAACAAAATATTTTTGCTAATGCCATACAGATCGGTGAAAAATTTGGATTTTACAGTTGCTACGAACGAACAGGCTCTGGAAGTGATTCCAAGTCGATCGGTATAATCAACGATGGGACCAGCTTTTTGGGTGTTACAAACAAATGCGCACACTCATAATACGCTGGACCACACACAGTGTGGTATAGGGCATACACACACCCTATACAATTATATCTTCATTAATTGGATTGGATTTTTCATGTTGTGCGATGTTGTAAAGCAATAACACTTGAAAGTTGTTACCACCCTAAGTTATTTCCAATTTGGAATGTAACTTTCCGAAATCTAATTTCTAGGCCGTCATCACTGCCTTTCATTGTTCCACATTGCATTACATTACATTATTGCTGAATAATTTGCCATATGACGTCAAAATGTGTGTACATGTCGCACTGTGGTTCAGAGTTGAATTTTACTGGCCAAAAAAAAGAATTTTTAGTCATCGCCGATTTCTAAAACTTTAATGCCATTCAATAGCAAACATATTGAGACTTGGGTAGCGAAAAAATTAGATCAAAATATATATTATTGTGGGCGTGGTGTGCTGCTGAAAACAAATATTTTATGTAATTTTGAAAAAAAAAACGTAATTTTTGTAAATTTTTGTAGAGGGTTAATTTTTTTTTGTTACGTAGGTAGGATATTACTATTTGAGAAATTGCCAAAAGTATTACTATACTGTTTACACGTGGTTTGTTATAAAATATTTCCACAGGTACCACATTTTTGTCAAAATTGGAATTTTAGTGGAATTAAAATTTTTAGCATCAAGAGACTTCAAGAAGATTTTGGTACCAGAAGAAAGGAGAAAGTGTCCTTTTTAAGCCTACATATAAGTTTGTACCTGCCCCGACCAGCCTGTAGAACACTGTTTTAATTTTAATGAAATTACTCGGGAAAAAATTGATTGTTCTTTTTATTTTTCCTGTTCATATTCGTATGACTATGTAGTAGGTACACCAAGCCATCTTTTTTAGTTTGTTTGGGTCGTTTTTTATTTTACCTATGTTTATTCTAACTTGTGAACAGAGTATGACACTATACATGTAAGAAAAGGATAAAATCCAATGGTATTCGAATACAAACTCAGTTGCTAAATTATATCCAAGCAGAAATAATCAAATTTTAGAATATTAAAAAATGGAGAACTTCAGCTATAAAGAATTATCCGAAGAGTATTTTAGAAACAAAAAGAAGGACGATGTTTTAAGTTACGTTCAAAGCAAAGTAAATTCCTCAAGCATCGAAATACAATTGGAACTGCAAAATAAAGTAAATACTTTCATCAACAACTTAACTAAGCGCTACAAACAAGTTGGATGGAATAAACATACATTTTATAAGACTTTTGCAATATGGTTAGAGGGCGAACTTAGTGTCCAATTATCTTCAGAAAGTAAAAATCAAAACAATTGTGGGAGACCACCAAAATCACTCGGCAACTGTAGCGATAGATCAAAAAGGCGGAAACTTAAGGATATCAATGAAGAAATCGGATGTGAAACTATTGCAGAAAGCTTGTTACATCAATTGCGATCACAACAAAGCCGAAATTGTTGAAAAAGTTTTAAACGCTAGTCCTCTGAGAACAAAATGGATTATTAAGAGTATTCCAACTCCAAGCGATGAAAAACAGTTCTCAAATGGAGATTCATTAGCACTATTTTTGGATTTGAAGTTAACAAAATACCAATATACACAGCTCAGGTTGCGTGCGATTGAAAAAGGTTCAAATCTGTATTCATCATATCATCACATACTTGCTGCTAAAAAGGACTGATTGCCACCAACGGACACTATTCAAATCACATCGAGTTCGGCAGAGGTACAACTTCAAGACCTACTTAATCATACAGCTCAACGCTTGCTACAATCATTTAAAGGACATGATTTGAAGAAATATGAGAACTGCAAGTTAACTCTCTTCTGCAAATAGGGATGTGATGGTTCTTCTGGACAGAAACAATACACAAGCAATCTGTATGTGAAAATACTTCAGACGCAGATATGTTCATGGTGTCATTTGTGCCATTGCGATTGATAAAGTATTTGGAAGACTCGGAACCTTCGACCAGTACGATGCAGACAAAGGATATTTGGAAAAATCAAACACCATCTTCTACGAAATACTGCAGACCAATCAAATTTGAATTTAAACCAGTAAGGAAAGGCTGAAGTCGGGCGGGGCCGACTATATAATACCCTACACCACTCTCGTAATATTGAATAACTCTGATATATAAATTTTGTAATTCATGTATAAATTGTTTACATAAATTTATTTTGGGACATTTTATACTTTTGAAATAATACCCTGTACCACAGTGTGGTGTAGGGTATAAAAACGATTGGATCTAAAGAGCAAAATCGAACGAAATAGCTAAATCTTAACCGATTTTCTTCAACTTCGCTAGTGTTGGTTTATGGATCAAGAAACTCTACCATTCTAAATTTCAAAATGATTGGATGTAAAATACAGCTTCTACAGGACTAAAGAGCAAAATCGGACGAAACATATATATGGGAGCTATAGCTAAATCTTTACCGATATTCTTCAAATTCGGTAGTGTTGGTTCATGGATCAAGAAACTCTACCATTCTAAATTTCAAAATTATTGGATGTAAAATACAGCTTCTACAGGACTAAAGAGCAAAATCGGAAAAAAACATATATATGGGAGCTATAGCTAAATCTTAACCGATTTTCTTCAAATTCGGTAGTGTTGGTCCATGGATCAAGAAACTCTACCATTCTAAATTTCAAAACGATTGGATGTAAACTACAGCTTCTATAGGACTAAAGGGCCAAATCGGACGAAAGATATATATGGGAGCTATATCTAAATCTGAACCGATTTCAACCAAATTCAATAGGGATCTTTACAGCTGCGAAATACTCTAAACTGCAAAATTTCAGAACGATCGGAGTGAAATTGCGACCTGTAGTCGACGAACAACTTTACATGGACAGACAGACGGACGGACGGACAAATATGGTTAAATCGACTCTGCTAGTGATTCTGAGTCGATCGGTATACTTTAAGGTGGGTCTAGCTGTGTTATTTTCAGGTGTTACAAACATCTGCCGTGAAACAAACTTATAATACCCTGTACCACAGTGTGGTGTAGGGTATAAAAAGAAACTCATGATACCATTAAAAATGAAGTCAATGATATACTCGTAAGAACCCAAATTACAAGACTGCAGCCATTAGAAGTAGAAATTGAGGGCCAGACAATTGAAGTTAACTACCAATTAGTGCTAACGATGATAGATGGAAAAGTTGACCAGGCTTTGACTGACACAAAGCCTTCATCCAGCTGCATTATACGAGGTATGTTCAAAAAATAACGTGAATTTTTAATTTCCGCAGGCTACGTGTAGTTGATTTTTGATATTTTTGTAGCGTTGTGTTAGTACTCATGTCCTTTAGTTATGCTGACAAGGTCGGCCATTTTGAATGTTTAGTTAATTTTAGAAAGCTACCTTGGACCAAAGCAACGTTTATCGGTGGCACAAAATGTTCTTAGAGGGCCGAGAAGATGCGAAGGACGAACAGCGTGCCGGACGCCCGAGCACGTCAACAGACGATTTCGGGGGCGTGGTGCATTATGAGTTCTTGCCACAGGGTAGTACGGTCAATAAAGAATATTACCTGCAAGTTATGCGCAAATTGCGCGAAGCAATCCGCCAAAAGCGCCCGGATTTGTGGAAGAACAAAAACTGGCTTTTGCACCATGATAACTCCCCTGCACACACATCGTTGCTTGTGCGCGAATATTTGGTCAAAAACAAAACAGTAATGGTGCCGCAGCCACCGTAATCCCCTGACCTATTTTAGAATATTAAAAAATGGAGAACTTCAGCTATAAAGAATTATCCGAAGAGTATTTTAGAAACAAAAAGAAGGACGATGTTTTAAGTTACGTTCAAAGCAAAGTAAATTCCTCAAGCATCGAAATACAATTGGAACTGAAAAATAAAGTAAATATTTGTTCCCAAAACTGAAAAGGCCCATGAAAGGACGACGCTACGCTACGCCACGATTGAGGAGATAAAGACGGCATCGAAGGAGGAGCTGAACAAGATCCCAAAAAATTATTATTTGAAGTGCTTCGAGGATTGGAAAAAACGTTGGCAGAAGTGTATTATATCCGAGGGAAATTACTTTGAAGGGGACAAAATAGATATTCATGAATAAATAAATACTTTTTGAACATACCTCGTATGTCGTTTTGAGCTGTATGGGCGGTATGTGATGGGCGTGGTCGATTTTAATGAAACTTTCAGAACTTGTCTAGAGTTGAAAATCACTACTAATACATTCTCTCATTTTTAATAAATTTCAAGCGTCACCTCTAAATAAAAGTTATATTTGATATATTTCGTTTTGAGCTATATGGGCGCTATGTGATGGGCGTGGCCGATTTTAATGAAACTTTCAGAACTTTTTCATTTTGTTTCATTTGTTAATGTCTGTGGTAAATTTCAACACATTCGGACCAATAGATTCGAATTTCGTATGAAAAAATTCATTTTGAGTTATATGGGCGTGGACGATTTTGATGAAAATTTATATTTTTCTTAATAGCGTTAAGAAAGTGCTCGGTGCCAAGTTTCATCACTCTACGAGCACTTATACAATTATTGTTTTTTAACACAAATGTATGAAGCCATCCCCACTGTGAGTCGTCTCTTAAAGGGTTTTCATTAAAATGTTTTGTTTTGTAATCATAAGTTTTTCCTGAGTCTAACCCTTTTTTTCGTATTTATGTTTCGAATAAAATCCCAATAATAATTTAAGCGGAAAATCAAGTTTCCAAACTTTTGTTGCGTCTGCGGATTTTGTGAGGAGGAGGGAGTGAGGGCGTTATCGATGCCAATGGTATTCTGTGTGGCAACGGTCGGTCTTGTCTTCGGCAAGAAAACAAATCCATAACATTTTATGCTTTTGTCTCTACATACATCCTGATTTGGTTACGCGTGTAACTATTGGGATTTTCAAGGTTTTAAGCAGCTCTTCCAATACGCCCGTATGTAGTTCTTGTTGTTGTTATTGTTGCTGCACAAAGTAATGCCGAATTCGAGATTCGTTTTGAGCCAGCAGTAATGCTGAAATCCTTTAACAAGGACAAAACGGCATGGGGTAACCAAGAAAAAAACAAAATAACAGGAGACGCAACAGGAGCAACAAAGTTCTGCCATTCAAACGAATCGAAAAACAAAATACAGAATTCATTCTGGGGAATGTAGCAGCGCTCGCGCCACGCTTCGAGAACATCTTAGCCCGGCTAAGTGGGGGTCTGTCCTAATGGAGGTATTTGGTGGAGCTGGAGGAAGAAGATTGAAGTTGATGTTACTGCTTTCGAGTTTGGTAGTTTGCTTTCAACTCACAGATAAGACGAACGCAGGCGAATAACGATTGAAAAGCGCTGACTATGCATTTTTGGATTTTATGAATATTTGTTTGGGGTGATGATGGGCGGGGGTTTGTGGGTTGTTGCTTACTTGAGTGATTTTCCCTCCAGATTAGAGATGCGAATGTAAATAGAATACGAATACAAACACTTGCACGAGGTAAGCGATGAAATTACTGAACTTCTTCGAAATATTAAAACATTGTCTGCAAATAGTAGAAACAAAAGTCAGCTCGTGTTTGTTCTACAAGACTTCAACAAAGTAATAGTGGATGAATTCTCAAAGGATTATTTCAGCGAACTGACAGGTGAACAAGTTGGACATGTCGACAGTCGAGTAAAACGATTGAGTAATTACTCGTTCTGTGAGTAATATAAAATGAAATATGGTTCTTTGAAAAATATTGTCTAAAAATATTTACAAAAAAAAATATTGTTCAAATGACAAGATATTTCGGAGGTGAGGGTATCTTATAAAACGTAGACTTGGTATAAATATAATATCGCCGGCAAATTCAGCGGCTAGAGTTAGAATCACGAAATTTAATGGGAGGTTCGTCCGTAGGACATGCATGGAGAAAAAAGCAGTAAACAAAATATTTTTGAGAGCAAAATTTAAATAAAATATATTTTTGGGCAGATATTTGATATTTACATACCTAAAAAAATATGTTTGAATATCTCTTTTATCCACATTATTTTTTTCGGGGTTTCGGTGCAAATAATCTTAAAAAAACGGGGAAATACTTAAATAAGGTACAGGAATTTTCTTCGGACTTATAGAAAAAAAGTTAATTTTCCCGAAAATAATATGTTTCCACCAAATATACTACAGAAGCGATTTTTTTTCCTAGGGTGGGTTTGAGACACGAAGCTATTTTTGGAATTTCATACTTTTAAGATAACAGTCGGGCAAAAATGTCAACCTTGATACCGTGGGATAAAAAAGGTTAAATAAGGTTCTAGAGTTTGAGTTTAGCTCTTGGAACAAAGCGAGAGAGAAAGGCTAGATATGTTACGGTGCACAGTGATCTGGCATATTGACAACAATCGATAATAACACTGTCCAACAGCATTTTTGGAAACGAATAGCGACCCTATAATCCTGAAAGGGCATGTTGAGTAGATCATTTTTGTAGATAAACATATGGTCCAGCTGGTCTGAGTTTTTTTTACAGTGGGTGAAAGTTTTCATTTGCAGTATACTAAATGAAAAAATTATGTAAGTTAATGTCTGAGAGATTTCTTATTGTCAGAGTTACATAGTGGAATTTTATGAGGTTAATTTTGTGGAAGATCTTAACCCTCTAGCTCCCTTCTTTAATGGGTCAATTTGGCCTTTTTTTCGAAAAAAGTCCAGAAAGTCCTTTCAAAAAGGACATTTAAGGATTAAAAATATTCTACGAAAATATCTGCCGATGCATTTCAGTGGGGGTCGCCAAAGACACCAACGTTGTAAATATAGCTCTTTACGCTTAATTAGCAAAATTACAGGCCAACTTATACAAATAAATAATATAATGTAATTTAAAGTCGCGATAAATTAAAATATAAACACGTGTACTATAAACACAGTGTAATGTGTTTATAGTACCCCATAATCTATTGATAAATTGACGTTATTGCCATACCTGGTACCTTTAATTTATTACGACTTTAAATATACATTATATTAATTATCCCCTCACCTTAGAGAGAGGGTATATGTATATCATTTGCTACGAGCCGAAAGTGTAACACATCGAATGAGTGACCTAAGACTCTAAAGTATGTTCGGCGAAATTCGTTTTGTGTCATTTTAAGTCATTTGAGAAATGTCCGTCCGTCCGTCTGTCTGGCTGGAGCGTCTGTCTGCTGGCTGGTGCGTACGATAACTCTCGAAAGAAGTAACCAATTGACTAAGTTCGAAGATGGGCCATATTGGTCCACTCCTTCTAGTAGATCCCCCACAAAAGGTTAACTTTTGGTGAAATATTGATTCTTTAATACTTACTTGAATCTTCTGAAATTGCTCACATATTATTAGATTGTTAGTCGCTTTATACTAGTGCATACAAATACTTGACATTTTGTACAGAATAATGCTTTATAGTACCAAGATTGCACAGAAATATGGACATTATTGGCACGCCCCTTTTGGTAACTCCCACACAAATGGACCATTTTTACCAAAAGTTAACAGATTTTAACTTTAATGCCAGTACATACTTTAAAGTTATAAAATGCAATATAAATTGATAATAATTTTATTAAAACAAAAAAAAATAATTTACGAATATTTTTTTTGGGACTCACGGTGGGGGGATTCGTAAGTCGGTTTGCCCGACTGAACTTTCTTACTTGTTTTTGTATAAGTTGGCCTGTAATTTCGCTAATTAAGCGTAAAGAGCTATATTTACAACTTTGGTGTCTTTGGCGACCCCCACTGAAATTTCCGGCAAACATTTTTCGTAGAATATTGTAGTCCTTTAATGTCTTTTTTGATAGGACTTTCTTGACTTTTTTTTCGAAAAAGGGCCAAATTGACTCATTAGGAGGGGAGCTAGAGGGTTAAAACTTTCCACAAGAGTGAACCTCATAAAATTCCACTATGTAACTCTGACAATAAAAAATCTCTCAGACATTAACTTACAGCTTTTTTTTATTTAGTACATGTATAATACTCCCTTCGACCAAAAAAAATGAAAACTTTCACCCACTGCAAAAAAAACAAACTCAGACCAGCTGGGCCCATAAGTTGTAGTACTCAACATGCCCTTTCAGAATTATAGGGTCGCTATTCTGTTTCAATCAAAAAGTCTTAATTTGTTGGACAGTGTAATGTAATGACTAAAATAATGGCAAATTTAGAATTAATCATATCTTAACAAACCATTTAAGATAAATAATAACAATAATTTTTTTTATTTAGCTCATTTTGACACCACGAGATGGCGCCAAAGTTAATTGTTGTATGTGCAGTTCGACCATGAAATTCTGAGGTACAATTTATAATAATTTATAAGACATGCTAATTATGTAAAAATAGTGACTAGCAGTATGAACTAGCTTCAAAGATATTGTTATTATGCTTGGTAACTTTAATCAACCTAAAGTCTCCTGGCCCCGTTGTCAAGATAGTGACATTCACTTTCCCTCCGATGTAGGGCGTTTTAGATGTTCTTTTGAATATATTATCGGACATCGCACTTACACAAATTTCGGATATTAATAACGACTTTGGTAGGAGGTTAGACCTTGTTTTTTGCAACTCTTCCGACATTACTGTATCTAGATCACACCCCTTTGTCTTGCCTGAAGATATTCATCATCCCACAGTTTCACTATCTCTTAATATAAGCTCTTATTGCTCACAGAATCATTCTAGTTCCAATATATATATGTCATTTAACTATAGACTAGCTAATATCGACGGATTAAAGAACTGTTTATCGCAAGTGTCATGGCCATCATTTAGTATTGATTTACTTACCTATGTATCTTACTTTTATTCTGTCTTACACAACCGTTTCTATTCTTTTATTCCAACCTTTATGAAAAGTATGTCTCGCTCTGGACCGGCGTGGTTTACTAAAAAGATGAGATACCTTAGAAATTTTCGAAATAAAATGCATAAAAAATTCCAACGTCGTCGGTTGATTACATAAAATACTCCGTAGCAAAATCTTGATTTAATAACATGAACTATATTTGTTATAATAATTACCTAAATAAAATGAGATGTAAACTGAAATCAAATCCGAATGATTTCTATAAATTTGTTAACAGTAAAAGAAAAACTGATGGATTTCCCAGCATTATGAAATATGGTGACTTGGAATCATCCGTAGATTAGGGAATTGTGGACCTTTTCTCGAATTTCTTTCAAAGTACTTATATAATGTCCGCCAAATAACTTTTTTTTTTGAAAAATCGCGCAAAACATCGAGTGTAGATTCGGCTGTGTGGCACGTAGCGCCGTCCTGTTGAAACCAAATGTTGCCAATATCCCCCTCTTCAATTTTTGTGAACAAAAATTCGTTCAACATGGCCCGATAACGATCGCCATTGACTGTAACGGCCACTCCTTGCTCATTTTCGAAGAAAAATGGCCCAATTATGCCTCTGGACCAAAATCCGCACCAAACAGTGACTCGTTTTGGGTCTATCGGCTTTTCAATGTATGCGTGCGGGTTTTCTGTGCCCCAAATGCGACAATTTTGCTTGTTTACATACCCGCCAAGATCAAAATGAACTTCATCTGAAAAGATGATTTTTTTTTGGCAAAATCGGCATCTTCTGTAAGTCGATCGCAGGCCCACTTAGCGGAGCGAAAACGCATTGGATGGTCAGATGGCTTCAAATCCTGAACCAATTGGACTTTGTATGGCGTCATACCAAGGTCTTTATGCAAAATTCGTCTCAATGATGTCTCCGAAATGTTCAATTGTTGAGAACGACGGTGAATTGATGTTGATGGCGCTTCACGCACACTTTCTGCCACAGCATTTTATCTATATATATAAAGAAGAATGTGTGTTTGTTTGTTTGTTGGTTTGTTTGTACCGTATAGACGTCTAAACGGCTGAACCGATCTTCTTGAAATTTTCACAGAATGTACATGTGTGGGGCGTGGTGAAAATAGGGTACTTGAATTTTCGATATATGAAGTGGGCGTGGCCCCGCCCACATAAGACAAATTTTAAAATTGAGATATCTTGCACAATTTGTTAGTGAGAGTGCTGCAATTTTGTACATATGTATCTGGTGGCAGTCTACGTGATTGGTCCAAAAATGGGCGGGATCGGACCAATGGGCGTGGCCCCGCCCATATAAGCCAAATTTTGAATTTGAGATATCTTGCACAATTTCTTAGCGAGAGAACTGTAATTTTGTTTATATATATCTGGAGGCATTCTACGTGATTGGTCCAAAAATGGGCGGGGTCAGACTAATGAGCGTGGCCCCGCCCCATTAAGCTAAATTTTGAAATCGAGATATCTTGCACAATTTGTTAGCAAGAGAGCTGTAATTTTGTGTATATATATCTGCTGGCGACTTACGTGATTGGTCAAAAAATGGGCGGGATCGGACCAATGGGCGTGGCCCCGCCCATATAAGCCAAATTTTGAATTTGAGATATCTTGCACAATTTCTTAGCGAGAGAACTGTAATTTTGTTTATATATATCTGGAGGCATTCTACGTGATTGGTCCAAAAATGGGCGGGGTCAGACTAATGAGCGTGGCCCCGCCCCATTAAGCTAAATTTTGAAATCGAGATATCTTGCACAATTTGTTACCGAGAGACCTGGAATTTTGTATATATATATCTGTTGGCGACCTACATGATTAGTCCAAAAATGGGCGGGTTCGGACCAATAGACGTGGCCCCGCCCATATAAGCAAAATTTTGAAATTGAGATATTTTGCACAATTTGTTAGCGAGAGTGCTGGAATTTTGTGTATATGTATATGGTGGCAGTATACGTGATTGGTCCAAAAACGGGCAGGATCGACCAAATGGGCGTGGCCCCGCCCACATAGACCAAATGTTGAAATTTTGATATCTTGCTCAATTTGCCAGCGGGAGTGCTGCAATGTTGCAAATATGTATCTGGTGGCATTCTACGTAATTGGTCAAAAAATGGGCGGGATCGGACCAATGGGCGTGGCCCCGCCCATATAAGCCAAATTTTGAAATTGATATATCTTGCACAATTTGTTAGCTAGAGTGCTGTAATGTTGTACATATGTATCTGGTGGCAGTCCACGTGATTGGTCCAAAAATGGGCCGGATCGGACCAATGGGCGTGGCACCGCCAATATAAGCCAAATTTTAAAAATGTGATATCTTGCACAATTTGTTATCGATAGAGCTGGAATTTTGTGCATATATATCCGTTGGCGATCTACGCGATTGGTCCAAAAATTGGCGGGATAGGACCAATGGGCGTGGCCCCGCCCATGTAAGCCAAATTTTGAAATTTAGATATCTTGCACAATTTGTTAGCGAGAGTGCTGTAATTTTGTGTATATGTGTCTGGTGGAAGCCTACGTAATTGGTCTAAAAATGAACCAAAGGGCGTGGCCCCGCCCATATAACCCAAAATTGAGCTATCTTGCACAATTTGGTAGCGAGAAAGCTGTAATTTTGTGTATATGTATCTGGTGGCAGTCTACGTGATTAGTTAAAAAATGGGCAGGATCAGACTAATGGGCGTGGCCCCGTCTATGTAAGCCACATTTTGGAATTGAGATATCTTGCACAATTTGTTAGCGAGAGTGTTGTTATTTTATGTATACGTATTTGGTGGCAGGATTTGTGATTGGTTCAAAAATGGACGGGATCGGAAATCTCAATCTGGGGCAACGAAGTGGACCGGGTCCAGCTAGTTTTCACATATATTTTATTTTCACATATATTTTATTTGAGAAAATAAGTTCGCAAATATATTTTGTTCTGACATATAATATAAATACGAGTATATGCGCTAAATTTTAATGTTTTTCAAATAAATTGTACTTTACCAAAAAAGTATAATATTAAAAAACCAGTAAGGAAAGGCTAAAAACGGGCGGGGCCGACTATATAATACCCTACACCACTCTCGTAGTATTGAATAACTCTGAAATATAAATTTTGTAATTTATGTATAAATTGTTTACATAAATTTACTTTTGGGACATTTTATACTTAAATAATACCCTATACCACAGTGTGGTGTAGGGTAAAAAACGATTGGATGTAAACTACAGCATCTATAGTACTAAAGGGTCAAATCGGACGAAAGATATGTATGGGAGCTATATCTAAATATTAACCATTTTTTTCAAATTCGGTAGTGTTGGTTCATGGATCAAGAAACTCTATCAATCTAAATTTCAAAACGATGGGATGTAAAATACAGCTTCTATAGGACTAAAGGGCCAAATCGGACGAAACATATATATGGGAGCTATATCTAAATCTTAACCGATTTTCTTCAAATTCGGTAGTGTTCGGTCATGGATCAAGAAACTCTACCATTCTAAATTTCAAAACGATTGGATGTAAAATACAGCTTCTATAGGACTAAAGGGCCAAATCGGACGAAAGATATATATGGGAGCTATATCTAAATCTGAACCGATTTTCTTCAAATTCGGTAGTGTTGGTTCATGGATCAAGAAACTTTGCCATTCTAAATTTCAAAATGATTAGATGTAAAATACAGCTTCTACAGGACTAAAGAGCAAAATCGGACGAAACATATATATGGGAGATATAGCAAAATCTTAACCGATTTTCTTCAAATTCGGTAGTGTTCGGTCATGGATCAAGAAACTCTACCATTCTAAATTTCAAAATGATTGGTTGTAAAATACAGCTTCTACAGGACTAAAGAGCAAAATCGGACGAAACATATATATGGGAGCTTTAGCTAAATCTTAACCAATTTTCTTCAAATTCGGCAATATTGGTTCATGGATCAAGAAACTCTACCATTCTAAATTTCAAAACGATTGGATGTAAAATACAGCTTCTATAGGACTAAAGGGCCAAATCGGACGAAACATATATATGGGAGCTATAGCTAAATCTTAACCGATTTTATTCAAATTCAGCAATGTTGGTTCATGGATCAAGAAACTCTAGCATTCTAAATTTCAAAACGATTGGATGTAAAATACCGCTTCTATAGAACTAAAGGGCCAAATCGGACGAGACATATATATGGGAGCTATAGCTAAATCTTAACCGATTTTTTTCAAATTCGGTAGTGTTCGTTCATTGATCAAGAAACTCTACCATTCTAAAGTTCAAAATGATTGGATGTAAAATACAGCTTCTACAGGACTAAAGAGCAAAATCGGACGAAAGATATATATGGGAGCTATATCTAAATCTGAACCGATTTCAAACAAATTCAATAGGGATCTTTACAGCTGCGAAATACTCTAAACTGCTAAATTTCAGAACGATCGGTGTGAAATTGCGACCTGTAGTCGACGAATTAAAGCATTTATACAACTTATCGTAAACGACATAATTTTTCCCACATATACAAAAACCAGAAGGTAAATTTTATCGTAAGCGCCATAAATTCATGAATTGTTGTGGTTTTTTGTTACCGTTAAATAAATAACTGTCAAATTACTGGATCAAAATATTTCAGTTTTGTTATTTGTTGTTAGAAATAAAGAAAAAAAACCTCTCCTGTAAAATATGCTATTTGTCGCTTGCGATAGATTTGCGCTCATGGCGTGATATGATACCGTACACCACCCTATCGGAGCAGAATAAGAAGAAATATTGTCAATTCTTATAAAATTTATTTATCTACTGATAATGATTTGTCCAACAATTTGCATTTTATAGCGCTTAGATGCCAAATCGGAGGTACATTTGTATGAGGTCTATATCTAAATCTGAACAGATTTTATTCAAATTTGTCCAGCTTAATTTCAAAGTGATAGGATATCAAAACCAGTTTCTGTAGCGCTAAAATAACAAAATGGTCTATGAGGCCTATATCTAGATCTGAGCCGATTTTGAACAATTTCCGAATTTTATACTTATACCCTCCACCATGGATCGCATGTCAATTGTTTTGGGTGCAATTTTCAGCCCGATCACTAGACATTTGTATTAAGAAGTCAAATCAGGGAGATCTATTTATATATGGGGGCTGTAGCAAAAAATGGACCGACATTGCACATTTTCCATCCCATGGTACCTGCAGCTATAAGAAGTATCTGTACCAAATTTCAGTCACGTAGCTGATGACCCAACCATCCTATGTCGGAGAGTATACAAATGCGCAAATTCACTAACTTTGTACTAAAAGTTGATAAAGTTGAATTTGTAACAAAAGTTGGACAAATCCAACATTTTTGAAAAAGTAGGGCACTGGCACAGGACACTGGTTAAAAAGGAGGACATGTCCTCCGAATGGAGTACGTATGGTAACCCTGTATGTGTAGAATATCATAAGATTCAAATAAGTAGTATAGAAGCTACTACATATATAATCAATATTTCACTAAATGTTAACCCTTTGTGGAGGGAGGTACTAGAAGGACTGGACCAATATGGGTCATCTTCGAACTTAGCCGGAGATAGAAAAAATATAGCCACATACCAAATTCAAGCGGTTACTCATTTCGTGAGTTATCGACTCCATAGTCCTGGTTATGGTGCGCACCTGCCAGCAGACAGACAGACAGACGGACGGACGGGCATTGCTCATTCGACTAAAAATTACCTAAAATCGGATATCCGCTGAACATATTTAGGGTCTTAGGTCACTCCTTCCTTCGTATCACTAATGTGAGGTAACACAAAAAAGTGTTTATCAGAAGCGCTTTGAAGATTTCCAATATAATTTCTGAAAAGAAAAGGTCACCTTATTTTTTGAACAAACCTCGTATCAAAAGAACTTCAGATATTTGACAATTATTTTTTTTTTAATTTAAAACTTCAAATATTATTTCACCGATATAATTGAGAATGCACTACTGGTTAAAGAGTATTAAGTAAATTGCAAAATTTTTGGAGTGACACATTTTTTCCTGAAAGTATCTTCCGCTATAGAAAATGTTTGCTGGGTAGTAATATGTGTATATTTTCTGTGTTTTGTATTATATTCTTTTTTAATGCGTGTATCTGAGAGGATGAGTATGTATGGAACGAACTAACAAAACTCTGAAACGGTTAAATAAACGTATTTCGAAAAAATGCAACTCAAACTCATTCATATGGAACATAACTCAACATGATTTCTTTTCCTTCGAAATAAACAAATCTTACCGTGATTGTAATTGATTTAAAAGTGTTGGTTGGTATTTTGTTGTTTTTTTTTTTACAATAATGTTTGGTTGATAGTGTTGTTGCTATTGTAGTTTTCACATAGCATTTCATGAATCCAATACATACATACACAAATGAATTTGGTTTTTATCGAATTTGAATTAAATTAGTACGATTTGTTTGTTGTTGTTGTTGGTGGTGATGTGGCAAGTCGAAGGATATTCAAAGTGCAATTTTGTAATTGTAATTGTAGCTGTTGTTGTGGTGCTTGTACTTGTGGTGTCGTTTAGTATTTGAAAAATTTATTGATGAAGTGCTTTTGATTAAAATCTTTGTTGATCGATTGATTGATTGACTGATGCGAGTGTCAAAATATTTGTTGTGGCCACAGATTTATTTTTAATTTAATATATTTTAATTATCATTTCATTGTCATTTTTTGTTTAATACGTGCATTTTAGGGAATTCATTTTAGTTTTTTTTTTTGGTTTAATTTTAAAGATTTGGGTTTTTGATTTACTTTGTTTTTTGTTTTGATTATTTTTTGATTAATGTGGTAAATAGTAGCGATTGTTAGCATTCCAAGTGTGTGGAGTGTCAATGCTTTGATAGTGTGACACTGATATTGAGGCTAATTTGAAAAAGTGTAAAATATTCCAAAAAAAATAGAAAAATAAGAAATATTTTAGATAGTCATAGAAACAGAGTCATTTAGAAAAAAATAGGGAGAGAGAGAGAGAGAGAGACAGGGAAAGATATAGATAGATACCAGAATAAAGGGTAGTGTTAAGAAAAATGTTAGAAATTGAAAGGATTACACCGACCGACAGTGAATATTACATTTCAACCAAATGGTAGACGTTTGAAAGTACATTCGATTTGAAGTACAAATTGCGTTCACACTTTTGCATTTGATGTTAATAGACAACAAAATTTCAAAGTATTCATTAAAAACCAGTAAGGAAAAACCGAAAGTCTGGCGGGGCCGACAATATAATACCCTACACCTCCCTAACAATGCGATAAGGGTCATTGCGATAATAATTTGGAATAATTGGTAAATGGGTAAGAACATATATATGTGGATATACCTATTCTGAACCGATAATCGCTAAATTAAGCAATATTCGTTCCTAAATTGAGAGACATCTTTCTGGAGAATTTTGTAATGATCGGAAGTAAAGTACAACTTCTATAGCGCTTTGTAACCAAATCAGGAGGAACATATATATGGAGGTTATATATAAATCTGAATCGATTTTCCCTGAAAACTCATTCACGTAAAATAGAAACCTCTTTCTGTCGAAATTCGTACTGATCGGATATAAAATACAGTCTCTACAGCGCTTAGATGTCAAATCGGGGCTAACATATATATGGGGGCTATATCTAATTCTGAGCCGAATTTCTCCGAATTTGGCAGTATTTCTTCATGTAGAAGGAAACCACTTTTTGCCGAAGTTCGCACTGATCGGATATAAAATAACATTTTTACAGCGCTTACATGTGAAATCGGGGGTAACGTTTATATGGGGGCTATATCTAAATCTGAACCGATTTCTTCCAAACTTAACAGTGTTCATTCATATTATAAGCAACTTCTTTCTGCCGAATTTCGCACTGATCGGATATAAAATAACATTTTTACAGCGCTTATATGTCAAATCGGGGGTAATGTATATATGGGGGCTATATCTAAATCTGAACCGATTTCTTCCAAATTGAACAGAGTTCATTCATGTAATAAGAAACCTTTTCCTGCCGATTTTCATACTGATCGGATATAAAATAAAGTTTTTACAGGGCTTACATGTCAAATCGGGGCTAACATATATATGGGGGCTATATCTAAATCTGAACCGATTTTAACCAAAGGGATCGTCCTTGGGCCAAAAAAAGATATGTGTAAAGTTTCGTCGAGATCGGACCATAATTGCGACCTGTACTTTGATTACAAGAAGACGGACAGACAGACGGACAGACGGACAGACGGACATAGCTAAATCGACTCAGAAAGTGATTCTAAGTCGATCGGTATAATAAACGATGGGTCTATTTCTTCTTCTTTTGGGTGTTACAAACAAATGCACAAAGTTATAATACCCTGTACCACAGTGTGTTGTAGGGTATAACCTGTAAGGAAAGGCTAAAGTCGGGCGGGGCCGGCTATATAATACCCTAAACCACTCTCGTAATATTGAATAACACTGAAATGTAAATTTTCTAATTTTATTTATCTATAAACTCTATCATACTAAATTTCAAAATACTTGGATGTAAAATACAGCTTCTACAGGACTAAAGAGCCAAAACAGACGAAACATATATATGGGAGCTGTAGCTAAATCTTAACTGATTTTCTGCAAATTCGGCAATGTTCGTCCATGAATGAAGAAACTCTACAAACTCTATAGCGCTTAAGGGCCAAATCAGAAGAAAACATATATGTGGGAGCAATAACTAAATCTTAACCGATTTTCTGCAAATTCGGCAACGTTGGTCCATGGATCAAGAAACTCTACCATTCTAAATTTCAAAACGATTGTATGTAAAATACAGCTTCTATAGGACTAAAGGGCCAAATCAAACGAAAGATATATATGGGAGCTATATCTAAATCTGAACCGATTTCAACCAAATTCAATAGCGATCTTAACAGCCGCGAAATACTGTAAACTGCAAAATTTCAGAACGATCGGAGTGAAATTGCGACCTGTAGTCGACGAACAACTTTACATGGACAGACGGACGGACGGACGGACGGACGGACGGACGGACGGACAGACATCGTTAAATCGACTCAGCTAGTGATTCTGAGTCGATCGGTATACTTTAAGGTGGGTCTAGCTATAGTATTTTCAGGTGTTACAAACATCTGCCATGAAACAAACTTATAATACCCTGTACCACAGTGTGGTGTAGGGTATAAACATAAAGGCAAACCCTTATCTTTATAATAAAACTAATGGCCTAGAACATAGCATTAAATTATATGCGTTTTATTTCTTCTTGAAACCCACACTTCTAAAAAAACACACTGTACAATTCCTATCCCACTAAAAGACCATAATAAAAAATTTTAAAAATGTGTTTTTTTACAAAAATGACAAATGAAATTTTAATTTCGCAATAGAAATTTAGAAAAAAATTTTTTTTGTTATTTTGTTCTACTAAAATTTTTTTGACCAAAATTTCAAGGCCCTGCAACTCGTACAGTTCTTAACCGATCTCGTTGAAAAGTTGTGCCATAACTGCTATTCAATGGGACACAAATTGGAGCAACAAAATCTCTGACATTTATAATTAAAAAAAAATAAAATTGTAGTAAAGTAGTGGTAAACCTGGATCTTGAAATGAAAAACTGTCAACGCAACTGTATATCAAATAGTACCTACATTCAAACGTATACCATTTGGTTCAAGTGTAACGCAAATTTTCAAACTTTGTTTTACGGTGTATTAAAGTTGTGATTTGTGAGAGAAAAATGTTTGTTATCCAAAAGGAAAAAATATAGAAAGAATTGTGTGAAATATTTAAACATTTCGTTCTAAAAAATACTCGTATTTATGCATAATAAGCTTTTGACATTTTTTTTCGGACAAAGGCAACTAAAATGGAAGCCTTGTTCACGTTCACAACGATAGCTGGATTAGATTTGTTTTTTTTTGTCTCTTTTTGTGTGTGTACAGAAAATAGGGGAAAGAGCTCAACTTACGTCGCGAGCCCATGCGCTTGACGGCCGTCTGTTCGGTGCCGAGACTCATGGCTCGGCCCACCGCCTTCAACGACTTGAGTATCTCCTCGGGATCTCTGCGCGCGACCGAAGAGCGTCGACGACCCACCAAATAGGTGGCAGGAGGTGGAGCCATATCATCTTCTCGATTCTTGTCAGCATCCTGAAATGATGAGCGTCGAGATCCAGGCAATGATCTCGAAAAATCTTTGCCCAACTGATAGACTTCCACTTCCAAAGTTTCCGATTGGGATGAACCACGCCTCGAGCCGGCAATCCATGCATGATCTGGATGCAAGAGTGACGTACACTCACCAATCGAATCCACATCATCCGAAATGGAACGTTGCATATTATAATCTCTACGCAGCAGACGTGAAACATCGCCTCCGGGACCGCCCGCAGCTATTGAGCCGCGCGGTGATACACTGGGGGATTTTGACATGCTAATGCCACGCAACCCTTTGGGATCTTCCAGGCGACACCAAATGGCTCGATCGTCTAGGAATACCTGTTGCAACTCAATATTGCACTCGCCCAGAAATATGGACTCTGTGTGAGGTACCAAATCCCACAGTTGTATATCGATATAGCGATCCATGAGGTTGTCTGCCTTCACGTGAGCGAATGAGAGTGTAGCATTCCATATCGGGTTCTGTGTAGGTGGACTAACTTCGGTTTGTTGGACAGAACCATCACCGCTGCAAAGAGAAGAAATCAGTTGTCGATAGGTTATTAAACAATGGATCGAATATGCAAAAATTTAGCCATGGATTTTAAAGGTAATAATATATTTTATGGAATATATACATATATAGTTTTGGATATTTTTGTTTGTCGGAATTGGAGAAGACTAGCAAATACCCGCTGCATTACACTTTGAATATTACATTAATCAAAGAAAATCCTTTTCATTTAATATAAAAAACAAGTCAGAACACTTCTGTCCGCTAAATCGACTAAGGTAAACCCCCACTTTCTGAGTAAAGGAGTATGGAATGTGGTACATTGTGTGGGAGATGATTTTGCCCATTCATTCATTGTTAGCAATTGAAAAAGTTGTCTAAAATACACACAATTTTCATAGTAACTAGTAAGTAAAGACTAAAGTCGGACGGAGACGACTATACGATATCCTACACAACAATGTTCGAGCACAATAAGCAAACATATGTATTGTAATTCTAAATCCTAAATTTATACTCTCAATGTTCGAAACATTATCTTTCGAATCAAAAGAAATGTTTATTTTGTTACTATATAATATTTCGAATCGTTTCTTCTTCAATCTTGGTGAAAAATGTCATAACGAACGAATGCTAAATAAGGGTAATTCCAAAGCAAATGAATCAAAAACACACGTTTTAAAAATGACCCCTTGTGATTTAAATGAAATTTGGCACAAATTTGTATAATACAAATTTTATGGCGTTTTTAGTTTTTCGAAATTCATTGTATTTTTTGTGGTTCAGAGCTCTAATTTTTTTTTGGTACTAAAGGGTCCAACTATAGTTCACTATGAAAAACCCAAAATGGGACCTTGATGGACGAAGAAGATATAGGCATTTTATTGAGTCAATATTATAATTTTTCTTGTAAATTTTAATATAAGTATACAACTAGTGTAACTTCTAAACCGCTTGGCCGATTGATGTTATTTTTACACATTATATTTATATTATCAATGTGAGTATACGTAGCTGTTTGGATCCGATAGGTGGCGCCGTAGTCAAGTTATTAACAAACTGCTTTGTCTTCGCAGATTCTGCAAAAGTCTTTTCGCAAGACCTTCAATCTCTCAATTCAATGACCCGCCATGAAAGACACGCTAAGTGAGACGTCCGGTCTTGATAACAAGAGTAGGGAGTTTTTGGAGTTAAGGCATGGACACATCAGCCTGGAATGTATGCAGTTCCTGACTAGTGACAACCTGCTATTTAGTGGCGTACCAACATTATCTTTCAAGACGACTTTGCGCAGATCTCTAGAGGCATGTCTACATGTCCTGATCTTCTGCTAGACTTGCAAGTGAACTGTTCAGCCATCTCCTTAAGAGTTCTGCGACAGACAAGGTCTTTTTTGAATTCAGCAATATAGTTTCCTGGTACTTTATAGCAGCCTGAATATCTATCAGAGAAAATATTGATACCGACTTTAGTCAGAACATAAATTCTCTGTCATTCTGCTGCCTCTCTAATATAATAGCTATGTTTTATGCTAGGTAAAAATTACAGTGATCAGGTAGCCTTTTTGCAATGGATAGCTCAAGTCCCTCACAAAAAACACCAAAGCCCACTTGTGTTTGGAATCGTCTGCTTTGAAGTTCAAGGATCTAATATGTCCTGCGATGCGGCCATCAGATATAAGAATGACATATTTCTTGTCAAAAAGTGGCTCAGACATAGTGTAATAAACAATGACTGGAAGGTCAGACATTGTGTCTAGAATGCCAATATTCTTAGCCATTACTGAACTAAATGACGGTTCCTTAAGACTAATAGCTGGAGATGCGGCATATTACCTTGATATAATGCCTAGCGGCATTAAATATAGTATAACATGTAGTATATCAGTTGGTATCGTTCTCAGTAATTCGCAGAACTTTGAATTTCTTCAGAGCTGTCTACCCGACGACAATTCCATACATCGTTAACGGTCTGACTACTGCCTTATTCAACCAATAAATTACACTGTACAACACATGATTTTTGGGACTCAAGCCTGAGAATTGAACGTGAAAGTAATCCCAAAAATAAGAACTTCAGCATCATTCGTTTAGTCAAGTTGCCTCAATTAATAATTGAATGACCATACTTACTCAAGGTGGATTTTTGCACTTGATGTAGATATTGAATAGGAGAAAACATGCGTAACGAACCTACGCGAAAAAATGCATCCAGTGCCTTAAAAATCGCAAAAATGCCCGCAAAGTCGCATGACCATTAAATTATTAATTGAGCAAACTTGACTAAGCGAATGATGCAGAAGTTTTTATTTTTGGGGCTACTTTCACGTCCAATTTTTAGAATTGTGTCCCAAATCAATGAGCTGAAAAATGCTGTACTGTGCTATACGCGGGTTCATATGCTGGAGTTATCCTATTGCCTTCTACAGGTATATTACACTACCACAGCCTTTCCAAAATTTTGGTTTTGAGAAAGGGGATGTATGGCTTTCAGATAAGGGAATTTTAACAGACCCCAATGAGAGAGGTGCAACTTTGAGTACCTTATATGTTCTGATGAAAATAAATATTTCTGTAGGGGTCGATTTCACACCAATACCATTATCGAAAGCCTATGCTGCGGTGTTAGGAAAGGCCTGTTGAGAGATGTCTTTAAGAGTAATTGGAAACATCTCTCTAGCCCATATTGCCACGTCATCTGCACAGGCAGCAACCTTAACCCTCATCCTCTCCAGAGAAAGCGGAATGCGGTTAATCAGAGAAGACAGAATGCCCTCTTGGGCGTTCCCCACTTGGCAAATCGGTGGAGATCAGTTGACCAAAAGGTTCATTCACATTTCAAACTTCGTATACTGTTCAATTCAAATGTTGAGTAGAGTCGTAATTGTTGCGGCTGTATGAATTTTATTGAAGGTCCCATCTATATCTAAGACAGCTGCCATCTCTATGTTCGTTAACATAGAGATCCTTCGATAAAGCTGACTAAATCAAGCAAATCGGTTGTGGTGGATTTACCCTTGCTTTAGGCATGCTGTGGATTGGACAGTAGCCATTGATCAATTATAGTCCTATCTCTTAAGGGTTTTCAGGAGAAATGACAATAGACTAAGCGGCCCAAAATCCTTCAATCCTTTATGGGAGGGATTTCCCGGTTTTGGGATGAAGATAATTGTAGTTTCTCAACAACAGTTTAGGTGGTTGAAAGAGAGGAGACGTTCGAACTTCCTATGTCCGTCGACATACACTTAACACGCTCCTTATTTGCCGCATTCTTTTAATCCTCAATCGGTACTGTCCACGGATTTCCTCATTATCTTCCAAACATATGAGTCAGATCTGTGAATGTGTCGGACCCGAAGTATCGGGATTTTGCATGTGTGAAAGCGGGATATTGGCAGAGAAAATGTTCCTTCATTTGGATGTTTGTGCACTGCATGCCCTACATTCGTCCTTATCAGTTTGTCCTATGTGGTGCAAATGAGCTTGTAAGCTTGAGTGTCCTGTTAAAACACTCAAGCTAGTAAGAGCTTCAATCTTTCTGAGTTTTAGTTTATACAACAAGTATGGATCATTCTGAGCCAGGGAGCAATTGTATCAGCCACTGCCTTTAGCTCCGCCGCTTATGTATTGTCTGATCATGGAAACATGAAGGGTTTAAAGCTTTTTACAGTCCGAAGAATTATAGATTTTTTTCAATCTCGATGGCGACCTCTGATGGCTTGACTTCAAAGGAATCCCTAGTGGATGAATTGTATTCCTCTTCAGAGTTGTCCGGCATACGAGTATGTATATCCAGAGACATTTTCAGCGATTCCTCACTGGACGGAGATCAAGAACTACATATCATCATTCGTGATGTTCCCAATAGTAAAGGTGTTGAGGCTAAAGTTGTCCTTAAATTAAAGGCTTCAGATGAGTTTTCCACACCGTTGCAGAATTCTGTTGTACTGCCTTAGTTGTTCCTTGTACATAGACGTCCTAGTCCTGTTAAGCTATTTTGTCCTTTGCCTGACACAGTACAACATTTTTCAGGTCATTGATTGTAAGTAGCCCCAAAAATAAGAACTTTTGCATCATTCGTTTAGTCGTGTTGGCTCTATTAATAATTTAATGGCCATACGATTTTTTTTTTGCTCAAGGTGGATTTTTTCACTTTTTCTATATTTTTTTCTCGGTATACCGATCGATACATCTCTTTTGTGTCTGAAGCAAAGTTGTAGATATTGAAAAGGAGAAAAAATGCGAAACAAACCTACCCGAAAAAGAAGCATCCTGTGCCTTAAAAATCTCAAAATAGGAGAAAAAATGCGGAAAAAACCTAACCGAAAAAGAAGCATCCAGTGCCTTAAAAATCTCAAAAATGTTCTGTTCTGCTTTATAATGCTCTGTTTTATACGTATACGTATGACGTATACGTAGACGTATTTTTCTATATTTTACTGACAGATATTTTATGACACTGTGGGCATTTTTGCGATTTCTAAGGTACTTGATGCTTTTTTTCGGGTAGGTTTGTTCCGCATTTTTTCTCCTATTCAATATCTACATCTTTGCTTCAGGCACCCAACCTGCCTTTTACATATTGTGTGGGACGAGGGATCTATGAGGCTTCTCATTCATTCCATAGTTAATAAGTTATTGGTTTTATGTTCCTACATCCCCCCAAACTCGGAATTATCTGTTTATGATGGTCACTTAAAGGCTATAGGCAGACTGGTTTTGATGTTGAGGGATGTGTACCATATCTTAATCTTGGGCGATTTTAATTTACCCTCTGTTTCTTGGCTTTCATTGCCAGATACTGAGGCATTTACTCCCTTGAATTCTCTTCGATTACGTTTGAGTGGACTTATGATGTAGTTAGGCGTTTTTTCGATCTCGAACTACTGTAGATTAACGGGATTTCCAATTCATCTATAAAATTACTTGATTTACATAGGATTGGTGAATAACGCTCAGATTTTTGATATTCATAGAATTTCTCCGGTTTCTACCCCGGAGGATAGTTACCATCCTACGCTGGGTATTTCCATGCTGTATGACATCTCGGACTCCACGTGACGAGGGCACAGTTTTTTGTTTCAAAAGAACAAATTTTGAGTTGCTAAGTTAGTTTGTTGTTGTAATCACTTGACCGATATTGATGTATCCATTGAGAAATTTTACAATGTCTTGAATGAAGGTTTAGGTTTAGGTTAGGGTGGCAGCCGTATTTTTTTTTATACAAGCTCACACTGACCAGTTTAGGTCCCTAATGTTACCAGGGGTTGAAATGCCCCTCATCGAAACCAACCTGTTTGATATAAAAATTTATCGATAGTACGAATATCGGTACTGGAAAGATCTGTTAGGCTGCCTAGAAAGGCCGACCCCGGTATGTCCTGTCGTCGTTTACTCAGAGCGGGGCAGTCGCATAGCAAGTGCTCCATGCTCTCCACTTCTTCCTCATCTCCACAGCTTCTGCAGAAGTCATTAGAGTCAATACCCAATTTGTTGGCGTGTTGGGCGATCAAGCAGTGTCCCGTCAGAACTGATACTAACGTAGACAATCTTTGCCTCTCTAGTGCGAGGAGATATTTTGATCTTCTCAGGTCATACCTTGGCCAGATTTGTCTAGCTACCCTGCAGGTGCCGATTTCTGTCCATCTTTCGTTGGACTGCCTGATTGTCTCTTGCCTAAGCCAAAGCTTGCACGTGGATAGTGGCGCACCAGTATATGCAAATTCTTCGAGAATTTGTAATGTCGTCCCTTTCCTAGCAAGTTCATCGGCTTTGCAGTTCCCCGGGATAACCCTATGCCTCAGGCACCCATATGAGGTGTATATTAAACTGCTCAGTCATCTCGTTAAGAGATCTGCGGCAGTCGAGGGCTGTTTGTGAATTTAGGGATGTTGCCTCCAGAGAATTGATGGCAGCCTGGCTGTCCGAGTAAATTACAACGCCAGTGTTGGTTACTATGTTGCGACTCAGCCACTTGGCTACTTCCCATATTGCTATTATTTCGGCTTGATAGACACTGCAGGTATCTGGTAGTCTGTGAGCTATATCCAAACTAAGCTCCGCACAGTGTACTCCGAAGCCAACCTTTTCATCAAGCTTCGAACCATCCGTGTAAAAGTGGAGATGGTTTCTATTAACTGGTATTCTACCAACACACTCATCTCTGTGTCGATTTTAGGAGAGAGGCCCCTCCGCGACCCTACAGCCTTTTTGCAGGAATATAAGGCGACGTTGGCCTTCCTTACACGTTCCAATACGTTAAGTCTAAATAACAGTTTTCTATCTAGAATTATTCCTAAAAATGTTGCACTTTCAGAAAAGACTAGATCTGTTCCATTTATACGAGGTGGATGGTCCACATGTGGGACTTTATTCATCGAAGAGAACCAATTCTGCCTTGTTTGGGTTTACGCCCATCTCGGAGGACGTTTTCGAATTTGCCACTCACTGCGATTACCACGTCGTCCGCATATGCCACGACCTTGCACCCACATCGTTCTAGATCTAGCAGGATTTCATTCACCGCTAGGTTCCAAATTAGTGGGGACAGTACTCCTCCTTGTGGGGTCCCTCTGTTTACAAACCTTGTTAGAGTTGTGGACCCAAGACATGCTGTTATGCGTGTTCTGTTGAGCAGACGTTGAATTAGTCTAATCAAACTAGAGTTAACTTTTAGATATGACAGTGCCGCAATTACTGCATCTGAGTGAATGTTGTTAAAAACCCCTCCTATGTCAAGAAATGCCACCATGGTGAATTCCTTGAAATGCAGGGACGATTCGATAGTGCTCACAAGTTCGTACAGGGCTGAGTCTGTAGACTTCCCCTTATTGTAAGCATGAATGTTTGGTACAATCTGTACCAAAGATCCGTATTAAGAATATTAATAGACCACCGTGCTATTCTTCTAATATGACTGCTCTCAGGAACATGAAGAGCAGACTATTTAAGAAATGCAAAAGGTCTGCATCAGATGTCGATTGCATCAGGTACTCTGTAGCCAGATCACAGTGTAACATTGAATCTCGTAAGTGCTATGAGCTCTTCTTAGAGAAGTTAGCTGACAATTTTAAGATGAACCCTAAATCGTTCTATGATTTTGTCAATATTAAACGTAGGCCAAATCAAGCCCTTCAAGGGTTCGAATTGATGGTGCAGAATTCTGTGATGATCAGTCAATCGCCGATAGTTTTGCAAAATTCTTTACATCAACCTATTCTCGTCAACAGTGTCAACCAGGTGTTTCCAACCCTTACAATATTCCATCATTGTATCATTTGAACATTCCTTATTTTGATTTATCTTTCGTATCGTCAAGTTTAGGCAAGCCTAAGACTTCTACAGTGCTGTCCCAGATGGTATACCGAGTGTAATCCTGAAGCTATGTGCTCCAAGTAAAGGGTTGTCCAACAAGAGGTGTTATGTTGGTATTCAAAGAAAAATGCAATTTTTTGAGATAAATGATTGGATGTTTATTTCATAATAAAGAGGAAGGTATGCCGTTAATAATGAAAAAACAGGACCATATCCTTTTCATGAAATTTTCCATAACCAAATCGCAAAGTGGCTGCCGTATGTCCTCGATAGCCCCACTAATTCTATCTTAGTGATATTGAATCGACGCTGAGCTGTTGGCGTAGACCTTATCTTCCACGTGGCCCCAAAGGAAGAAGTCGCAAGGTGTTAAATCACAAGATTTCGGTGGCCAATTGTGATCACCTCTTCGAGAGATAACACGGTCCGGAAATTTTTCCCGTAACAGAGCAATGTTTTCGTAGCTTGTGTGGCACGTAGTGCCATCTTGTTGAAATTAAACGTTATCCAGATCAATACCATCCAACTCCGACCATACAAAAATCATTAATCATCTCTCGATAGCGCAATCCATTCAACGTAACTGTTGATCCAACCTCATTTTCGAAAAAGTAAGGTCCAATGACCCCGCCGGACCATAAACCGCACCAAACAGTCACACGTTGAGGATGGAGAGACTTCTCAACAATAACTCTTGGGTTTTCCGAGCCCCAGATGCAACAATTTTGCTTGTTGACGTAGCCACCAGGGTGGAAATGGGCCTCATCAGTCAAGATGATTTTTCGATGGAATTCCGGATCATTTTCAAGCATTTCAAGAATCCAATCAGCAAATACACGACGTTGTTGATGATCGGCCGGCTTGAGTTCTTGTGTTAACTGAACTTTATAAGCCTTAAGACCCAAGTCTTTGCAAATGATACGGTGTAATGACGTTTGTGGAATGCCCAATTCCAAAGAACGACGAGGAATGGACAACCAATATTCACAGTTGTTCTTGAGCAAAGTGCACGGGTTTTATTCTACACATCACTAACTTGTCCCAACAGCTCGAATTTTTCCACCAATTTTTGTATTGCGGTCGCACAAGTTGCTTCACGACGACCCAAAAAGGCTTTAGTTTTGCGAACTGTGCCTGCAAGATTTTCACCATTTTTGTAGTGAATTTTAATAATTTCAATGCGTTGTTGAATCGTGTATCGTTCCCTTTTTATACCCTACACCACATACAGGTACAGGGTATTATGACTTTGTGCATTTGTTTGTAACACCCAAAAGGATAAGAGATAGACCCATTGTTTATTATACTGATCGACTTGTAATCACTTTCTGAGTCGATTTAGCTATGTCCGCCTGTCTGTCCGTCCGTCTGTCTGTCCGTCTGTTTGTAGATGTATTCTTGTAATCAAAGTACAGGTCGCAATTATGGTCCGATCTCAACGAAACTTTGCACATATCTGTCTTTAGGCCCAAGGACGATCCCTACAGTTAAAATCGGTTCAGATTTACATATAGCTCCCATATATGTATATGTACCTCCGATTTGGCATATATGCACTGTATAAGCAACATTTTTGAACCGATTTGTACAAAAATTGACAGAAAGTAGTCTTATGATACACTTAGAGACAATACAAAATTTGGGGAAAATCGGTTCAGATTTAGATATAGCCCCCATATATGTTACCCTCGATTTGACATGTAAGCGGTGTAAAAACTGTATTTTATATCTGATCATATATTTTTTATATCTGATCATATATTTTATATTTTATATCTGAAATTCGGCAGAAAGAGGTTTCTTATTACATGAATTAACATTGCCAAATTTGAGGGAAATCGGTTCAGATTCTGAGATAGCCCACATATATATGTTACCCTCGATTTGACATGTATGCGGTGTAGAAACTGTATTTTATACCCGATCAGTGTGAAATTCGGCAGAAAGAGGTTTCTTATTACATGAAGAAATACTGCCAAATTCGGAGAAAATCGGTTCTGATTTAGATACAGCCCCCATATATGTATATGTTACCCCCGATTAGAGACTGTACTTTAAATTCGACAGAAAGAGGTCTTTTTTACATAAATGAGTATTTAGCGAAAATCGGTTCACATTTATATATAACCTCCATATATTTGGTATCACAGCGCTATAGAAGTTGTACTTTACTTCCGATCATTAAAATTTTCCAGAAAGATGTTTCTCAATTTAGGAACGAATATTGCTTAATTTAGCGATTATCGGTTCAGAATTAGATAATATGTTCCTACCCATTTACCAATTATTCCAAATTATTATCGCAATGACCCTTATCGCATTGTTAGGGAGGTGTAGGGTATTATATAGTCGGCCCCGCCCGACTTTCTGCCTTTACTTACTGGTTAGTAATGGCGTAGTTTCTACTTGTCAAATGTCAAAGAATAAAAGCTCTTCTTGTTGGAAAACCCTGTATTACCACATATAAAATTTTAAGTCAATTAGAGAGTTATCGTACGCACCAGTCAGACAGATTTCAGATGTCTTTAAATGGATTTCTGCAGAACGTAATTAGAGTCTTACAATTTTAAGGGCCCCTGTATTCTAAAAGTATACGAATACCTCTTGAAAAAATCGAAATCGATGTGTTACACCTTTTTGTAGCAAAAAATCAACATATGAATTAATAAGACTATGTGAATCTTTGATGATTTTAGGTGGAGCATTTATATTGGATCTCTGAGAAACCACTAAGATATAGAGTAGTCACATAGTACCGTAGTAAACAACGTATTTTATCTCTAATGATATTAATGTGCTCATGTGATGCAGCTGGTATTTGCCAGTAATTGTTATTTTACCAAAAATGTTTATTTTCCAAAAAAAAAATATTTTGATCTATACTAAATATATGTTTTTTTCGCCAACTTACAGAACTATTCTGCTCTGAGCAATAAACATGAATGTTACCTTCCGACTTCGAGCACTTACCATTTTGGTAATATCCGTACTTTGGCATATGCCTCTGGCATATTGCCATGACCATAGGCTTCGTCACGTAAGGCCAAATCATCGGCGGCCATTAGGGAGACGGCCAATTCGCTGCGTTCGCTGTGATACCACACCTGTATTTGGACACGTCCACTCACCAGTTTCTCTCGGGCAATTTGTTCCTAGACAATGACAAAGCGAGAGAGAGAGACAAATGTTTTTGGCCAAAAAAAGCCACAAAAACAAACACACAAAATTGTAATTAGTATAATTGCATTAAATTTGAGGTCAAAACAATAAATTTCAAATTCTCTGAAATAACTTGAAACAACTACTTAGGCTAGAGATGTTTTACTGTTTATACATAAAAAATGTTCTTTAATGTTTTCTTTGTACTTCATAACACTTTTTCAGATGTTCTATAGTTTTAGTTTATTGGGTGGGAGGGGGGTTGGATAATATACAGTTCGTCCTGTAGTAGTATGAGAGCAAAACTCTGCGGTTAATTTGAACTTTTGTGTTTTGAAATTAAAACAACAAAAGAATATTTACAAAATACAAAAAAAAAGAAACTTAAAAGGAGTACACAAGCAACTTAAAAATAAGATAATATAAAGTAAATGTTTTTAATATTGTATTCTTAGAAGGATTTTACTACTACGTAATATTACTACTGTGTTACAGTGAGTTTTGTATGTCAACAATGTACACTGATATGAGGAAATGAGATACACATACATATCTATTTTTTGGGAATAAAATTTTCATAAAATGCTTAGCTATTTTTGTACGTATTTTTAATATATAAGGAAATTATTATTTTCAATGATATTTTGACTACAAAATTCATAAAATGCCTCTTATGTGTACGAATACGTAACGCCAAAGACAACATATTCATCCTAGGCCAACATGGCGAATCTTAACCCTAACAGGGCGAATCTTAACACCCAACAGGGCGAATCTCTTCCACAGTATAATAACCAAAATTGGGAATTACATATATAAAATATTCAAATAACGTAAATAAACATAAACACTTTCTTAGTGGATGGATTTGGGCAAAATAATTCTGTTGAAATTAGTCGCTTTTATAGCGTCAAGGTGACAAATTTTATAGAATTCGGTGAAATAAAAACTAAACTGATGGGAATTAGTATGGGTCCTTTGTATGTGGACCAGTCATGACGACATTTAGTAGAAATGTATATTTATTTATTTATATGAATTACAATACAAAGTAAATTTATATTCTAATTTTACGGTTCAGGAAAAAGCCTGGTTACAAAGACTAGATTTAGGCTAGATTTTGCAGCGACAGACCAGAACCTCAGGTGGGAATCGAACCCACAACCCCCAAACTCATAGGCGAGTACGCTAACAACTCACCTACTGGGGCGCTCATTAGTAGAAATATATCTAGGCGCAATTAAACGCTGACAGCCAAACGCTCCAGCTTCAACAGAGCCAACAAATAAATTCGCGAGGTTCCTTCGTATGGGGACTATTACAAAATGTAAACCAACGATGCACAGTGCTCTGTCTTCATGTATCGATGTGACAACAATAGAAGGAGTAATTGCAGAACTATGAAATTTGGTACCAAGCTGTATTTGATTATAGTTAAGAACAAATTTAAATTTTGACCCAATCGGACAGCGGGTCTCGTAACCGCATGCAAATTGTTACGAGTCCTCAAAAAATCACCAGCACATAACACTGAATTGGAGCATTGTAAAGGGTGTCCCAAGAAGAGCGCAATTTTTAAATCTCGCAACATTCGAAGTGTCATTGTTTGACATTTGAATAATTGTTATTGTTTGTTAGTAGAAGGTACGTGGTTAGTAAAAATGGAGCGCTACACGAATGAACAACGCATTCTCATTGTGAAATTGTTTTACCAAAATGGTGAACGTTTTGCGACTACAGTTCGCAAATTGCGATCAATTTGGGGTCACAATAATGCTCCAAAAGAGTCAACTGTAAAGAGATTAATGGATAAATTTGCCGAAACTGGGTCTGTTAGTGATGTAAGGACAACAACGCGCCATCGACCAGGTCGATCGACCGAAAATGTCGCAGCTGTACGTGATGATGATTTTTATGAAAATGAGGCAGGTCAAGCGCAAACAGGTAATGGTGTTCGGTATCGTGAAATGATAACCAGTTTTTTCTTGCCTAGAATTGAAGAAATGAATGTGGAGGGCATGTGGTTCCAACAAGACGGCGCCACATGTCATACAGCCAGAGAAACAATTCAATTGCTGCATCAGTCATTTCCCGGTCGTGTTATTTCGCGTTTTCGAGATCAGAATTGGCCGCCTAGATCGTGCGATTTAACACCATTAGATTTTTTTCTTTGGGGTTTTTTGAAGTCGATGGTTTACGCGAATAAGCCGACGACGACTCAAGCCTTAAAAAACGAAATTGGACGCTGCATTAATGAAATACCGCAGCATTCATGCAAAACGGTCATTGAAAATTTCATTAAAAGATCGCGTGCATGCCAGCAAAGCCGCGGCGGCCATCTGCACGATATATTGTTCCATACATAACCTCATTCTGTCTACTTTACGATATAATAAAGTTTCACGATTTTTTCTTAAATATCTGTGTTTTATTTAAAATTAAAAAATTGCGCTCTTCTTGGGACACCCTTTATATTTATGAAATTTAACACGTCATAATATTTCATATGTATCAGTTGCGGTGCAAAATTTCGACGAGATATAGCTAGTCCTTCAAAGGACTTAAAAATAAATATGTTAAGAACGCTCAACAGCGGCGCTGGATTTCGACCAAGGTTTGCAAAGCGTAATAGGCTTTGCTGTGAGTAAATGTGTGCAAAAATTTTGGGAGGAATTGTTTCAAGATCCCTCAACACAGCCCCCTAGAAGATCTTGAAAAATGGGTTTTGGTCCATATATCGTGCGAACCAAATTTTGAGTAGATTACAAATATGGTGAGAAAAAGTTGAAGACTCAATAGTGTTTTTGCGTAGTATTGTACTGTATTATTTCGTTTTAAAAGTTTGACTTCTAAAATAATATTATCATCTTCGTCAAAAATGTCATCAAAAATGCCGCATAGATATATCTTCGTTTAAAGGATACTTGATATATTACTCTTAAAAATATTGGTAATGTTAATATTTTTAAACCGTATTTAACTTATTGTAATGTACGTCATTATACCCTACACCACACTGTGGTACAGGGAGAAGAGATAGACCCGTTGTTTATTATACCGATCGACTTGTAATTACTTTCTGAGTCGATTTAGCTATATCCGTCTGTCTGTCCGTCTGTCTGTCTGTAGATGTAATCTTGCAATCAAAGTACAGGTCGCAATTATCGTCCGATCGCAACGAAACTTTGCACATATCTTTATTTATGCCCAAGGGCGATCCCTATTGAATTTGGTTAAAATCGGTTCAGATTTACATATAGCTCCCATATATATGTTAGCCCCGATTTGACATGTAAGCGCTGTAGAAACTGTATTTTATATCCAATCAGTACGAAATTCGGCAGAAAGAGGTTTCGTGTTATATGAAGGAACACTGTCAAATTCGGAGAAAATCGGTTCAGATTTAGATATAGCCCCCATATATATGTTACACCCGATTTGACATGTAAGCGCTGTAGAGACTGTATTTTATATCCGATCAGTACGAAATTCGACAGAAAGAGGTTTCTTATTACATGAAAGAATGCTGCTAAATTCGGAGAAAATCGGTTCAGATTTAGATATAGCCCCCATGTATATGTTACCCCCGATTTGAAATTCAAGCTCTGTAGAAACTGTATTTTATATCCGATCACAGCGAAATTCGGCAGAAAGAGGTTTCTTATTACATGAAGGAATACTGCCAAATTCGAAGAAAATCGGTTCAGATATAGATATAGCCCCCATATATATGTTACCCCCGATTTGACATGTAAGCGCTGTGGAGACTGTATTTTATATCCGATCAGTACGAAATTCGATGGAAAGAAGTCTTTTTACATGAATGATTATTTAGGGAAAATCGGTTCAGATTTATATATAACCTCCATATATATGTTCCTCCTGATTTGGTATCAAACCGCTATAGAAGTAGTATTTTACTTCCGATCATTACAATTTTCCAGAAAGATGTTTCTCAATTTAGGAATGAATAGTGCTTAATTTAGCGATTATCGTTTCAGAATTAGATAATATGTTTCTACTCATTTACCAGTTATTTCAAATTATTATGGCAATGACCCTTATCGCATTGTTAGGGAGGTGTAGGGTATTATATAGTCGGCCCCGCCCGACTTATGCCTTTCCTTACTGGTTAAACCATTGTTTGTGTTGTTTGGAAATTTTTTTCCTGGTATGGAACACGCGAGCTTCTCGTATAATTTTGTATCTGGCTTCCTCAGATAAACAACCTTAAATTAAATAAATGTTTCCGGAAATAAAATCGTCAATATTTATTTATATACCTACTGGCAAATTAAATTAATTAATAACATCGTAACCAGGAATTAGTTAGAATTAATTAATTAGAAGCGCGCCAAATTATTATCCTTGTGGCTATTAGGAACTCTTTAAATGCATTACTGTTAATTTTTTTTCGCAAGAAAATTTTAGACCTAAAGCAAAAGTACTTTTTCGTAATTTTGTGCACGAATAATTGGAACTTTTATATTTTATTTTTAAAGAGGATATGGCATTAATAATTTTTTGCGGAAAAAATTTAGATTTTTACGATTTTTTTCCGATGACATAAATATAATTTTTTTTAGATTTTTCGACATAAAAATACCAGATTAAAAGGAATTTTTTAAAAATTTTCTCAAATATTCAGTCAGAATTTATTTTGGTTTAAGACCACATGTTTCAGATACTTTCTTGTATCAGATCAGTACGAAATTTGGCAGAGAGAGTTCTCTTATTACATGAATGAACTGTGCCAAATTCGGGAAAATTCAGTTCAGATTTAGATATAGCTCCCCATATATATATATTTCACCCGATTTGACATGTAAGCGCTGTAGAAACCGTATTTTATATCCGATCAGTTCGAAATTCGGCAGAGAGAGGTTTCTTATTACATGTATAAACACTGCCGAATTCTTATCGCAATGCTCATTTTCCATTGTTAGGGAGGTGTAGGGTATTATATAGTCGGCCCCGCTCGACTTTCTGCCTTTCCTTACTGTTTTTTTTAATAATTTTCTTAAACAATAAGGATAGTTTCATGATTTGCTCCATATCCAAAGATTTTTCCAGTAATAGAATTGAATGCAATCCATGGTGGAGGGTATATGTATATAAAACTTAACGCTTTTACTATAAGCTCGACAATGCCGATATACAATTTGAATTAAAGGAAATTATGAGTGCTAAAAATTACGAGAACATCACCTTCAGGTAGAAACTGAAGTTTAGTAACTGTCGTTAAAAAAATGAGAACAAAAATCGATTTTTTTCAAAAACATGGAAACACGAAGAAATTCATAAGAAATAGAAAAAAAGTCGCAAAAAATTGTTTGTTCCATTTCTTGAAAGCTATTATTCTAACGATGTAAACAATGCCTATTTGCAAAATATCTATGGATAAATGTATTATTTATTGTAATTATTGTAAAAATAGGGAAATTAAAAAATGAAAAATTTATTTTTAATTTTGGCAATTTTGTTTGGGAGGTAACAAAAGGGGTGTGGCAATAACGCCCATTTTTTAATATACTATGGGTACAATAAAAGCATTACACTGTAAACAATTTTAAGTATTTGTATGGACTGGAATCAAAGTTATAAGCCGTTAACTTTTTGTGCATTTGTATGGGATGTACCAAAAAGGGAGTGGCAATAAAGGCCATTTTGCACGGGACTGTAGTATTTCTATTGACTGGAATTAAAGTTATAGGTCGATAAATGTTTGTGCAAAATGGTCCATTTGTATGGGAGGTACCAAAAGATGATTAGATTTCTCAAGATGATAGTGACCAAGAAACTAATACTAATTGTGGAATGGTCAAAGATTCTGAATATTATCATATAAGTTATTAGTTATGCAATATTTCTCTAAATTTTGGAGGTACACGAAGGAGTGGACCAACATAGTCTGTAATATTCGCGATATAAGCTGTTAACTTCTTGCACAAAATGGTAGGTTTGTTTAAGTGGTACCAAAAGAGGCATGAAAATAACGCCCATTATCGATAGAATGTAGGTACTATTAAAAAACAATATACTGTACAAAATTTTGTTCGTATTTGTATGAACTGATAATGAAGTATTTGTTTGAACTGATATTAAAGATCTAAGCAGTTAAGTTTTGTGCAAAATTTCCGCAGAACTCATTTGGGATCTTATGTACTCTGAATTATTTGCCAACCGAATTTTGGTAGTTCTGTCTACTATCATGCGATTTCATCAGGACAACTAACATTTTGGTTGTGGTATACTTCTGCTTCCATGTTGACAACAATCATATTTGGTTGCGCCAACTACGAAAATGGTGGCCACAACCAATCTGTTGTATGTTGCCACAACCAACTGTTTTAAAAAATTGGTTCTTCTGACAATTTGTCAGTCATATACTACCGACAATTAATTAAAAACAGTTTTCATTAATTTAAGAAAATAATAATTGATTGAGCTCGAGGTCTAGTTTTTTTGTTGTTATTTATTTTTTAATATATTATATTTATTTTTGCCGATATTTCGCAATTCTTTGAATTGCATCTTCAGGGCTGATATGTAAATATACTTAGTCAAACTTAAAAACTAGCGTAGATTCACCACCATCGTCAGTTGTTATTATTGCACTGCAACTGACGATGGTGGTGAGTCTACGCTAGTTTTTAAGTTTGACTAAGTATATTTACAAATCAGCCCTGAAGATGCAATTCAAAGAATTGCGAAATATCGGCTAAGATAAATTTAAAATATTCAAAAATAAATAACCACAAAAAAACTAGACCTCGAGCTCAATCAATTATTATTTTCTTAAATTAAAAATACAGGTCGAAAAATATACAAAAACAAATAGTTTTCATTAATTATTATTCTATTTATTGAACAAAAAACCAAACAATTCATAACAAAATTAAAAATCCCATGTTACAAATTCATCACTATTATGAGATGTGGAGAAATTTCACACAAATTTCAAGCCCTGTGCTTTCAATTTCATGATTATTACTTTTTTTTTTATTTATGTAAAACATTTTGCACAACATATTCTGCATTCCACACATTATTATCCACACGAGATTATTTTTGACTACATATACCGTTCTTGAACAAAATGTTGAAGATTTATTTATGTCGAGTAATTTTATTGTTTGTTTGTCATGTATCAGCAAGAGAACAGCAACCAATCTTTCGGTTGTATTTCCCAAAATGCATTTAATTATTCTAAATTTGGGAAATTATTGGGATAACCAAAAAACGATTATTTATTAATATTTTTTCTGTTGTAGTAACCAATTATTCGTTGCAATAATAATCTTTGGTCTATTGATACAACTTCCGTTGTCAAGAATAAAATATTGGTTGTCACAACCAAAAATCGATATAATGAGAATTTAAAAGCAGTTTCCACAACCAACCGAGTGTCAATGAAGAAAAAAATCTTAATTCGATTGATACAACCATCGATTTAGTTGCAAGCTTTTTCATTTGATCGTATCCATGTTATTATTGTTGTTTCAACTATTTATATATAAATACAACCGACACATGGTGCCTACACCTATACTTTTTGTTGCTAGTACTATTTTTTTTATTGTTACAATCGAATTCCAGACAATTATTTTCCTGGGTGTAGCAAATAATATATAGCCTCCTCCATTAAAGTGAGGTGGTAATCACGTTTTGGTTAAAGAACATATATTTTTCCATATTTTCTTACATTTTCACATATTAGACTTTATTTAGTTCCAAAAAAGTACATTTTAAAGATTTCACTCTCAATGAAAAATATTTCGTAAAAATTGTTTTCCACTGAAAATATATTACATTTCTGCTCTTGAGCTACTCTAGGAAAGAGTTTGTGTAGGCGATGTACCACAAATCTGAACAACAGTCAGTTATTCAACCACTAACTCTTTGAGAATTAATTTGCCATGGACAATCTTGCTTGGATTTTGCTATTCTTAAATGCGGAAATTTTTTCTACACATAAGATGAGGTGAAAATATGTGTCAACACTGAATACAACTTTCTTCGAAAAAGCGAATTCTTATTCAAGCATCCTTTCGTCACTTTACGAATATTGTAATTAAAATTATAATCGCATATAAAAACCAGTAAGGAAAGGCTAAAGTCGGGCGGGGCCGACTATATAATAACCTACACCACCCTCGTAATATTGAATAACTCTGAAATATAAATTTTGTAATTCATGTATAAATTGTTTACATAAATTTACTTTTGGGACATTTTATACTTAAATAATACCCTGTACCACAGTGTGGTGTAGGGTATAAAAACGATTGGATCTAAAGAGCCAAATCGGATGAAACATATATATGGGAGCTATAGCTAAATCTTAACCGATTTTCTTCAAATTCGGCAATGTTGGTTCATGGATCAAGAAACTCTACCATTCTAAATTTCAAAACGATTGGATGTAAAATACAGCTTCTATAGGACTAAAGGGCCAAATCGGACGAAAGATATATATGGGAGCTATATCTAAATATGAACCGATTTCAACCAAATTCAATAGGGATCTTTACAGCTGCAAAATACTCTAAACTGCAAAATTTCAGAACGATCGGAGTGAAATTGCGACCTGTAGTCGACGAATAACTTTACATGGACAGAAGGACGGACGGACAGACATGGTTAAATCGACTCAGCTAGTGATTCTGAGTCGATCGGTATACTTTAAGGTGGGTCTAGCTGTGTTATTTTCAGGTGTTACAAACATCTGCCGTAAAACAAACTTATAATACCCTGTACCACAGTGTGGTGTAGGGTATAACAATTTAAATATAAATTATTTTATTATTATTTTGCATTATTAGCTCAATTTCCGAATTTTCATGGAAATTATTACTCTATTTGAAAGATCATGAAAAAAACCATGTCATGATAAACGTTTATATCAAAAATTGATGCCACTTACGTTTAATTCGTTTCTGAATAAAAATTTAGTCATAATAGTTATTATCGGGAAATGACTATTGTCATCAATTTCATTTTTAAAATTTTCCAACATTTGAAGTGACTCTCTCCCATTTAACACGTTAGAACTTTTCTATGGAAGTGACTCTCTCTCACATTCTATTATTTCCTATATTGGCTTCTTATCTGTTGGCTGTTCAAAGGGTGAACATTTGGCATGGAATTTAATACATGTACTCGAATATAAATCTTTCCTAAAATCGTATGCCGTTTATGAAAAAAATAAAAATGTATGCCACTTTCGATATAATCAATTCTGAATAAAAATTTAGGTTAGGTTAGGTTAGGTTAGGTTGAAGAGAGGAGACGTTTAAACGTCTCATGTCCATGGACATACACTTAAGCCAGTGGTTCGGCCTGTTGTGCGCTCCTTATTTATGATCTTTTTATACCTCACGAGTTACAGAAAATTGGTACTAGACACGAATTTTCTCAGTATCTTCCCGTCATATTCTCTGAGATGAGTCAAGTCTGGTAATATGTCGGACCCGAAATGTTGGGATCTTGCATGTGTGAAAGCCGGGCAGTGACACAGAAAATGTTCCATCGTTTCGATGTTTTCTCTGCATGCCCTGCATTCGTCGTTTTCTGCTAGTCCTATGCGATGAAGATGTGCTTGTAAGCTTGAGTGTCCCGTTAGAACACTCATCATCTTACTAATATCGATCTTGTTTAGTTTCAGAAGACTTCTTGTTTTCTTTTCATTTGGGTCACCCCACAGTATCTTTGCAGTTGCTCCTACTGTTGCGCTATTCCACATAGTTTTAGTGCTTCAACTCATTTTTCGTGGCTTCGAAAGGTTTCCAATTTTTCAAGTTTATTACTCGAAGTTCTCTGACCTTTGAAGCCAAGTTGTTTGCCCGTTCATTTCCAATCACTCCGTTGTGTCCTGGTACCAATGGTACAAATACGCAATTGACCATGGGCTGAGTAATCACTTATCGTTCTTTTACAGTCCAACACAGTTCTGGATTTGACCCTTTCCGATGTTATTGCTTTAATCGCCATTTGGCTATCTGTGAAGATGTTGGCATATTTAGGCTTTGTCGTGTTACTGAGCCAGTTCACACACTCCGTGATTGCTCGAACTTCTGCTTGAAATACCGTGTTATGGTCAGGGAGGCGGAAGTGAAGTTCGACTTCTGGTTCATCAATAAAAAGTCCCAGACCCGTCCTTCCTCCTCGCTTGGACCCATCCGTGTAGCAGCAGGTTCCCACTGGCACATGGGCCAAAGTTCCATTTTCCCAGGAGCGTCTGTCTGGCACAAACGTATCACAGTTAGCTGTAAGCCGCACTTCAGGAATGCGGTCCGAGATTTCTGGCGTTTGAATGTGACCAACTAGATATTCTAAAATCTTCTGATGGTACGACTTGTGGTCTCGATTTATCCATTCACCCATCACTTGTAGACGTCTTGCTGTGAGGGCTGCCTCATACTTTATACGGATGTCTATTGGTTGGATGTGCAGTATAGTCTCCAACGCTTTTGTTGGTGCAGTTCTAAATGCCCCGCTTATGCCTAGACAGCACATACGTTGAATTTTTTGCAAAGGTATTACGTTGCACTTCTTGTCCATTGATGTCCACCACACTACAGAGGCGTAGGTGATTATTGGTCTAATCACGCTCATGTAAAGCCAGTGAGTCATATTTGGACGTAGTCCCCATTTTAAACCTATAGCTCTTCTGCACAACGACCAACATCTGTGTGCCTTTGTAACTCTTTCTTCAAGATGATCTTTCCAGTACAGTTTCTGATCCAAGATTACTCCCAAGTATTTTACCTTTTTAGTTATAGCAATTGTCTTATTCAGGAATCGAGGCGGGGTAAAACGTGGGATCTTCGTTTTCCTTGTAAATAGACATATTTCTGTTTTGTCTGGGTTAACATTTAATCCCCTTGGTTGTGCCCAGTTATATGCTATGTTAAGTGCCTCTTCAGCTCTTCTGCATAATAGATTTGGATGAAAGCCCCTTAGAAGTATTACAATGTCGTCTGCATAACAGACTGGTTTAAGTCCTTCATTGGTGAGGGCTTTTAGGAGACTGTGTATCGTCGTAACCCATAGAAGAGGCGATAAAATGCCCCCCTGAGGTATACCACGATTTACCTTGTCTCTAATTTTTACGTCATATGACCCACAAATAATCCACCTATTCCTTAGCATATTGTTGATCCAGTTTTTCAGCGCCCGGTCAACCTGAAACTCGTCTAAGGACTGGATAAGTGTATCGGTCTGTACATTGTTAAATGCGCCCTCAATGTCTATGCAAACAGCAAGTGTATACATTTCTTTACTGAAGGACTCTTCTATGTGGTGCACTACCTCATGCAGAGCTGTTTCCACTGATCTTCCTTTGACATAGGCGTGTTGTTTGAATTTTAGCCTGTCATCCGCTATTTTACCTTTGACCATGTTATCAATTATTCGCTCGATTGTTTTTAACAGGAAAGAAGTAAGGCTAATGGGTCGATAAGCCTTTGGGGTCGTATAACTCGCCTTGCCAGGCTTTGGTATGAAGACCACCCTTGATTCCTGGCAGTTTTTTGGGGTATACGAATGGGTTAGGCATGCAGTGAACACTCCAGCCAGATGAGTTGATACCAGATCCACCTCATTCTGCAGAATGCTGGAAATATTCCATCCGGTCCCGCAGCCTTAAAGGGAGAGAAACTTTTTATCGCTTCTTTAACCATACCATCTGTTTTATCCGTAATAGGTACTTGATGCAATACATTTTCATTCTGTAACTGTTCCTCTGTTGGTCCAGCATTACCAGTCGGAAAATTAGTTTTCATCAAGAGCCTTACGGTATCCTCTATAGTTTCCATCCTTTTACCCGTTTCATCCACCAGTGTTTCGGTTTGGACATGAGTTTTTGAGAGGAACTTTTTCATTTTAGACATGCTGTTAACGCTGTCTACCTGTTCACAGAAAAGCCTCCAGGAGTTACGTTTTGCCGATCTAACGATTTTATTGTATTCTTTGAGTCTTCTGTGGTAGTCGTCCCAATATACTGATTGTTTTTTACGTCGAGCTCTATTGTAAAGTCTGCGGACATCTTTGCCAATCGAGCGAATTTGTCCTGTCATCCAGGGTTTCTCAAAGGCAGATTTCCTTTCTCGAAGTGGGCAACTATCTTCGAATGGGTTTCTCAAAGGCAGATTTCCTTTCTCGAAGTGGGCAACTATCTTCGAATGATTTTACAAGAGCCTCGGTAATCTTCTTAACATTGATATCAATGTCTTCTGCACATAGATAATCGCGTGTAGGCTGCCCCAATCGATTTCTAAGTAGATTTCCGAATTTAGTCCAGTCGGTCTTAGCCTTATTACGGAAACTTATGGGGTTTGGCGGTGGCCGTGCAATTTTAAACCTTATATAACGGTGGTCTGAATAGGAGTGTTCATCCGAAACCCTCCACTCATGAATCTCATCAATAAGATTTTCTGAACATATCGTTATATCTAATACTTCTTCCCTAATTTTGTTAACCAAGGTTGCAGTGTTTCCTATGTTAAGAGTTATGAGGACATTTGTATTCAAAAATTCGATAAGGGCGTGTCCCCTTTTATTGGTGTTAGTACTACCCCAAGCGATATGATGGGAGTTGGCGTCACATCCAGCTAATAACTCATTACTTGTGTGTTTGGATTCCCTCACCAGACGTTGTAATTCCGACGTAGGTGGCAATGTCGGCGCATCGAATGGCAGATATATTGACGCCAGGTACATATTTCCATTACCTTGCCTCAGCACCGTTGCGTCCGATGTTGACAACTCTGGAGAGAAAATAAAACATAAGTTTTTATGGCACAGAATACAAGTCCTTGGACGAGTACCTGTGTTAGCGTAGAAAAGGTTATAGTTCACATGGTTTAATCCAGTAACCTTGTTGCTAGTTGTCCATGGTTCCTGGATCAAAGCAATATGAACCCTGCCCTTATTTATGATGTCCGTCAGAGCGTTGGATGCTGTCTCGCTCCGGTGGAGGTTTATCTGGATGACCTCAATCATTGTCCTTCCAGTAAAAGTTTCTTTTGGGAGTCTATCCTATCTGGTGGCACCCCCTCTTTATTTGGTAGTGGGTCATTCTCCTCCTTTCGTTCACTACCTATTACACCATCTTCCAGTCGACAATTTTGGGAGGCGGTGTTATTTTTTGTCGCTCCCTCATTGGTTTGAATCGTTTTGTGGCTCTTTTTATTTTGATCACCACCTTTGCTGGGAACTTCCTGCAAAAGTGGTGGTACTATTGGTGAACTGGTGGTGTTATTGACTACTTCCACATCAGTTTTTGGCAGTGTCTCACTTGTCTCCATCCGTTCAATACCAGTGTTTGCCTCTTCAGACAGAGGCAAATTTAGTCAGAATATCATCAACGAAAAGTTATTACCACAAAATGACTATTGTCGTCAATTTACATTTAACATTTTCTAACCTTTTCTTTTGAAGTGACTATCTCATAATATTTGCCATTTTGACTTGTTATTTGTTTTCTGTTTAAAGGATGAACATTTCACATGAAATTTAACACATGTACTCGAATATTAATCTTTCCTAAAAGATTTTGTTGTTTATATAAAAATTGATGTCAATTTCGATTTATTCGTTTCTGAATAAAAATATAGTCATGCAATCTTCAACGAAAAGTTATTACCACGAAATTGCTATTGTGCGGCCAATTTAATATTTTAGCATTTTCCAAGTTGTTCTATTTAAGTATCTCTCTCCCAATATTTTCCATATTGACTTGTTATTTGTTTTGTATTCCTCAATACTTTTTGGGATCGATTGGCTTACATAAAAATGCAATAAAGCAGCGAACAAATATTTGACGAGTACCTGCAAAGGCAGTCAAATATTTGAAAATTCCTACAATTCCTCGGAAAACACCACAAGAGTATTGGCATCATCACTTCAGTATAATTTTTTATATGTGTGTGTGTGAATATTCACATTTACATGTACATAAAATATAAAATATGTATAGCAAATGTTCGTTAGAGCGGATTGAAAAAAATACAAGTAAAAGCTTTAAGTTCGCGATCTTATATACCCTCCACCATGGATTGCATTCAATTCTATTACTGGAAAAATCTTTGGATATGGAGCAAATCATGAAACTATCCTTATTGTTTAAGCAAATTATTAAAAAACCAGTAAAGAACAGACAGAAAGTCGGGCGGGGCCGACTATATAATACCCTACACCTCGCTAATAATGTGAAAATGTGCATTGCGATAAGAATTTCGCAGTGTTCATACATGTAATAAGAAAACCCTCTCTGCCGAATTTCGTACTGATCGGATATAAAATACGGTTTCTACAGCGCTTACATGTCAAACCGGGTGAATCATATATATGGGGGCTATATCTAAATCTGAACTGAATTTCCCCGAATGTGGCAGAGTTAATTCATGTAACAAGAGGACTCCCTCTGCCTAAATTTCGTACGGATCTGATACAAAATACAGTTTCTACAGCGCTTACATGTCAAATCGGGTGTAACGTATATAGAGGAGCTATATATAAATCTGAACCGATTTTGACTGATTTCAATAGGGATCGTCCTTGGGCAAAAAAGAGCACTGTGCTTAATTTCATCACAATCGGACCATAAATACGACCTGCACTTTGATTACAACGATACATCTACAGACGGACGGACGGACATACGGATATGGCTAAATCGACTCAGGAAGTGATTCCAAGTCGATCGGTATAATAAACGATGGGTCTATCTATTCTCCTTCTGGGTGTTACAAACAAATAATACCTTGGACCACAGTGTGATGTAGGGGATACAAACAAACGCTGAAAAATGTGGTATTTATGGCTTAAATTAGCATATTTGAGAACTAGATCTACACGGGGACCACAACAATATAAAAACTGAGTTGTATACATTTTATTGAGACGAGTTTTTGCCAAAATAAAATACAACCTGCAAAGTTTCAGCTAAATTTCTTAGAAAATATGGTGTTTATAGCCTAAATAAGCATTTTGGGAACGACATCTATAGGTGGACTATAACAAAATATGAACTGATTTAAAAAATTTGTACTGCGATGAATTCTTGTCTTAATTAAATACAACCAGTAAGGAAAGGCAGAAAGTCGGGCGGGGCCGACTATATAATACCCTACACCTCCCTAATAATGCGATAAGGGTCATTGCGATAATAATTTGGAATAATTGGTAAATGGGTAGGAACATACATATTATCTAATTCTGAACCGATAATCGCTAAATTAAGCAATATTCGTTCCTAAATTGAGAAACATGTTTCTGGAAAATTTTAATGATCGGAAGTAAAGTACAACATCTATAGCGCTTTGATACCAAATCAGGAGGAACATATATACGGATATTATATATAAATCTGAACCGATTTTCCCTGAAGAATCATTCATGTAAAAAGACATCTTTCTGTCGAATTTCGTACTGATCGCATATAAAATACAATCTCTACAGCGCTTACATGTCGAATCGGGGGTAACATATATATGGGGCTATATCTAAATCTGAACCGATTTTCTCCGAATTTGGCAGTATTTCTTCATGTAGAAGGTAGCCTCTTTTTGCCGAAGTTCGCACTGATCGGATATAAAATAACATTTTTACAGCGCTTACATGTGATATCGGGGGTAACGTCAAATGGGGGCTATATCTAAATCTGAACCGATTTCTTCCAAATTTAACAGTGTTCATTCAAATAATAGGAAACCTCTTTCTGCCGAATTTCATACTGATCGGATATAAAATAACATTTTTACAGCGCTTACACTTCAAATCGGGGGTAACGTATATATGGGGGCTATATCTAAATCTGAACCGATTTCATCCAAATTTAACAGTGTTCATTCATATAATAAGAGACCTTTTTTTTTGCTGAATTTCATACTGATCGGATATAAAATAAAGTTTTTACAGCGCTTACATATCAAATCTGGGGTAACATATATATGGGGGCTATATCTAAATCTGAACCGATTTTAACAAAATTCAATAGGGATCGTCCTTGGGCCAAATAAAACATATGTGTAAAGTTTCGTCGAGATCGGACCATAATTGCGACCTGTACTTTGACCGTTTTATCTCTCGAAGAGGTGATCACAATTGGCCACCGAGATCTTGTGATTAAACACCTTGCGACTTCTTCCTTTGGGGCCACGTGAAATATAAGGAATACGCCAACAGCGCAGCGTCGATTCAAGACCTCAAAGATAGCTATCGAGGACATAGGCAGCGACTTTGTGATATGGTTATGGAAAATTTAATGAAAAGGATATGGTCCAGTAAGCGTGGTCGTGGTGGCCGTTTGGCTGCTGTTTTTCATTATTAACGGCATTCCTTCCTCTTTATTATGAAATAAACATCCGATCATTTATCTCAAAAAATGGAATTTTTCTTTGAATACCAAAATAACACCTCTTGTTGGAAAACCTTTTACTATGAGTAGAATTTCAGAGCATTCAGGTAAGTAGTAGAGAAGTTATTAAATAATCAATATTTCACTAAATGTTAACTCTTTGTGGGGGAGGTACTAGAAGGAGTGGACCAATATGGTCCATTTAGCCGGAGATAGAAAAAAATATTATCACATACCAAATTTGAAGTCAATCGGTTACTCCTTTCGAGAGTTATCGCGCGCACCAGCCAGCAGACAAACAAACAGACAGACGGACGGACGGACATTGCTCGTTCGACTTAAAATAACCCAAAACGGATATCTGCCGAAAATACTTAGGGTCTTAGGTCACTCCTTCGATGTGTTACACTTTTGGTTCGTAGCAAATGATATACACCCTCCTCTCTGAGGTGAGGGGATAATGAATATACCCCCCATCCTATGGTGGAGGGTATAAAAACGATAAATGTTGCCGCTTTTCAAAGCTTATATGATAAATTTGACTTGTTTTATGTAAATTTTCAGAATACTCGTTGCTGCGATTGTCCAAGTACGAGTGATACGCGAACAAATTAACCTCTGAAAATCTGGGTATATTTTGAATATTAGCAACATTTTTCCCCTCCCCACAAATGAATCCACTCTAGTAAACGTATAAAAATAGACATGAATGTATATGTTGATGTCGATGTTTCCTGTACGTGGTTTAAAAATACACACTCAAACACCCACAAACGAATAAGTCCTTTCACCGGGAATACACACATATACTCGTACTCTTCTAAACTTTTCAATTTGTTTGATTGTGGAATTTACACTTTCCATTTAGAGGTTGATAAAGTTTATCCCATTACATTCATGCAGAGTTAAAAAAAGTCTGGTTTTGTGCATTTGTAAATAAAAGTGATTGATATGTAAAGAAAACCATTTGGGGGGGATTTAAGAGAATTGCGATGCCTGATATTAATGTGCAAATTCTTAAACTGATGAATTGTGGGCCAAAAATGTAAATATAAATTGCTTAGGACGTTTTTCTAATGTAGTAACAAAATTTTTCTCAGTGTAGACGATAACAATATATTAAAATATTTGTTAACATATTTCTGCTTACGTTACTGAGGAGAAAGCACTCTCCTGTTGGGTCGAGAGGAGGGTGTCATCCGAGCAATGGTATATCAAGAATCTATAGTTATATTTATATACGCAAGAGTATGAGTGTGTATGAGTACTTATGTACGAGTATATATATCAAATTGAATATTTGCTATAGGTTCATATAAAATGGAAACAGAAATACCAACGTATATATGCACGAGTATATGTATATTTCATACTGTCCATAAATTTTACCCACAATGTGTGAATATCTGCCAACAGTGGGGGAAGTTTTGAAGAACATAAGTAAGAAAATGTCAATCGAGTAAACCGACAAAATTTCATCCTCACATTGTGAGAAACATAATAAAGAATTTGGTACTTTCCGTGAGAGACGCCAAAAAATGATAGTTTTGTGAGTCTACTGATATTAAAGCCATTTTTCTCGAGTTGATAGCGACGAAGGGTTGCTATGACTGAAACAAGTACGAACATTTCAGTCGAGTAACCCGACTAAGGTACGTATGCGGTTAACATTTTGTGAAAAAATGTCCCTTTGTGTGGGACGTACCAAAAAGGGGCGGCACCTCAAGCTGACAGGACAGATATAGTACGTATGCAGATAAAGTATGTGTGGAACTATAGAAGATTCGGATAAGTAGAAGAGATGTTATTAATAGAGAATCAATATTTCACAAAATTTGAAGGAGTGGACCAAAATGGTCTATTCTCGAATTTAGCCTGAGATAGAACAAGTACAGACGGATTAAGTTCGGTCATGTCGAATCTTTTATACCCTCCACCATGGATAGCATCGGGTACAAAAAATCCATTATAACAAATTTCAGCTCAATTTTGAAATTTGTGGTTGTTCTTGCGTTAAGATATTAAATTTAGAAGGACCTTTGTATGGGGGGTACTACTACCGTTGTTCGTGTGAAATGTTCCGGGTATAACTAAACTCTAGTTACAAATTTTCAGCCCGATCAGTTTAAACTTGTGGTCTTTATAGCGTTACGAAATCAAATCTAGAGGGACCTTTGGATGGGAGCTATTTCACAACATGGTCCTATGACTACCGTTGTTCATGTGAAGGATTCCGGGTGTAAATAAACTCTAATTAAAAATTTTTAACCCGATCAGTTGACATTTGTGGTTTCTATGGCGTTAAGTAGTTAAATCGGACAGATGCTATATATGGGGGCTATATCGAAATATGGACCAATATTGCCCATTTTCAATCCCAAGTTACCTGTAGCTATAAGAAGTATCTATACCAAATTCCAGCCACCTAGGTAAGGTATTATAGGTTGTAGCGTGATTACAACAGACGGACGGACGGATAGACAGACGGACATGGCTAAATCGTCTTAGAATTTTAAGACAATTAAGAACATATATACTTTATGTAGTCTGAGATAAATTTTTAGAGGTGTTACAAACGGAGTGACAAAATGAATATTCCCCCTATCCTAGGGTGGAGGGTATAAATCTATTATAATAAACAAGTAAAAGCGTTAAGTTCGACCATGCCGAATCTTGTATACCCTCCACCATGTATAGCATGTGACCTCACAAAATAACTCAAACCTAAAGAAAACCAGTAAGGAAAGGCAGAAAGTCGGGCGGGGCCGACTATATAATACCCTACACCACTCTCGTAATATTGAATAAATCTGATATATAAATTTTGTAATTCATGTATAAATTGTTTACATAAACTTACTTTTGGGACATTTTATACTCAAATAATACCCTGTACCACAGTGTGGTGTAGGGTATAAAAACGATTGGATCTAAAGAGCCAAATCGGATGAAACATGTATATGGGAGCTATAGCTAAATCTTAACCGATTTTCTTCAAATTCGGTAGTGTTGGTTCATGGATAAAGAAACTCAACCATTCTAAAGTACAAAATGATTGGATGTAAAATACAGCTTCTTCAGGACTAAAGAGCAAAATCGGATGAAACATATATATGGGAGATATAGCTAAATCTTAACCGATTTTCTTCAAATTCGGCAATGTTGGTTCATGGTTCAAGAAACTCTACCATTCTAAATTTCAAAACGATTGGATGTAAAATATAGCTTTTATAGGACTAAATGGCCAAATCGGACAAAACATATATATGGGAGCTATAGCTAAATCTTAACCGATTTTCTTCAAATTCGGTAGTGTTGGTTCATGGATAAAGAAACTCAACCATTCTAAAGTACAAAATGATTGGATGTAAAATACAGCTTCTTCAGGACTAAAGAGCAAAATCGGATGAAACATATATATGGGAGCTATAGCTAAATCTTAACCGATTTTCTTCAAATTCGGCAATGTTGTGTCATGGTTCAAGAAACTCTACCATTCTAAATTTCAAAACGATTGGATGTAAAATATAGCTTTTATAGGACTAAATGGCCAAATCGGACAAAACATATATATGGGAGCTATAGCTAAATCTTAACCGATTTTCTTCAAATTCGGCAATGTTGGTTCATGGATCAAGAAACTCTACCATTCTAAATCTCAAAACGATTGGATGTAAAATACAGCTTCTATAGAACTAAAGGGCCAAATCGGACGAAAGATATATATGGGAGCTATATCTAAATCTGAACCGATTTTCTTCAAATTCGGCAATGTTGGTTCATGGATCAAGAAACTCTACCATTCTAAATTTCAAAACGATCGGATGTAAAATACAGCTTCTATAGGACTAAAGGGCCAAATCGGACGAAACATAAATATGGGAGCTATAGCTAAATCTTAACCGATTTTCTTCAAATTCGGCAATGTTGGTTCATGGATCAAGAAACTCTACCATTCTAAATTTCAAAACGATTGGATGTAAAATACAGCTTCTATAGGACTAAAGGGCCAAATCGGACGAAAGATATATATGGGAGCTATATCTAGATCTGAACCGATTTCAACCAAATTCAATAGCGATCTTAACAGCCGCGAAATACTCTAAACTGCAAAATTTCAGAACGATCGGAGTGAAATTGCGTCCGGACGGACGGACGGACGGACGGACGGACAGACATCGTTAAATCGACTCAGCTAGTGATTCTGAGTCGATCGGTATACTTTAAGGTGGGTCTAGCTGTGTTATTTTCAGGCGTTACAAACATCTGCCGTGAAACAAACTTATAATACCCTGTACCACAGTGTGGTGTAGGGTATAATAAATTCGAAAAACACCAAAAAATTAGTAGGAATCACAACAAGTTAGATGCTATATATGGGAGCTATATCTAAATATGGACCGATATCGCCCATATTCAATCCCAAGTTACCTGCAGCTATAAGAAGTATGTATACCAAATTTCAGCCACCTATCTCTATTATTACGGACTGTATCGTGATTACAACAGACGGACGGACAGACGGACATGGCTAAATCGTCTTAGAATTTTACGACGATTAAGAATATATATACTTTATGGGGTGTCATATCAATATTTAGAGGTGTTACAAACGGAGTGACAAAATGAATATACCCCCCATCATATGGTGGAGGATATAAAAACTTGAAGTCAGTCCGTTACTCCTTTCAGCCACACAGACATTCGAACGGACATTGCTCAAATCACTTAAAATATCCTAAATGGATTTGCGCCGAATATACATAAGGTCATAGGTCACTTCTTCAATCTGTTAGACTTTTGGCCCGTACCAAATGATATACATATATCCATCTTCACTGAAGAAGTTTTAAGGGATTCAATATTTCACTAAATTTTGATCAGTAGTAGTGCGCCAATAAAACTCATCTTCGAATTTAGCCTGAGAGTAGAGAAAATATTACCGCATACATAATACAGATGAACGGACATTGCTCAAATGAAATGGAAAACAATTAAAAAATATAAGTTTTGAGATTTTTTGTTTATACGAGGTACTGGTATTAAAGTTATAAGCTGGTAACTTTTGGTACAAAGTGGTCCACTTGTGTGGGAAGTACCAAAAGGAGCGTGGCAATAATGCCCATTTATCACTGTATTGTAGGGACTATTAAACCATTAAACTGTACAAAATTTCAAGTCTTTGTATGCACTGGTAATAAAGTTATAAGCTTCTTCTTATATATTATTATAGGTTAGGTTAGGTTAGGTTGAAGAGAGGACACGTTTAAACGTCTCATGTCCATGGACATACACTTAAGCCAGTGGTTCGGCCTGTTGTGCGCTCCTTATTTATGATCTTTTTATACCTCACGAGTTACAGAAAATCGGTACTAGACACGAATTTTCTCAGTATCTTCCAGTCATATTCTCTGAGATGAGTCAAGTCTGGTAATATGTCGGACCCGAAATGTTGGGATCTAGCATGTGTGAAAGCCGGGCAGTGACACAGAAAATGTTCCATCGTTTCGATGTTTTCTCTGCATGCCCTGCATTCGTCGTTTCCTGCTAGTCCTATGCGATGAAGATGTGCTTGTAAGCTTGAGTGTCCCGTTAGAACACTCATCATCTTACTAATATCGATCTTGTTTAGTTTCAGAAGACTTCTTGTTTTCTTTTCATTTGGGTCACCCCACAGTATCTTTGCAGTTGATCCTACTGTTGGTAGTTGTCTTATAATTCGTTTCTGCGAAACGAAATATAAGACAACTACAATTATCGTTTGCCGGAACTGAAATTTCGTTTGTTGTGACAGAAACTTATTTCACGTAAGCAATTTTTTGTTCTGACCAAAAGAATTTCAGTCGTCGTAAACGAGAAGAATTGTAGTTGTCTAATATTTCGTTTAGCAGAAACGAATTTTTTCTTTGCGTGTAGAAGTGCTCTATCATGCCGAAGAACTCACACATTTGTGGATACAATGATGACACCGCACTAGTGGTTTTCATTGCCGACCCATTCCGTGCGAGCTCATCAGCCTTCTCGTTTCCGTCGATGTCCAAGTGTCCTGGCATTTCTATTATGCAATCGTTCACTAACTTGGATTTAATGACGTTGGAGTTCAGTGCCTTCAGAGCAGCTTGACTATCAACATAGGTAGTTATGTTTTCACCCTGCCTGGAAAAACCCTCGTTAATTAAACGCAAGGTAACCAGGATGGCAAAAACCTCCGCCTGAAAGACACTACAGGTGTCTGATAACTTATAAGATCTGCTAATGCTAAGAGATTCACTAAAGATGCCAGCCCCCGTTCCCACATCAATCTGTGTAAATCGCGAGAGCACGAAAGCCAATCTGATCTGGAAAGGATCGTCGTGTCCAACCTTGTGGAGAAATTCAGAACAGAAGGCAAATAATCAGTTTGTCCTGTTTGAACCCTCAGCCTGGGCCAGTTAGATGCCTCATTAAGTATCTTTGAGTGTCCGCAGTCTGAGTTGCGCCACATAAGTGACTCGCGGAGTCTAATAGCATACTAGGTGGCGCTACACTTAATATATTGACCTAACTGTTGAAGGTTTAGTAGTAGTTTAGAAGGTTTAGTTCGCGCCGGTTATGAATAGAGAAGTGATTCTTTGAATTTTCTCTGGTGTCTACATCCAGTTGCTTTCCACCACACTACTGCACCATAGGTGAGGATGGGACGCAGAATCGCGATGTAAATCCAGTGGATAGTACTTGGGCGAAGTCCCCAACCTTTACCTAGGGCACCTCTGCTGGGGTCAATCCAGTCAACCAGCAGAGGGGGTGTGCATAGAGTTGTGTAGTTCGTGAACGAACTAGTTCAATTGAATGGGTCACTATACTGAACTGAACGAACTAGTTCACACAACTCGTTAATTTCAGCTCAGTAGTTAACTATGTTTTTTTTCTTCAACCATATCATTTCGTTCTCTCTTCTCTGCTGTTATGTGTTGTTTCCATTTTTATGGCATCATCAATGTATGATTCTACCTATACAAACGCCTTTGCATTAGTTTTTCCAACTCTTCCATTCATATTCCAATAAGATTCCTTTAATAGCGGCTTATTTGAACTGGTGATCTACTGAACGAAATTAATTGTTTAAGTAAAGTGAGCTGGTGTGCTAAAGTGAGCTATTGAACTAAATGAACGAACTAGTTCACTCAATTGAACTGAGCTAAAAAGAGCGTGGAGTGACTGGCTTTTCCCGCTTTGGGAATGAAAACCACCTTGACCTCACGTCATTTTGAGGGTATATAATTCCTAAGTAGGCATTGCCTAAAAAACAGCGACAGCATATCAACTGCTATTGGCCCTGCATTTTGTAGTATGGCTAGTGATATGCCATCTGGTCCGGCAGACTTAAAGGGTTCGAAGGAGTTTATAGCCCACAGAATTGCTTGTCGGTTACCACAGTGGACGCGCGTTCCTCACACTGTGGTGCACTGGATCTATTACTGACATTGGGAAATTCCTCCTGGACTACGTTCGAATACCCGGGTAAGTATGTCGTGGCTAAAATGTCCAGAGTTTCTGAGCTAGACTCAGTCCAAGTCCCAAAGTAAATTTGAATCAAATTTTTTTAGAAACTTGCTGATTTTTGATTATAAATAGTTTTTTGTATTATAATTTTAAGGTTATGATTTTAGATGGTTCTTGGTTGTCTGCAGCGTTGCAGAAAATTAATTTAAACCAGTAAGGAAAGGCTAAAGTCGGGCGGGGCCGACTATATAATACCCTACACCACTCTCGTAATATTGAATAACTCTGAAATATAAATTTTGTAGTTCATGTATAAATTGTTTATTCTAAATTTCAAAACGATTGGATGTAAAATACAGCTTCTATAGAACTAAAGGGCCAAATCGGACGAAACATATATATGGGAGCTATAGCTAAATCTTAACCGATTTTCTTCAAATTCGGCAATGTTGGTTCATGGATCAAGAAACTCTACCATTCTAAATTTCAGAAAGATTGGATGTAAAATACAGCATTTATAGGACTAAAGGTCCAAATCGGACGAAACATATATATGGGAGCTATAGCTAAATCTTAGCCGATTTTCTTCAAATTCGGTAGTGTTGGTTTATGGATCAAGAAACTCTACCATTCTAAATTTCAAAATGATTGGATGTAAAATACAGCTTCTACAGGACTAAAGAGGAAAATCGGACGAAACATATATATGGGAGCTATAGCTAAATCTTAACCGATTTTCTTCAAATTCGGCAATGTTGGTTCATGGATCAAGAAACTCTACCATTCTAAATTTCAGAAAGATTGGATGTAAAATACAGCATTTATAGGACTAAAGGTCCAAATCGGACGAAACATATATATGGGAGCTATAGCTAAATCTTAACCGATTTTCTTCAAATTCGGCAATGTTGGTTCATGGATCAATAAACTCTACCATTCTAAATTACAAAACGATTGGATGTAAAATACAGCTTCTATAATACTAAAGGGCCAAATCGGACGAAAGATATATATCGGAGCTATATCTAAATCTGAACCGATTTCAACCAAATTCAATAGCGATTTTAACAGCTGCGAAATACTCTAAACTGCAAAATTTCAGAACGATCGGAGTGAAATTGCGACCTGTAGTCGACGAACAACTTTACATCCACAGACGGACGGACGGACGGACGGACATGCTTAAATCGGCTCAGCTAGTGATTCTGAGTCGATCGGTATACTTTAAGGTGGGTCTAGCTGTGTTATTTTCAGGTGTTACATACATCTGCCGTGAAACAAACTTATAATACCCTGTACCACAGAGTGGTGTAGGGTATAAAAATTGCATGAAATTACTTTATAAAACTCGACACATCCTACTGTATGTTGAATATTTGTTTTTCGTTTGCTCGCATGAAAACGTTGCAAAACAATTTGCACATTTTTCTCGTAAAGGTAACGCAACATGACATCAAATATGGATGGGCTTTTGTGAGTTCGACAATGTGGAGAAAACTACGAGTATACGCAAATTTCTATGTTAAAGTAATTTGAGTGTTTTTGTTTCGTTTGAGAAAATAAATAAACGAACACTGTACAAAGGTTCACAAATATCAGATATGAAAATAGGAATAACAATTTATGTGTATGTATTTGAAATACGACCCGGATCGTTTACAAAAATTGATAATTATTTTCTAAATATTTGGAATAATACGAGTATCTGTAGCAGAAATGTACATTTTTCAAATAAATTTCTATGAAATGATGAAGAGTTTCTATTTTTGAAATTTGAGTGTTTAATAATTACGACTGTCGGATATTTTGGCTCCTTTGGGGTAAAACGGTGGTACACAGAAATGGACGCGCTCTGAGAAAAAGTAGTGGATTTTAGCATCCCAGCAAAAAAAGAGCATCCAAAGAAGCAATAAAAATCCACAACTTATGATCCGGAAGTTGTTCTAATTTGGATTTTCACCAATGAATTTAACAAGGGCTTGTCGCGCCGGGGAAGTACACTTTTGCACAACTCTATTTAAAGCACTGTAAGATTTGCTTTTTTGGTGTTGTATTTATTTGATGAATGTATGTCGTTCTTATTAAAATCGTTGGGTCCAGAAATAATTCTCTTCTTTTAAAGGAATATAAATGTTGAGCCTTCCTAACATAGGAAAGGGAAGGTATAAATAATTTACTATTGTCCAAAGTGATCAACGATCATATATGTATTTTTAGGACATTTTAAGATGTTTGTAATCCGTATGGTATGGCTGGCTCTTGAAAAGTGTGACCGAATGACCCCATACCGTAGCTTCTAGTAACATTTTCGCAATGGTCAACATTCTCAGTAATAAAAAAGTATTTTTTATTTTTTACTGTAATACATAGCACCTTGATGCGGTGCTAGGTATTTTCCGTAGCCCTGGTTCAGAGAATAATACAAGTTATTTGGCATTTACTCCTACTTATGTATGTGTTATTGGAATGTGGATGAACTGTATGAATCCGGATGATATATTTTGCCTTCGATCATTCTGAAATTTGGCATACAGGTTTTTCATGGTACTTGGTATCTGTTTAGAACCAGATATCTTCATATATATGAATGTACCGATATTCATGAAATTTGGTAAAGAGTATCATATTTTACCAGTTGACATCTGTGTGAACAATATCGGTTCAAATGTACATATAGCCCCACATACTCGCATGGATGTATTCCTTCTGATTTGGCATCTTAGCTCTATAGAAGTCATACTTTTTGTCAAATGTACTATATTTGGCACAAAGGATTTTTTTAATCCGAGGATAAACGAACAATAGCAAGGTTAAAAAAATACGTTTCAGGTTTATATACAACGAGTACTGCCAACATTGGAACAAATCTGTTACGATATACATGTTGCTCAACACTCCCCCCCCCCCCCTATATACATATTCCTTGATTTGGCATATGTACATAGAATTCTTGTTTTACATCAGATCATTATTAAAGTTGGCAGAGATTAGTTTATAAAATCATGAACACTGTGAAATTTGAAAAAAAAAATGGATATCATTCAGATAAAGGCAACATTTTTAAATACAGACCACATACAGAATATATATATCTAAATTTTTTATCTAAAATAGCTGTCAGCAATAAGAGAACAACTTCAAAGCTTACATAGATGAATACATTACGTTCTGTTTAATACAATGTGGGTTACGCTTTTTGTGCTTTATCAAAACGAGCACTATGTAGATTTACGTCCTTTGGAGTTTCTGCACTAAAATCGTGATTTTTGGACGAAAAAAGAATTATTATTTTTTGAGGGTTACGCCCTTTCTGGCATTTCTGGTGACGATATATCAACATTTTTGGAAAGGAAAAAGTGTTATTAATAAATTCAGCTTTTATCGCAATCCAATGAACTACAATTCCACAATATAATATATTTCGAAGAAAATCAGCATACTTTAAAATGACTTAATGTTATTTTAATCGACTATGAAAAAGTGGACTTTTAGGTCCGATTAATCGACCTAGTCGACTGAAATGAAATATGGTTGATGAAAAGGTCGTAAGTCGACTAGCTTCCAGAACCATTCACTAATTCTGATATAGCCGCCATATAAATATATATTTCTTCCTTTTAGCACTATAGAAGCAGTATTTTACATATATTTCCTAGCCCCCTATATATGTTCCCTCCGATCTGGGCTTTTATCACTTCAGAAGCTTTATTTTACATCCAATCGTTTTGAAATTATGAATTGTAGGGTTAATAACACTATGCAACAAATGAACACTTTTTGAAAAATACACGGACTTGACAGTATAGGTTCGATTCTACTATCAAATGGTAGTATAACCCTATACTCGGTTTGGCGAACTTGGTGACCAATTTTTTTTTATGGGCCTCCAAAGTTTCTGAAAATCAGTGGCCCCCTCGAAAAAGGTGTCATCAGCTTTTATTCAAGAACTATTTCAGGCTTGGTGATACCGCTTAACTATGTTTGACAATAATGTAGCTAAGAATATGCTGAACAAAGTTCCTTAAAATTTTTTGCGAAAAAAAATTTTGTCCGGGACTTTTTTTCGAAAAAGTAAAGAAAAAAAATATTTTTTTTCATTTTTTTTAGCATAACTTCCAGGGACTCGTAATTTTTTACTAACAATGCTTTGCAAAATTGTAGCCAACGTAGGATATGTTCAGCAATTTTATAGAAAATATTAAGTCCAATATTTTTGTGGAACATTTTAACCCTCTAGCTCCCCCACATAACTCTAATTTTTGGCCCTATTTTAACAAATCGTAAAAAACACCCCTTAAAAGGGGGAGGGCGGGGATAAAATGTTCTACACAAATGTTCGCCATAAAATTTTACTATATGTGTCGGAACACATCAAAACCCAAATCTTAACACAAAAACCCAAAAAACGGTCAAACTCCAGTCAACAACGTTCTTTACTGGTATCTTCATTGCTTCAACCACAAGATCGTACGACTAACATTGCTGCACGATCAGGAATTTGACCTTTTTTTGGTGTTTGTGTTATGTTTTGAGCTCTGGTGTGTTCTGACACATATAGTAAAATTTTACGGCGAACATTTATATGTAGAACATTTCATCCCCGCCCTCCCCCTTTTAAGGGGTGTTTTTTACGATTTGTTAAAATGGGGCCAAAAATTACAGTTATGTGGGGGAGCTAGAGGGTTAAAATGTTCCACAAAAATATTGGCCTTAATAATAAAGTTGCTGAATATACCCTATACCAGAAAAATATATTTTTGTTACATAACAGTGAAATACTTACATTTTTGGGGTACAATGTGGTTTTTTGAGCTATTTAGGGTGCCTAGACACGTTCAGATTGTATTGATAAGTTCATAAAAGTTGTTCACATATACGTTGGCTACAATTTTGCCAAGCATTGTTAGTGAAAAATTACGAGTCCCTGGAAGTTATGCTAAAAAAAGTGAAAAAAAACTATTTTTTTCCTTTACTTTTTCGAAAAAAAGTCCCGGACAAAATTTAAGGAACTTTGTTCAGCATATTCTTAGCTACATTATTGTCAAACATAGTTAAGCGGTATCACCAAGTCTGAAATAGTTGTTGGATAAAAGCTGATGACACCTTTTCGAGGGGCCACTGATTTTCAGAAACTTTAGAGGCCCATAAACAAAATTGGCCACCAATTTCGCCAAACCGAGTATAGGGTTATACTACCCTTTGATAGTAGAATCGAATCCCTGTATTTTTTTCACTGTTGCACAGTGTAATTTATACTCCGAAGTTTGATTTTGGTTAGTTATTTAGAAGAACTTCATTAAATGCCGAAAAAATGTTCATATTTATGATTTGGAAGTACTTATAATGTTATTCTTTTGGAAGTACTTCTTTTATTTTTTGCTGGGATACATTAGTAATGCTTAAATTGGTATTTATTTATTTATATAATTTAACTGCAGTGATTTACCATATCGGTAGATATTTAATAATAGTCATTTTTGTAGTATCAGATATTTTACTTTTACCAAAAAAAAAAATTTACTTTTCTGTACACTAAACTTTTGGGACAGACATTTTCCCTACATTTAATTCAGTGAAATTGATTTGGTTGTCACCTGTAGATGATACGTACACACAAATACACCCGAGACTTGGCGGGGAACAATTCACTTTAAGGACCAAAATAAACCTACACCTACACATTTGTAGGTGTAATAGCAAAATCCTCTGATGTTCCCGGAATGTGACAAGTGACAAGTGATTTGTTATAACTTTCATATTGAAAAGTTTCAGGTGAGAACAACTTCTCGAAACTTTTATGTGTGAATGTGAGAATGGGGGAATGTTTCGAATTTCTGTTGGCAACTAATACGAACATACATATCTAAGCTACACTAACATACGAGTACACCACAAATTTACACTGTAATGCACACTACCATGAACCTTATTGTGTAGTGTATACATATATGTATATATATATGTTTGTACATATATGTTTGTAGTACATACATATTCATGCTAATCCTTGTGTGATATTCTGATGATAAAGTTGATGAATGTGATGAAAGTTTCTGTACAAATGTACTGAGAAAAAACGAATAAACCCAAAATAAAAACAATTACCAGATTAAAAATAATGAAATGTGTAATTTAAATACGAAACAAATACATATTTAGGCGATGAAAATAAGTGCATTTAAATAAAGAGATGAAAACATACGGGTAGAAGGAGTCCTTTGATCACAAGTCAACGCCACACTGACAAAATCATAATCATAAATCATAAAATAATATGAATTTCAGATGCAAGCCTGATAGGGAATCATACAAATAACAAACTGGGGCAATATTGTTGATTTGTAAGGCCCATGTTTCCCAATATGTATGTATTAGGCCGGGTCGATTTCTGGGGAGGCAAAAAAGTCGCCATTGCTCAGTGAAAATCGTATTCTAGGGATCAAAATAAGAAACTTTGCCGAAGGAACCATACCTCTACAACGAATTCTGATGTCCCGGAATTTGGGTCGAACTTTTGGGTAGGGGCAAATTTTGAAAAATCCCACTTTGACCCATTTAGAGTGCTCCAATCGAGTCCAAATGTATGACCGACCCCCACTAACTTTGGAGGCCCGACCCACCCATGCCAGTGGCACACCCCCTGGAACCCCGTGGGGGTTCCATACATTTGGACACGATTGGAGCACTCTAAATGGGTCAAAGTGGGATTTTTTCCGGGACATCAGAATTCGTTTTAGAGGTATGATTCCTTCGGCAAAGTTACTTATTTTGATCCCTAGAATACGATTCTCACTGAGCAATGGGCGATTTTTAAATCGACCCGCCCTAGTATGTATATAACACAGTACAGCATTTTTCAGCTCATTGATTTGGGATTCAATTCTGAGAAATGGACGTGAAAGTAGTCCCAAAAATAAGAACTTGTGCATTATTCATTTTGTCCAGATGGCTCAATACATAATTTAATGGCCATACGATTTTTTTTTGCGCAAGAGAGGATGTTAAATTCTTTCAAATGGTACTTATATCATTCAAATCTGATATTCCGTTCAAGAGTTATGTAGACTTAAAACAAACCTTGAGTCCCCAAAAATATTAGTAAATTTATTAATTTTTTTGTTTTAATTAAATTGTTGTCAATTTAAATTGCATGTAATTACTTTAAAGTATGTACTGGTATTAAAGTTAAAAGCTGTTTACTTTTGGTACAAAATGGTCCATTTGTATGGGAGGTATGAAAAGGGGCTTGCCAATAACGGCTACTTTTCTCCGGACTCTAGGTACTATAAAAGCATCACACTATACAAAATATCAAGTATTTATATGCACTGGTATTAAAGTTATAAGGTATTAACTTTTGGTTCAAAATTGTCTATTTGTGTGCGAGGTACCAAAGGGGGCGTGGCAACTTCGCCCATTTTTCACGAGGTAATAGTGACTAGTAAACTAATACTATGTGTAAAATTTCAGAGGATTCAAATAATCAGTGTAGAAGTTATTAAACAGTCAATACATATTTCACTAAATGTTAACCCTTTGTGGGAGAGGTACTAGAAGGAGTGGACCAATATAGCCCATCTTCGAACTTAGTCGGAGATAGAAGAAATTATTATTAATTATTTTATTATAGCAAATTTGAAGTCAATCGGTTACTCCTTTCGTGCGCACCAGCCAGCAGACAGACGGACGGACATTGTTCATTCGACTTAAAATGACCCAAAACGGCTGCCGAACATACTTAGGGTCTTAGGTCACTCCTCCGATGTGTTACACTTTTGGCTCGTAGCAAATGATATATACCCTCCTCTCTAAGATGAGGGGATAAAAAGGCTAAATTTGTAAAAATATGTTGTACGTGACCAACTTGGGCATCCTATTAAATCTAAACCATTATGAATTTGGATAATCGGTAAAATGTAATAAATCTGCATGGTCTTCTAGTACAGGGTTGCCCATATTCGACGGACCCATGTTTTTTTTGGGCCCATTCCAATCGACGAGGCTTGTCCGCAGGCAACAATCTTTGCGTCAATTGAATTTTGTACGGGAACAAATGCAAATCAACGCGAATAATCCGTTGTAAAGTGGACCGAGCCATGCCCAACTGCTGAGAACGGCGTTTTTGGGATGTTCTTGGGGACCTCTCAACACTGGCTCGTACGGCAGCGATATTCTCGGCCGATCGCCTTGGTCGACTTTTATTTGGCCTCTTCGGATTAGAAAGAGCCTCACCAGTCGAAAATTTTTCGTATAAACGCTTAATGGTGTTCTTAGAAGGCGCACTTCTCACATTTTTTAATATTTTAAAAGCACGTTGAGTTTTCACAATTGACTTCTTCTGTTGAATGTAAATTTCAACTATTTCAGAGCGCTCGCGTGGCGTGTATTGTTCCATGGTAAAAATCTGCTTGGACTGACGCTTCAAACGCGGTATGTCATTAAGCGATCTGACATCTCTGTCAAAAGTTATGGCGTTGCCAGATGGGTCCGTCGAATATGGGAGACCCTGTATATGCCTGTATAGTGTCATTGAAATCGAAAGGGGAAAATATTTAAATTATAATTTTTGGTTCGTTTTATTTTGGAATTACCCTAATAAAATAAAGCGATACATTTTGTACAACAGTGTTTAGCTACAACGCCGGAAAGTGTCCCCAACAAACACTTACTTTGCAGAGCCGGACTATGATCTATGATACCGACGAACGATGATTGAATAGTGAAAAAATAGCGAAGCTACTTTTTGTTATACCCTCTACCATAATATACCCCCCATATATTTATTTTGTCACTCTGTTTGTAACACCTCTAAATATTGATCTGAGACCCCATAAAGTATATATTCATAATCGTCGTAAAATTCTAAGACGATTTAGACATGTCCGTCTGTTGTATTCACGCTACAGTCCGTAATAATAGAGCTAGGTTGATCAAATTTGGTACAAATATATTTTATAGTTTGTTTGGGATTGCAAATGTGCCATATCGGTCAATGTTTTGTTATAGTCACCCTATAGAGGTCGCTCCAAAATATACGCATTTAAGCCATAAAGACCACATTTTCTAAGCATTTTGACTGAATCTTTGCAGTTTGTATTTAATGAAGACAAGAATTCATCGCAGTAAACATTTTTTAAATCACTTCATATTTTGTTATAGTCAACCTATAAATGTCGCTCCCAAAAATGCTTATTTAACCTCTGATGGCTGCACTTCAAGGCAATCCCCAACTGAAGCATTCAATGCCTTTTCAGAGTTGCCCGGAAAATGTGTATCCAGGAGCAATTTCTTTATGTACCCAATAGTACAAGGTGAAATTTTCCGTAACCTTGAGGCTTCGGAAGAGCTTTCTACGCCACCACAGAAATATATCCAGGATTAATTTTGAGCCTTTCTGAACTCTTTTTTGTACAGTTTGAGTTCATCCTTGTATGTGTCCCAGTCCTGTCGGGCTCTGGTGGTCTCTACCCTATTGAAGAGCATCACACAGCACTTCCTCAGCGTAACTAATTGAGACGACCACCATTGCGGTCGTTGTTTGCCCCTTGGCTTCTGTTTGGGACATGCGGCTTGTAACGAGTCGTTAAGAGTTGCAGTGACTCGTTCCACCGTTTCTTCTATATCCCAGATAGTTGGCATTTTTATTTCGGGACATTTTGGAAGAGACCTGTTGAATATGTGCATTGCATGCAGACGCTAATATATCTACTGTCGGAAAAGCTATGAGTGTCCACAACTTTCCAATCACAAATCCTTCCACTCGGAGACAATGGTGACATCGAGCCCCTTCTGTCTGTTTGTAGTAAAGAATGTAGGTTCATGTCTGTCTCACGCTACAATCCACGATAATTGAGCTCGGTGACTGCAATTTGGTACATATATTTCTTATATCTGTATGTTGGGAATGAAAATGGGCTATAACGGTGCTTTTTATATAGCCTCCTTATATGCAGGGTGGAGCGCGGTAATTAGCTTTTTGGGTATGAAATAAAAAAGTTATGAACCTTAGAATAATTTGTTTTATATTTTAATTATATGGAACAGCAAGGGAATTTATAAACTACATGGTTTTAAGTAGTGTATCTGGCAAATGTCGACCTTCGCTATCCACACACTGAGGCATACGTTTTCTGAAGTTTTCATGAACTCTAACAAGCATGTCGACGGGTATTCTGCCTATTTCAGGTGTTGGGACAGTTGATATACACCTTCGCATGGAAAATCGCATGGGGCTAAAGGCCGGGTTAGGCAAACTTAACCGTAATTTAACATTAGCGCCGCCGTAACGTTGCCCGCTGGAGCAATTACCCAAAAATTGAAAAACGTGCTGTATCACGCAGACATTCACAAAAAAATTGCAACAAATAAATTTTATTTTATATTTATTTGCTAATAATATATCATTTTATTACTTATTTATCATTACTTTTCAAATGTTTCGCATAAATGTATTCTTTTTTCATTATTTTACTAATTTTGTTTGCAAATGCACGTAAACGTAACGTCCAAATCAAATTTCAACAGATTCAGACGTCCGGTTGCGTTTCATTTCCGTTGACTAATCGTTTACCCTGATTTCCATATGTCAGATTGAAACAGCTGATTCGTTACGCTACGGGGGCATTACGGTTACGTGGCCGTAATGCATGAAAATGACCTCTCCTCACGTGTCCAATGCATGATGGCAACTGAAAGGCAGACGAATGCAAATATCCCGTCGGCCACTATAAGCCAAACGAAGAGAGTCTCTTCGCACCCTGTAGCATATCTCCGATTTGACTTCTTAACCCCATAGAGACCACAAATTTCATCTGATCGGAATGAAAATTGGTAACACAAGTACACTTATACCCAGAACCCTTTACACGAACAACGGTCGTCAAAGGTCCATGTTTTTTATATATACATAGCTCCATACAAAGTTCCCTTTAGATTTCAATTTTTAACGCAACATAAAACCACAAATTCGACTCGGGCTGAAATGAGTTAATGTGTACCCGAAACCGTTCATATGATTGATGGTATATAAGATTCGGAATGGACGGACTTCCGATCACTCCTATTTTTCGTTGAACTGTAGGTAATGCGAATGTTCAAGCGTATTTAAAATCTCCTTCTTTTCACTTAAGTGAGGTTATTCTATTATGTCGTAATAATTAGTCGTATGACTAGTCGTTTTGAACTGAAGAAACACATACTTTTCTGTATAATTATTTTTGATTTTCTTTATGAAACATTAACAACGTTTTTTTTTATTAAAGAACTAAATTCACCGCGAACGAAATATATTATTTTCTTTCAGTGCATTTTTAGTATTCGCAATGAATGGAATGTGCAACGATGATGTAATAAAATGCTTTTCAAAAAAAAAAAAAAAAAATTGCAGTGACATGTACATATTTACAATACAATTACAATATTACAAAAATATTTTTAAATGAAATTTAACACAACATCAAATAAGAAATTTATAACATTTAATTTAAGTATTTACATATTTTAGTAAAGACATAAATATAAATGAAATTATACATTTTTAAGTAAAGTAATTACATATACATACATAAAAAATCTATTCAAATAACATGAGAAAACATATACATACATCGATAAATATAAATAAATTGGAAGTAATTTAAAATTCTCTTAAAATGCATTGGCATTCTTGGTTGTTGTGTTCGGTGTTGTTATCAAATCGAAAAAAAGGGATTTCGTGGGGATTTAGTAAATGAAATTTGTTGTAGTTATTTTTGCGCAATTTTACAACTGACAAAATCATTCATTCATTCTGTCATCATAATAATTATTAAGTCGAAGCTAAAGGTGGGGCAAGAGTATGGGTGTATGTGTTTTATATTAAAACTAAATTAAACACTAAGAAATTCAAATAAACTTTTCATCACATTATCATCATTGTCATCATCATCATTATTATCATCAATTAAGCAATCAATCAAATATGCAGTATTTATTTCCAAATAATCATATTTTGCTGTGAGTTTTCATCTCAATTCTCTAGTTAAAAAAGGAAAACGTTTGTGTTTCATTTGCATTTTTTTTGTAATATACAATAATTGGTTATGAATCATAAGTGTGTGAGTGTGTTTTTTTTTAAATTGGTTTCTCTAAAAAAGTACAAACGTATACGAGTATTTAAATATTCATTTCATAGCAATATAACTCGTGCCAGCTGGGGATACATTTTTTTTACAATAATTACAAAAGTAAAAATAGTAATGCATCAAGGACAAAACTCAGTCTAAAGTTAAAAAACGACTATTTAGAATTTTTCTGGGGTTTTTGTTAGCATAAAAAACAAAACAGAAAATAATTAATCGAAACAGAAAAAAAAATAAAAAAAAAATATTTAACAAATTAAAAATAAATAATAATGATACATTGGGAAAAAGGTTTCATTGAGCAACATAAGGTCTGAAGGAATCCGGGTTTGTGTATATATGTGGGAGTGGTCTGACTACTCCTGGTGTAGTAGAATGATCTGATGTTATAACTCGGTAAAGGAGAGTGAATTAATTACAGGGGCTGGGAAACTGCAATATTAGCAAAAAAAAAATATTTTAAAGATTTTGTTTCAATGACATTTAATACTTATAACTAAGACAATTTCCTTAATTCAAAGTTACTTTTCTTAATTCTATGTCTGAATTTTCCTTTTTGTAAGGATATGGGAGCCAATTGAACAAAATCTTCAAAATTATGTGATTTTTTCGGTGGAAAATGTGTTGTGTTAATTTTTATTAAACAATTATCTAAATATACCTTAGAGTATACCTAGATCTATAATTTCCTGTAGAAAAACATGTGAACTACATCTATAGTAATGATATATATAATGTCTACCCATTCACTCTATAAATTCCTATGGAAAATTGATGTTAAAACTAAAAAAAGCATAAAAAGGGATAACAAGTCAGAAAGTTCAGTCGGATATACGGGTAAACCGACTTAGGGCCATAAACTATAAATAAATAAACTAGGTTTAAGAGCTAACTAGCGGTTATAGCTGTCAAATTCCATACAATTTAACTTTCGTTAGCTCTAACGCTCGGTTATTTTGTTTTGTGTTAATGCGGGTTAAGAATTTTTTATTTTTTTGCTTATTATCAACATAAATTTCATTTAATAACTTGAAATTATGCACTGGTATTCAAGTTATAAGCTGTTAACTTTTGGTGCAAAATAGTCCATTTGTCTGGGAGGTACCAAAAGGGGCATTTCAATGACGCCCATTTTTCACTGGACTGTAGGTACTATTAGGTAGGTACTAAAGCATTACACTGTACAAAATTTCAAATTGTGGAAAATGGTGCATTTGTGTGTGAGTTAGCAAAACGCCCAATTCTCTCTGGGCCCTAGGTACTATAAAAACATTACACTGTACAAAAATTCAAGTATTTGTATGAACTGACATTTAAGTACGTAGCTAACTTTTGGTGCAATATAGTCCATTTGTGCGGGAGGTACGGCGTGGCAACTTCGCCCATTTTTCCCGATAATAATAATGCGTGGAATTTCAGAAGATTCGAGTTAGTAAAGTAATTAAAGAAGTTATTGAAGTATCAATATTTCACAAAATGTGGGGGAGGTACTAGAAGAAGTTGACCAATATGGCCCATCTTCGAACTTAGCCGGAGATATAGACAAATATTGTCGCATTGAAAAATTTGAAGTCAATCGGTCACTCCTTTCGAGAGTTATCGTGCGCAGACAGCCAGCAGACAGACACACAGACAGACGGACAGACGGACGGGCGGGCATTGCTCAAATGACTTAGGTTAGGTTGAATAGAGGAGACGTTTAAACGTCTCATGTCCATGGACATACACATAAGCCAGTGGTTCGGCCTGTTGTGCCCTCCTTATTTATGATTTTTATACCCACGGGTTACAGAAAATCGGTACTAGACACGTATTTTCTCAGTATCTTCCAGTCATATTCTCTGAGATGAGTCAAGTCTGGCAATATGTCGGAACCGAAATATCGGGATCTTATATGTGTGAAAGCTGGGCAGTGACACAGAAAATGTTCCATCGTTTCGATGTTTTCCCTGCATGCCCTGCACTCGTCGTTTTCTGCTAGTCCTATGCGATGAAGATGTGCCAGTAAGTAATTATTGTAATTATTTATCGTTCTTTTACAGTCTAACACTGTTCTGGATTTGACCTTTTCCGATGTTATTGCTTTGATCGCCATTTGGCTATCTGTGAATATGTTGGCATATTTAGGCTTTGTGGTATTACTGAGCCAGTTAACACACTCCGTGATTGCTCGAACTTCTGCTTGAAATACTGTGTTATGGTCTGGGAGGCGGAAGTAAAGTTCGACTTCTGGTTCATCAATAAAAAGTCCCAGACCCGTCCTTCCTCCTCGCTTGGACCCATCCGTGTAGCAGCTGGTTCCCACTGGCACACGGGCCAAAGTTCCATTTTCCCAGGAGCGTCTGTCTGGCACAAACGTATCACAGGTAGCTGTAAGCCGCACTTCAGGAATGCGGTCCGGGATTTCTGGCGTTTGAATGTGACCAACTAGATATTCTAAAATCTTCTGATGGTACGACTTGTGGTCTCGATTTATCCATTCACCCATCACCTGTAGACGTCTTGCTGTGAGGGCTGCCTCATACTTTATACGGATATTTATTGGTTGGATGTGCAGTGTAGTCTCCAACGCTCTTGTTGGTGCGGTTCTAATTGCCCCGCTTATGCCTAGACAGCACATACGTTGCACTTTTTCCAATGGTATGACGTTGTACTTTTTGTCCATTTATGTCCACCACACTACAGAGGCATAGGTTATTATTGGTCTAATCACGCTCATGTAAAGCCAGTGTGTCATATTTGGACGTAGTCCCCATTTTGAACCTATAGCTCTTCTGCACAACGACCAACATTTGTGTGGGCCTTTGTAACTCTTTTTTCAATATGATCTTTCCAGTACAGTTTCTGATCCAAGATTACTCCCAAGTATTTTATCTCTTATAAAGGAAACGAGGCACGGTATTTCTTTTTTGTCTGGGTTGACATTTAGTCCTCTTGGTTGTGCCCAGTAATATGCTATGTTAAGTGCCTCCTCAGCTCTTCTGCATAGTTGATCAACTGACTTAAAATGAACCAAAACGGATATCCGCCGAACATACTTGGGGTCTAAGGTCACTGCTTCGATGTGTTACACTTTTGGCCAGTAGCAAATGATATATACCCTCCTCTCTAAGGTGAGGGGATAAAATCAGTACATACTATTATCGTTTTTTAATGTTTGCTTAAGCGCAGGGCATACAAATTTAAAGGACGACGCACAGTGTCGTGATTTCTCTGTACGGTTGGCCAAAAATGGAAGGAGTAGATGTAGATCATCGAAATTTTGCATAAGTAGTTTTTATAAGCAAAATAAGGTAAAAGAAAATTGGGGACCAAAACCGTCAAAGGACACGTCCACCTCCCACATAAAACTGGCTACGGAATTCAACCAATTTTGCTCAATATACTTCTAATTTTTTTTTCATTAAAGCATGTGATCGCTGATATTGAAGCAAGGATTAAATTATCCTTAAACTATCCTTTTTGAGTAGTTGCTAGTAAAATATGCAAATAGTGCAAAAATGACTTCAAATGTAATATGCGGCATATTTTATTGTCAGAAGTACAATTTCTTTCGATTTTAATTCAATTTGAACTGAATTTTTTTTCAAAATTTTGTTTCTTAAAATATTTTATTTAGATATAACCAAAGTTTCTCGAAAAAAATAACAAATTAAAATATTTATTGTAGGCAAATTCGCAAATATTCGTAGCTGGAATTTATTTACTTTAAAACTACTACATTCTAGCTAAAAATCAAAAAAATATCGTTGGCGAACTGTCGTTATAAATTGTCTTTTCGGTCCACTCAAAAAGGGTCCACTTAAAAAACAAGTGTGTTTTTCTGTAAACACAAATTATCCTGACGGTTCTTTCTATATGAGGAATAGTTGGACCAAAAAATTATTTTGTCGGATTGCAGAAACATTTTTGTTCAACAACAAGATACACATTTTGCAATTATTTATGAATAAATATTAATTTTAACCCTAAAAGATCATAGAAATTTTAAATTATTTGATGTGATAAATATATGGTGGTACACAACTTCAATTTTAAAGCCCCATATCTCTGAAACGACAGAATGAATCTAAAAAATATCGATTCGTGCAAATAAATTTTAAAATTCCAACATCGACTGTTGGTATTTTTGGCCACCCTCACGACACTGTGCGTGGTTGTGAAGCAGCAACCAAATGTTTCGATTTTTTTTTCGTAATAATAATATTAACAAACTACTGGCTTCAATGAATAAATACTACGTATTTTTCAACATTTTACTGAGAGGTACTTACTATCATTAATGGCTTTGTTCAAAAAATTAGGTTTCACAAATGTGGGTGGAATTTATTTAGAAAACTCATTCATTCCAGGTATGCAACGGAAAACACACATCAATAATAAAAAGTCAACTTTCCCTTTTCTCATTTTAATTGACTGTGTAGGTATCATGAAGGAACAAGAGGAGCAATTCAGCGTCAACGCACATTTATGAGCGTTTATGCACCTGTGTTTCTACGTTCTGAGTTTTAATTATATCATTTCCTATAGAACATCGACGAAACGGTATTGTAACTAGACACTTAAAAAATAACAGCATACTTGTGGATTTGTAATCCAGTTGAGCAAGAAAAGGTGAAAAATGGGGATAAAATGTTAAAATGAGAATTTTTGCGATTTTTAATGCACTGGATTTACTTTTTTCGGATAGGTTTGTTCCGCATTTTTGTTCTTCCATACAATATCTACAACTTCCATATCTACAAGCTCCAGACAAAAAAGAGATATTCCATACGGCATACCGAGATATAACCGTGTTAAAATATAATAAGCGCTAAAAATCCACCTTGAGCAAAAAAAAAAAAAATCGTATGGCCATTAAATTATTAATTGAGCCAACTTGACTATGGAGGATACTTGTAGAAGAACAGAAAGCCGTGACAAGTGATGGCTGAATAGATAAATCGAAACAGCAACTCGGGCCGACAGAATATGTTGCAGTCACTGGTCGCTGTATTCCTGAAGAGAATTAATCCTTGTTGAACGAAATCCTAGCGCATATGCCAGTGGGATAATGCGGCTACACGGATGGTCTAAACTAAAGGAAAAACCTGGACTGGGACATGTCAAATCGGATGAAACATATATATGGGGGCTATATCTAAATCTGAACTGAGTTTTCCCGAATTTGGTAGTTTTCATTCTTGTAATATGAAAACTCTCTCTGCCAAATTTCGTACTTATCGGATATAAAATACGGTTTCTACAGCGCTTACATGTCAAATCGTGTGTAACATATATGTATATGGGGACTATATCCAAATCTAAAACGATTTTTCCCGAATTTGGCAGTGTTCATTCATGTAATAAGAGAACTATCTCTGCGAAATTTCGTACTGATCTGATATAAAATTCATTTTCTACAGCGCTTACATGTTAAATCGGAGGTAACATATACATATATGGGGGCTATATATAAATCTGAACCGTTGTTGTCTAATATTTCGTTTCGCAGAAACGAATTTTTTCTTTGCATGTAGTAAGACCGAGACTCAAGCTTATAAGCACATCTGTACCGCATAGGACAAGTAGATAACAACATGTAGAGAAGACATCAAAACGATGCGAAATTATCAATTTCAGCCTTCGCACATACAAGATCCTGATACCTCGGGTTTGCTACATTGCCAGATATGACTCATCTCAAAGAATCTGACTAGATTATACTGAGGAAATCCGAGTCAGGTATAGATTTTCTATAATACTTGGGAATGAAAAAATATCATAAAAAGTGAGCGCGCAATAGGCCGATCCACCGGCATAAGTGTATGTCCATGGACATGCACGTTTAAAACGTTTCATCTCTTTCAACTTAACCTAATATCCAGGATCTAGCAATGCTCACAATAGTGAAAAAAGGAAGTAGCCGAAAGGTGGTCGTGACACTGTCGGATCTATGTTCTACTAAATTAGAAATTACTTTCATCCATATATTTTCTATCAGCGTATAAGTAGATAGATAGTTGCCAGACCTACCTCTACGCATGTGAATTTTAAAATCCCTTTGTATGAAATTTCACTCCCAGTGTTGTGCGGAAACAGAAGAAAAATGTCCACAATTACCAGACTTTCATTAGTATTTCGTCCATAACTTTTAGAAATATTGATTACAAATAAAAATCCAATTACTGTTTTGGATTTGTGAGAGTCTGTTGTGCAAATTCAGGGTAAATCGAAGGTTGCTTCCACTTTTTATAAACTCACTTTAATGAGACGAGGGTATATATGTATCATTTGCTACGGACAAAAGGTGTAAGGGCCTGTTTCTGTAACTTTTTTTCGTTCGTCTACTGTGAACGATCAAAAATCACTCAATTATTCCGAGAAATCCATAAGTCACAGAAGTTTATAATTCGTTGTGTCTGTAGAAAATCATGTAAAAAGCTTGTTCCTAAAATATTTCTAACCTGCGTTTTATAGAATTCAAGTAATAGCTGAGAGAATTTTGATCGTTCGCCGTAGACGAACGAAAATAAGTTACAGAAACAGGACCTAAAACATCGAAGGAGTGACCTAAGACCCCAAGTATGTTCCGCGGAAATCCGTTTTGAGCCATTTTAAGTCATTTGAGCAATGTCCGTCCGTATGTCTGTCTGTCTGGCTGGAGCGCACGATAACTCTCGAAAGGAGCAACGGACTTCAAATTCGGTATAAGATAATATTTTTTATACCCTACACCACACTGTGGTACAGGGTATTATAACTTTGTGCATTTGTTTGTAACACCCAAAAGGAGAAGAAATAGACCCATCGTTTATTATACCGATCGGCTTAGAATCACTTTCTGAGTCAATTTAGCTATGTCCGTCTGTCCGTCTGTCTGTCTGTCTGTCTGTCTGTCCATCTGTCTGTCTGTCCATCTGTCTGTCTGTCCATCTGTCTGTCTGTCCATCTGTCCGTCTGTGCATGTATTCTTGTAATCAAAGTACAGGTCGCAATTATGGTCCGATCTCGACGAAACTTTACACATATTTTTTTTTTGGCCCAAGGACGATCCCTATTGAATTTGGTTAAAATCGGTTCAGATTTAGATATAGCCCCCATATATATGTTAGCCCCGATTTGACATGTAAGCGCTGTAAAAACTTTATTTTATATCCGATCAGTATGAAATTCGGCAGGAAAAAGTTTCTTATTACATGAATGAACTCTGTTAAATTTGGAAGAAATCGGTTCAGATTTAAATATAGCCCCCATATATACATTACCCCCGATTTGACATACAAACGCTGTAAAAATGTTATTTGATATCCGATCAGTGCGAAATTCGGCAAAGAGAGGTTTCTTATTACATGAAGGAATACTGCTAAATTCGGAGAAAATCGGTTCAGATTCAGATATAGCCACCATATTACCCCCGATTTGACATGTAAGCGCTGTAAAAACTGTATTTTATATCCGATCAGTGCAAAATTTGGCAGAAAGAGGTTTCTTATTACATGAAGGAATACTGCTAAATTCGGAGAAAATCGGTTCAGATTTAGATATAGCCCCCATATATACGTTACCCCCGATTTGACTTGTAAGCGCTGTAAAAATGTTATTTTATATCCGATCAGTATGAAATTCGGCAGAAAGAGGTTTCTTATTATATGAATGAACACTGTTAAATTTGGAAGAAATCGGTTCAGATTTAGATATAGCCCCCATATATACGTTACCCCCGATTTGACATGTAGGCGCTGTAGAGACTGTATTTTATATGCGATCAGTACGAAATTCGACAGAAGGAGGTCTTTTTACATGAATGAGTATTCAGAGAAGATCGGTTCAGATTTATATTGATTGTTCCTCCTGATTTGGTATCAAACCGCTATAGAAGTTGTATTTTACTTCCGATCATTAAAATTTTCCAGAAATATGTTTCTCAATTTAGGAACGAATATTGCTTAATTTAGCGATTATCGTTTCAGAATTAGATAATATGTTTCTACCCATTTACCAATTATTCCAAATTATTATGGCAATGACCCTTATCGCATTGTTAGGGAGGTGTAGGGTATTATATAGTCGGCCCCGCCCGACTTTCTGGCTTTCCTTACTGGTTTCTATCTCAAGCTAAGTTCGGAGATGGACCATATCGGTCCACTCCTTCTAGTACCTCCCTCACAAAGGGTTAAAATTTAGTGAAATATCGATTCTCTAATAACTTCTATACTACTTATCCGAATCCTCTGTGGCCCACCCCTTTTGGTACCTCCCACAAAAAGGGACCATTTTGTACAAAAAGTTAACAGCTTATAACAATAATACCAATGCATAAAAATTCTTGAAAATATTGTACAGTGTAATGCTTTTATAGTGCCTACAACTTTTTTCACACTGTAACGCTTTTAAAGTTCATATAGTTCTGTGAAAAATGGGCGTTACCACCACGCCCCCTTTTTGTACCTCCCACACAAAATGATTAAATTATATCAAAATTGATTAGCTCATATCGTAAATATATTAGTGCACATAAACGCTTATAATTCGGCACAGTGCAATGTATATAAAATATCTACTGTTCAGCGAAAAATAAGTGTATTTGATAAACCCTTGTGGTACCTCCCACACAAATTGACACATGATTCGTGTAATATTCCATATACATTACTCACAATGTAAGGGTATACCTTAGTCGGTTTACCCGAATGAAACTTTCTTACTTGTTTGAATTAAATTAAATTAAAGTTTTAAAACAGTTATATAATTCCAGAAAAATCCGCAGAAATATGGCCCGTTATGTTCACTTTTAAACGACGAAAACTTTGTAAAAATCGGTTCAGCCGTTTAAGAGCAGTTACGAATTTCGTAAAACCCAGAAATACATTTTTTATAAATTATTTAAAATTTATATTTATATATATATATATTTTATAAACATTTTAGTCAAAAATAAATTTCATAGGATAATATTAAAAATTCTTAACCAGGGACGATATAAGATTTCACACATGGATCTACACGGGGCAAAATTGCCTCTTTTGATATGTTTGAATCGAAAGAAAATATATTTGGAAGGGAAATTTTTAAATATTTTATATTTCTGAGCAAATACATTTTATTTGAAAATCAATAAAATATATTTGGAAGGCATATATTAATATATTACAACAAAATATATTTGCAATTAAATTTCTCAAATAAATTATGTGTTTTAATACAAATACAATTATTGTTTAAAAATTTTTTAAAATATATTTTATTTAAAAAAGATTTTCAAAACTTTTGCTGACTTTTCTAATTTCAGTTTTATTTTTTCCTTGGTTTCGTATTTTACCTACCAGTTATGATACCATATGCAGCATTAAGTTCTGTCTAAAACCAATCAATGAATTTCTAACAAATTATATTTGAATTACTGAAAAATTTAGCACAATTTATGTATTTTCTGAATACTTAAATGCAAATAAATCACCCTTATCGGGAATAAAATTCCGCACGGAATTTGTTCCCTTTTCCCTAAATTGTACATTGAAAAGTGAACAAATTCCGCGTGGAATTTTATTCCCGATAAGGGTGAATATTTGTTTCGGATATAATAGTCCCAAATAAAAAACAGATTGGGATGTAAACAAAGATTTGTTTAGAACAACATCCTCCCAAATATATAATTTTTATATGTACCAAATATTAGATGTTTAGAGTGCACCCTAAACATATATATGTTTCAAGCCGAATATGTTTGGGACAATATACTACAGAAGCGATTTTTTTTCAGCGTGTACCTCGGCTAAATCGAACTGAGTTACTCTTTTCTGAAAGTTCAAATATTCATAAATATGAAATTGTCCTTCTTAATGTACTGGATTGTGCAAAGAAAGCCTTCTTAATGTACTGGATTGGGTAAAGAAAGCCAACGTCGCCTTATATACGTACCACTAGTTCGACAGATACCGTTGTAAAAAATAAATAAAAACTGTCTCCTATTAATACCCTATACCACACTGTGGTACAGGGTATTATAACTTTGTGCATTTGTTTGTAACACCTAAAAGGAGAGGAAATAGACCCATCGCTTATTAAACCGATCGACATAGAATCACTTTCTGAGTTGATTTAGCTAAGTCCGTCTGTCTGTCTGTCCGTATGTCTGTCTGTGCATGTCTTTTTGTAATCAAAGTACAGGTCGCAATTATGGCCCGATCTCGAAGAAACTGTTCACATTTTTGGCTCAAGGACGATCCCTTTTGAATTTGGTTAAAATCGGATTAGATTTAGATATAGCCCTCATATATATGTTACCCCCGATTTGACATGTAAGCGCTGTAAAAACTGTATTTTATATCCGATCAGTGCGATATCCGCCAGAAAGAGGTTTCTTATTACATGAAGAAGTACGGAGAAAATCGGTTCAGATTTAGATATAGCCCCCATATATACTCGTATGTTACCTCCGATTTGACATGTAAGCGCTGTAGAGACTGTATTTTATATCCGATCAGTACGAAATTCGACAGAAAGTAGTATTTTTACATGAATGAGTATTCAGGGAAAAAAGGTTCAGATTTATATATAACCTCCATATCGCTCACTCACTTCAAGTGTTAAAATTAACTCAAAATTTAAAATTTTTGAGGTTGCCTTACAAAATTTCGAATTTTGCAAATGTCCATAAATTAATCTCAGCGAAATTTGGTTTATAAGTAAACAACCATATTTCGGATTATTCAAGCTTTTTTTAACATCTTATTTCATGTTTCTTATCTTTTTATACCGACTTAAAGTTACACATCTTGGCAATTTTCAATTTTGAGTTATTTCACTTTTTAAGTGAGTTAGCGGTATATATGTTCCTCCTGATTTGGTATCAAAGTGCTTGCTTAATTAAGCGATTATCGGTTCTGAATTAGATATAGCCACATATATGTATATGTTCCTACCCATTTACCAATTATTGCAAATTAGTATCGCAATGACCCTTAGCACAATGTTAGGGAGGTGTAGGGTATAATATAGTCGGCCCCGCCCGATTTTATGCCTTTCCTTACTGGTCTATAAATATGGTTCAAAGCTTGATTCAATTGCCATTTAATAATATATTCAAACTTCATGTACAATTTTGTAAAAAAATCTTATGTTTCTTAAGAAATCAAGGAAACTGTTTTCGTGTTTACATACTAAGAAAGATTGTCATCAAATCTTTAATTTGTAGCCAAAGAAATTTATCTTTGAAACAAAGAACATTTTCATCAAATCTAAAAAAAAAAATTATTTCATTAATTCAAAGAAACAGTTCCTTTAATTCAAAGATACGATTTCTTTTATTAAAATGAAACAGTTTTTTTTTTTTTAATTAAATAAACTTCCTAAGGCGGATCCTTATTCTTTATTTATAGAAAATGTTTTTTTTCTTGCTGGAAAAAGTAATAAAATATGTCTTTGAATCAATGAAATTTTCTAATTAAGTATGTTGTTTCGACTGGGCTATTTGGTCAGATTATTTGTTATGAAGTAAATACAACTAATTTATTTCATGTTTCACTCAACATTTCGGTGGGTGAAAACTAATTTATTTCCTTTGTTTTAAAGAACATATTTTTTCTGCGTGTGAGAGAACGACTCACACTGACGAATGAAAATGTGTATACTAATATAAAAAACCATGTCAATAATTTTGCGCCAAATACTCACAAAAAACTTAACAAGTAAGAAAGTTCCGTCGGGTAAACCGACTTAATACCCCTCACCTTAAGACCACAAAAAATATTCGTAGATTTTTTTATATTGTTGTTTTAATTAAATTATTATCAATTTAATTTGCATTTAATAACACTAAAATATGTACTGGGATTAAAGTTATAAGCTGTTAACTTTTTGTGCAAAATGGTCCATTTGTGGGGGTGTGCCAATAACGCCCACTTTTCTCTGGACTCTATGTACTGTAAAAGTATTACACTGTACAAAATTGCAGGTATTAGTATGAACTGATATTAAAGCTATAAGCAGTTAACAAAATGGTCCATTTGTGTTGGAGGTACCAAAAGGGGCGTGAAACATCGCCCATTTTACTTGAGGTGTTAGCGATTAATTTACTAATACTATGTGTGGAATTACAGAAGATTCGAGTAAGTAGTATAGAAGTTGTCAAAGAATCAATATTTCATTAAATGTTAACGGTTTGTGGGGGAGGTACTAGAAGGAGTGGACCAATATGGTCCATCTTCGAACTTAGCCGGAGATAGAAGAAAATATTACCACATACCAAATTTGAAGTCAATAGGTTAATCCTTTTGAGAATTATCGTGCGCCCCAGCCAGCAGACAGACAGACAGACGGAAGGACGGACATTGCGCAAATGACATAAAATGACCTAAATCGAATTTCCGCCAAACATACCAGGGGGTCTTCGGTCACTCGTTCGATGTGTTAAACTTTTGGCTTGTAGCAAATGATATATACCCTCCTCTCTAACGTGGGGGAATAAAAATGAGTACATTTCGCACTTAAACGGAAGACAATTTACTTAATATCAACAAAATTTATATAAATTTAAGTATAAATGTTATAATTTTAAAGTTTTACTATATTTGGCGCCAAACAAAAACCGATGTCTTTAGTATTTAAGTACGAGGATAAATGTTCAAATTTTAAAATTTTGTTATCTTTGGCGCCAACTAAAAGCCAATGTCTTAAATATATTGTTTTTTTCACTCTGTGTAGAATAAGCTCCCATTTTATGCTAAATGTTTAAATACTACTTAGTGTAATATGTATTTAATATACAAAACTCAACTGTTTGTTAGTATTTACAAATGTTATGAACACAAAAGCGGATTTGTTTGTTTGTTTTTTTTTTTTGGGTATGTTTAGTCACAAAATAGGCAACACTCAAACCGAACGAGAAAAAGAAAAACATGTGAAAAAATATTAACAAAAATCATGGGAAAGTCAAATGAAGCGAAACAAAGAAAATTAATATAAATAATTAATTAACAAAACAGTTTATTACAATTCAGTTTTATACAGGGAATGTGGTAGTAGTATTAGAAGGGTTTCTCCTTTATTTGGTGTTGATTGTTTTTGGAACTTTTTTGTTTTTTTTTGGGAGGGATTCAAATACGGTCTGCATTTTTACAACTAAATGATTTTAAGTTCAAATAAAAATTACCATTTTTATTGTCAGGACAAATGAAGTGTTGGCAATGCAATCCTTGGAAAACTCACTGCTCTGGGTCTGACAGTCACTGATTGACTGGGAGACTTGTGGACTTGTGGACAGTCCTTCTCTTTCCATCCAAGTCCTGTTTATTCTGTTGGGGGTTTGTGTTTTTGTTTTGTTTATTTTTTGAAAGAATAAGTCTGAGTTGTTCTTTTGTTTTGTAGTCGAATAGAGATTTCTTTTTATTTATATATAATTTCATATTTCAATTATTTTTTTTTTTTTTTATTTTTTGTTTAAACTTAGATTTTTAGATTCTTTGGTATAGGCCAGATACACAACAAGTTTATTTTGTTTTTCACTTAGATAGTATTTAAATATGTATTTATTGTTTTCATCATTTAAATTGGTTTTTTAGTATTTTTCTAGTTTTGTTTCCATTTTAATACAATAAAATACAGTAGTTTAAGTACATACTTAAGTTATAGAGTGTAGTTGCATGTTTTTTTTTGCAAATATTTCTTTAGAAAATATAATTTTTACTATAGTTTTGAAATGTTCCATAATATGATTGAATATTGGAATATTGATATAAGTTCTAGAACAATATATAAACGTTTTGTTTTATTTTCCTTTACAGTTGTTATTTTTGTTACAAAAGGAGATTATCGGTGTAACAGTCAATAATAGCTTAGCTTATTTTCTTTTCCCTTATCTTTTTCTAGATATCGAAATATTAGGGAAATCTTTAGATTGATATACAATTCTGTATGTACTTATATACATATGACAGACTAGTGGAGGGGAGAAAAGGGACAAGTCTGGAAAAGTTATGCATACACGAAAGACATTTTGTTAACTAAAACATAGAAAAAGCTCTTTGATAGAAATAAGTGTTCTATTTTTTTTGGGCTAAAGATAACACTATGCAATAAAAAAAAATTTTTTTGTTCGGGACCTAAAAACTTTTTTTTTTGGATTGATTGGGGCATACCATTTTACGAAACAATTTTTTTCTATGCTAAATTTTTTTTAAAAATTTGTTTTCTAGAATTCCAATTTTCATTTAAATTATAGGAAATTATGAGGGCTTAAAATGTTGAAAACATCACTTTCATGTAGAAACTGAAGTTTAGTAACTGTCGTTAAAACAAATCGATTTTTAAAAAAAATTGTTTTTTTTTGCTGACTTCCATTTTTTTGAAAAAGGTCTTTGGATAAATGTATAAATTATGACCCATATTGTAAAAATAGGGAAATTAAACAAAATTATTTTCGTATTTTTTATTTTGGCAATTTTGTTTGGGAGGTACCAAAGGGGTGTGGCAATAACGCCCATTTTTTTTAATATACTACACAGAAAGAAAACTGCCATACTAAATTCAAGTAAAAAATGCTTAATTTAAGCCGAAATCGTACTTAAAAATTTAAGTACGTTAGTACTAAGTTTTTCTTAAAGCAAGTGTAAACCGACTTAAATTGAAAAAAAAACAAGCGCTGAATGGCTTACAATAAGTATATAATGCTTGAAATCAAGTAAACATTTCTTGAAAAGGAAAATTAAGCCTGATATGGCTTAAAGTAAGAAGAAAAAGCTTACTTTAATTAAATCAAGAACTGATCAGGTTTATATCAAGTATTGATTAGGCTTAAATCAAGTATTATCAGGCTTATATCAAGTATTGGGCAGGCCTAATTCAATCAAAATTTTCTTCATTGAAGCCAGTTTCGCACTCAAATCAGTCCCATAAAATTCTTAAATCTATCGCTTTATGCTTCAAATAATAATATTTCGGCTTAAAATCAAGCCTAATCAGGCTTAATAAGCGCTAAGATTTAAGGCTTAAAAATCCATACTTGATTCATGTATTTTGTACTTGGTTTAAGAAAAACCGTACTTACCGTACTTTTGACACCGCTACGGCTTGATTCAAGTACGGATTACTTAATTTTTTCTTTCTGTGTATTGGTACTATAAAAACATTACACTGTACAAGATTTTAAGTATTTGAATGTACTCGAATCAAAGTTATAAGACGTTAACTTTTTGTGCAAAATGGTCCATTTGTATGGGAAGTACCAATAGGGGCGTGGTACCGTCGCCCATTTTTTATGGGACTATAGGTACTATGAAGTTTCAATTGTTTGTAATGGGTTTTCCAATAAGAGTGATATGAAAATAAATACACTTATTGTTAAGGAAATTCAAAAGTTTTTTATTTAATGTGAAGTACAATCGATACGATTAAGTTCCAAATAAAACGTCATTCAAATGGCCTCCACGACTTCTTCTGCAGGAACGAATTCGATGAACCCAATTTTCGAGCACTTTTCCCACTAAATCAAGTCGTATGTCATGAATGATGAACGTTCTATATAGACTTGCAAAGCTTGAAGAGAGTCTGGTTTATTTCGAAATACCAATCACTTCAAATAACCCCACAAGAAATAGTCTAATGGTGTTAAATCACAACTTCTTGGGGCCATTCAATATCACAATTTCTTGAAATAATCGAGTCTCCAAACTTTTCTCGCAACAATTCAATTGTTTCATTTGCTGTGTGGCACGTAGCCACAATCGGTCAATGGCATAAAGTTAGCTCTAAACGAGAGCTAAAATATTGCTCATGGGTGTCAAGGTCGTAGGTCGACTGGAAAGTGTTTTTTTTTTTATTAAAAAAAAATGGACTTAGCGCACGAATAGTTGCAATTGCAGAACGATTATTTTGGTAATAAAACCGAATAATTTGTAAACGTTGTTCTTGCGTATATCTCTTCATGATGAAATTGTAAACACTACTGAATACAATGAAAAACAAATGACAGATCATGACATATTACAAATGACCGAAACGTCACTTCAAAATCATATGATACCTATTGGAAAACCCGTTATTATCATTTCTCGCACTCTGACATCTGCCTACGTGACGTGAACTTACACATAAAGAAAAAAATCATTCCACAGACACGTAACTGTAGACAACAATGCTCTTTATTTCCTGTAAACGAAATTTCCTTTGAGACGTGTGGAAATTATTTATAAAAAACACTATACGAGTATATATATATTAGGCCGGGTCGATTTGTGGGGAGGCAAAAAAAGTCGCCATTGTTCAGTGAAAATCGTATTCTAGGGATCAAAATAAGAAACTTTGTCGAAGGAACCATACCTCTAAAACGAATTCTGATGTCCCGGACCGACCCCCACTAACTTTGGAGGCCCACCCATGCCAGTGGCACACCCCCTGGAACCCCCTGGGGGTTCCATACATTTTTACTCGATTGGAGCACTCTAAATGGGTCAAAGTGGGATTTTTTCCGGGACATCAGAATTCGTTTTAGAGGTATGGTTCCTTCGGCAAAGTTTCTTAGTTTGATCCCTAGAATACGATTTTCACTGAGCAATGGGCGATTTTTAAATCGACCCGCCCTAATATATATGTATATTAAAATGGAAAAATGTTTGTATGTTTGTATGTATTTATGTATGTATGTATGTATGCTACAGACTCTGAAACCACTGGACCGATTTTATTTGTTTTTCTTTTGTTTGATAGGTTCTTTGTCAGAGATGTTTAGGAAAAAATTTGTTTTGAAAAAAGTGGGAGGGGCAAGAATTAGCGTGGCATTACTTAAAAACCGAACATCTCAAAAAGTGTTGACCCTAGAAGAATTTGGAACACACGTTAGTGGAGTTATTTTCTAAAACTTCAATACAAAAGGGAGGGATCGGATTAGTGGGTGTGGCAAAAGTGGGCGTAGCATTGGTTAAACATTTGTTAGTCGTGCTCGCGAAGATCATTACAGAAGAAAGAAATGGCCAACAAGAAAACACATTACATTGGGTGAAACATAAAATAAAATACACACCTCTCGTCCAAAAACAAAACATTATTTTGCCACCACTGCATATTAAGCTGGGGCCCTTTAAAAATTTTGTAAAAGCCTTAAGGAAAGATGGCAACTCACTCTCATATTTAAAAAGTTTTATTAGTCTTTCCTTTCAAAAAATCGAAGAAGGCGTTTTTGATGGGCTTAAAATAAGGAAAATGATGAAAGATGTAAATTTCGAATCATATTTGACGTCGGATGAAATTGCAGCATGAGGTCGTTTAAACTTGTGGATTCAAATTTCTTTGGATCCAATAAAAGCCCGCAATATGAAACAATGATTAATGATTTGTTAAACAATTATGACAAAATTGGTAAGAAATATACTTTTCTATATTTATGTCTATAACACATACATATGTACGTATTCTTCTAACTTATTTTTCGCCGAGAATCTTGGCGACGTAAGCGACGAACATGGCGAAAGGTTTCACGAAGAAATGAAGTCCATCGAGCGGCGTTACCACGGGCACTGGGATGAATGAATGATGGGAGATTATATTTGGTTCCTCATTAGAGAAACCGATTCCGAAATCTACAAACGTCAACAAAGAACTCACAATTACTTCTAATGAAACTTGTACATTTAAATAAACTCAAATGTACATAATATAAATAAAACTTATATATAAAATAGCTATTTAAAAAGAAATTTAGAACAAAAAAATTTTTTGAAATTCTCTTACCTCTAGCAAAATGGCTATAATTTCTACATTTATCCATAGATTTTTTCAAATAGGCACTATTTTCTTCGCTATGCAAACTTTTAATAAATAAAATAAAATATTTTTATCGATTTTTTTTTCTATTTTTGATGTTTTTTCGTCCTAGGATTTTTCCTTTAAAAAAATCTACTTTTTCCAATTTGTTTAATGTCTGTTACTAAACCACGGTTTCTAAGTGAAAGAGATATTACAAACATTGGTAGCCCACATTAATAGCTTCAATTTAACGTATAAGTCGGCGTTATCGGGCATATACTCCAAAAATTATAGTGCACATACAAGGTGGCGCAAAAGTAACCTTTCGATGTTTTTTGTGCCAAAGTCACCGACCGATTATTGGTCAAATAAATAGCACAGTACAACACAAAAAAAATAACAGGGTTCTGTCAATGGATTATGGTAGAGGAGACCAAAAAAATATATACGTGTATCGGCGTTTAGAAGGATCACATCGAAATTTTATTTTAGGTTGGGTTAAAGTAAAATTTTATGGCCAACATTTTTGTAGAACATTTCAACCCCGCCCGACCCATTTTTAGGGGAGTTTTTTACGATTTGTTAAAATATAGGCTAAAATCACCGTTATGGGGGGAAGCTAGGGGGTTAATATATTCCACAAAAATATAGGCCTTAATATTTGCTACAAAGTTGCTGAAGATACCCTATACCTCAGATGAACAGATCACATAGTTTTATATACCGATATTCTGCACGAACAAGCAAAGGGGAGACAACTTTAACCCCCCCCTAAAATAAAATTCCGATGTGATCCTTTTAAACGCCGATACACGTATATATTTTTTTGGTCTCCTCTACCAGAATCCACTGACAGAACCCTGTTATTTTGAAAAAAGTTTGAAATTGTTGTACAGTGTAGTCAGCAATATTCCGCGTTCTGGAGCAGTGTAGCGTAACATTGTTTATTAACGTGTATTTCGCATGTGTTTACTACACAAATGTCAACATTAGGCATTAGGGGCCAATCGCAAAATGTATAGCATTTTCTGATAGGAGGATTACTTTTGCGCCACCTTGTACTAAGGGTACATTCGACGATAATAGTATTTTTAATAAAACATTTAAAAAAAAAAATTATCCATAAACAATTTTTTGGTTTTGATTTTATATAACAGTATGCCACAATCTACACAAAAATATAATTTTTAGGTGTGGGACACAGTGCGCAGTGTTATCTAAATCTTCAGCAGAAATTGGCGGGATAGGATTTGTACAATTCCGGGACTACGTCTGGAAGTGGACTGTAATATTTTCAGTAAAACTCCCGAAATTGTAAGTAATTTTGTTGTTTTATGAAAATATAGGGTAATTCCAAAGAAAATCGACCCAAAAATGACGATTTGAAAATTTTACATTTTTGATTTTGCTGAAATTTTGCATGCGCATACTGCAAGATGATACGAAATAATGACAGTTTACCGTGTGTCAAAATTTGTAGCGGTTTAGATTTTATAGGGTGACAAAGTAGGACATCTACATTGTTTTGTAAAAAATTAAGCTATGTTCAAGTCGCCATAACTTTTGAACGGAATGTCAGATTTAATTGAAATAAGTTCCATCTTAAAGATATTAACGATATTTCTAAGTATTACACACATAAGGATAACTATATGTGTATTAAGGATATCAAAAGGACGAAAATGTCCTTAATCCTTAATTATCCTGAAAAATGTATTTTCAATTTTTTTAATTTTATTTCTGAATATTACCCCCATATTGCTCCATAAAATATAAAATTTTCAGAATGGGTGCTCAATGGGTTCAAAAGATATGACTTATTTAATGTCCGTCTGTCTGCCCGTTTGACTGGTTTATGCCAGTGATATCTCTGAAAAGGAGTGACCGAATGACTTACAAATTAGTATGTGGTAATATTTTCCTCAAACCTACTTAGTGTTTTGAAGTGGCCCATTTCGGACCCCTCGTTGTGGTACCTCCCTCACAAACGGTTAAAATTTTGTGACATATTAAAACTGTTATAACTTCTGTACTACTCATGGGAATCAAATGAAATTTTATACATAGTAATTATTTCGCCGTATTTATAAGCTGAACAAAAATGGGCGAAAATGTCACGCCCCTTTTTGTACCTCCCACACAAAGGGACAAATTTTTACAATAAGTTCCCAGCTTATAACATTAATACCAGTGCATAAAAATTCTTGAAATTTTGTGCAGTGTAATATTTTTATAGTACCTACAGGCCAGTACAAAGTGGGCGTTATTGTCCTTCCCCTTCTAGTACCTCTCACACAAATTCTAACAATTTTGTGAAATGTTAGAACTTTTTATTTATGTGTTTACTTTAACGAGTTTATAATTTTTCAACATTTCACAAAATTGTTAGAATTTGTGTGAGAGGTACTAGAAGGGGAAGGACAATAACGCCCACTTTGTACTGGCCTGTAGGTACTATAAAAATATTACACTGCACAAAATTTCAAGAATTTTTATGCACTGGTATTAATGTTATAAGCTGGGAACTTATTGTAAAAATTTGTCCCTTTGTGTGGGAGGTACCAAAAGGGGCGTGACATTTTCGCCCATTTTTGTTCAGCTTATAAATACGGCGAAATAATTACTATGTATAAAATTTCATTTGATTCCCATGAGTAGTACAGAAGTTATAACAGTTTTAATATGTCACAAAATTTTAACCGTTTGTGAGGGAGGTACCACAACGAGGGGTCCGAAATGGGCCACTTCAAAACACTAAGTAGGTTTGAGGAAAATATTACCACATACTAATTTGTAAGTCATTCGGTCACTCCTTTTCAGAGATATCACTGGCATAAACCAGTCAAACGGGCAGACAGACGGACATTAAATAAGTCATATCTTTTGAACCCATTGAGCACCCATTCTGAAAATTTTATATTTTATGGAGCAATATGGGGGTAATATTCAGAAATAAAATTAAAAAAATTGAAAATACATTTTTCAGGATAATTAAGGATTAAGGACATTTTCGTCCTTTTGATATCCTTAATACACATATAGTTATCCTTATGTGTGTAATACTTAGAAATATCGTTAATATCTTTAAGATGGAACTTATTTCAATTAAATCTGACATTCCGTTCAAAAGTTATGGCGACTTAAACATAGCTTAATTTTTTACAAAACAATGTAGATGTCCTACTTTGTCACCCTATAAAATCTAAACCGCTACAAATTTTGACACACGGTAAACTGTCATTATTTCGTATCATTTTGCAGTATGCGCATGCAAAATTTCAGCAATATCGAAATTCATGAATTTTCAGAGTGGGTCGATTTCCTTTGGAATTACCCTATAGATTAGGAAATAAAAAGACAGATTTCAGTTAAAGTTTAAGAGCATTCAGTTGCAGTTTATTGAGGCCTTACCGCTTTCGTTGGTGCTGCACAAGTGAAGTTGTGCTGCTTCATGAGAAAGCGACAGAGAGGCAGTTTTTGGTATTCAGCACCACAGTAATTGGAATATAAAACTAAGATGAAAACTCTTTATCCGATGAGTAAAAGCTTTTCAGTACGGGCTATCATTGGATAAAGAGTTGCCATATGCTACAAACTAACTAAGGCTAGAGGGAACTAAAGACATTGGTCATAACGACCGTTAATTATACCCTCACTTTAGTGTGACGAGGGTATATATCATTTGCTACGAAAAAAAGTGTAACACATCGAAGGAGTGATCTGAGACCCTAAGTATGTTCGGCAGATATTCGTTTTGGGTCATTTTAAGTCGAATGAGCAATGTCCGTCCGTCTGTCTGTCTGTCTGTCTGTCTGTCTGTCTGTCTGCTGGCTGGTGCGCACGATAACTCTCGAAAGGATTAACCGATTGACTTCAAATTTCGTATGTGGTAATATTTTTTTCTATCTCCGGCTAAGTTCGAAGATGGGCCATATTGGTCCACTCCTTCTGGTACCTCCCCCACAAAGGGTTAAAATGTTGTGAAATATTGTTTCTTTAATAACTGCTATTAAACGTATTCGAATCTTCTGAAATTCCACACATAGTATTAGTTTGTTAGTCGTTATCAACTCGAGGAAAATGGGCGAAATTGAACGCCCCTTTTGGTACCTCCCACACAAATGCACCATTTTGCACTGAAAGTTAAAAGCTTATAACATTAATACCAGTGTTAAGAAATACTTGAAATTTTGTACAGTGTAATGCTTTTATAGTGCCTACAGTCCAGTGAAAAATGGGCGTTATTGCCGCTCCCCTTTTGGTACCTCCCACACAAATGCACCATTTTGCACTGAAAGTTAAAAGCTTATCACATTAATACCAGTGTTAAGAAATACTTGAAATTTTGTACAGTGTAATGCTTTTATAGTGCCTACAGTCCAGTGAAAAATGGGCGTTATTGCCGCTCCCCTTTTGGTACCTCCCACACAAATGCACCATTTTGCACTGAAAGTTAAAAACTTATAACATTAATACCAGTGTATAAAAATACTTGAAATTTTGTACAGCGTAATGTTTTTATAGTGCCTACAGTCCGTTGAAAAATGGGCGTTATTATCACGCCCCTTTTGGTACCTCTCCCACAAAGGTACCATTTTGCACCAAAAATTAACCGTTTATAACATTAATATCAGTGTTTACAATTACTTGCAGTTTTGTACAGTGTAATGCTTTTATAATGCCTATAGTCCAGGGAAAAATGAGCGTTATCACCACGCCCCTTTTTGTACCTCCCACACAAAATGGCCAAATTATACCACAATTTAATATCTCAACGTTAATATACCAGTCCATATAAACTGTTATAATTCGGCACAGTGCAATGTATTTAAAGTATCTACTATTCAGCGAAATATAGGTGTATTTCTTAAACCCCTTCTGGTACCTCCCACAAAAATTGACAGAATAATTTGTGTAATATTCAATATTACATTACTCACAAAGTGAGGGTATACCTTAGTCGGTTTACCCGACTGAAACTTTCTTACTTGTTCAGTTTACATTTTAATTCAGGCAATATATATTAGGAATTCAGTTTGTTAAATGGCATTATTGAAAAAAGGAACTTAAAATGCTAAAGGGTTGTTGAACACGGTTCAACAGGATTAGTAAAATCCTATCCCGCCAATTAGAAAAGAGATATTTCGATCAATAAACATAACCTCATACAATATTGCATAATTTGTGAATTTTTGTACCACATTTCTTTTATTTTCATCGCATTGGCGTTAAGTTGGCTGTCAGCACAAAAACACTAATCTATCATTCTCAGCAGAAAGTTGTATCATTTGTGGTTATCGCGGCGATCAAGTCAAACAATGAGTGCTGTAATTTTGTTCATCTGTTGGTAGTCTGCGTGATTGGTTCAAAAATGGGCGGCATCAGACCATTGGCGTGGCCCCGCCCATATAGTCAAATTTTGAAATTGAGATATCTTGCACAAATTGTTAGCGAGAGAGCTGTAATTTTGTGCAAAAAGGGGCGGGATCGGATCACTGGTCGTGGCCCTGCCAAAATAAACCAAATTTTTAAATTGAGATATCCTGAACACTATGTTAGCGAGAGTGCTGTAATTTTGTGTATATGCATGTGATGGCAGTCTACGTAAATGGCCAAACAAATGGGCTTAGCAAAAGAAATTTGTGTTAACCGAAATACATAACGAATTTGTCTAAAATTTCTCCACTGATGACTAAATTTTAAATTAGTAAGATCTGTAAAGGCTAGTATTAATTTTGGTTTGACATTTAAGCATCTCCATCACCCAGTCCAGTCTAACAACCTTTGCGCTGTACGGTCGGCATTCCTTTAATGTTTGCTTTAAAATTAAAAGAATTTCCTGAAAATCTAGCTGCATTTTTAAAAAAAATCAATATTATTTCGAAATATTTAACTGCCTGACCAAGAGGTCTAGCGTTAACGTTCGTTGGCCTTCTAGGCGACAAACAGCTAATTTGCGACCTACATACGGCCTGATACCTGATAGTGCGTCGCAAATCAGCTGTTTTGTCACATAGACATTCCTTCGACATCGCGGGTAAGACTGTAAATAATTTGCGACTTTTCCAGCCGTCCCTTTCTTTCATTTCCTTAAATATTATTCATTCATCTCTGTTGGCAATCATTATTTTCTTAATATTTCGATTTTTTGCGGAAATCTTCTAAGCTCAAACTGGAAAATTAAACAAAAATATTGGAATTTAATTTTTAAATTTTGCTAAGTATTACATATATACGTACATAAATAAATAGTATATAAGAATATCACCCATCTGACAAGAGTTACTGCCAACTTAAAGCAGCTCATATACATGATATTTTATTTTATTTTTGTTTTTTTTTTTGTTTACAAAAAGACCTTTTTTTGTAAAATTAGCTTGTTGTGTGAAAAATTTTAAGAGTTGTTTATTTTTAGAAAATTTAGCACTTCGATTTTTGTATAGTAAAAAATGGTTTGTTATATGTTTAGTTAGTACAGGGTACAAGTACGATACGATTTGTAGTAGTAGGTATGTAGTAGTAGTAGTATATTCTAGGTGGGGGGGTTTTTTAAACACTAAACAACATTCAATATTATTTGAGATTTTTTTTCATAAAACGCCTGATTCCCCTCAGCAAGAGTGGTGACGTTTACAGGGCCTATGTTCAACAGGAAAATTCCAAATTTTGATAATAAATTTGATCCCGGCATATGAGCAGTTCCATTTTGAATATTTTTTTTATATATTAAAATTTTTATGTTAAGGAATATTTCATGTTCGGTTTATTTTATTAGTTTTACTAAAACAACATTTATTGGAAACAAATGAAGAATATTGAAGAAAAATGCATTTATATAGAAAATTCATTAAAACCAATCAAACTTGAAATATTTTTTAAAATGTTAGTAATTGTATTTATATTTTTTGATTTCGAAGGCACCTTAATACCCATTTCTCAGTGGAATTGCTCACATATATACACTGAAAAGAAATTTGTCATAAAATTAAAGAAATGCTCCAAAGACGTCATTAGTTTTTAAAATAAGTACATTTTGTACTTAAAATATAGATAATTTCAATATTATTTTTACTTAATTTTAAGTAAATTTTCTTAATTTTAAGTACAAAACTTACTTATTTTCAAGACTAATTTTCTTAATTTTATGACAAATTTTTTTTCAGTGTAGAATTAAAAATATAATTTTTTGTTAAAAGGCTCTTAGGCTCTGAGTGAAGGGAAATCTGCGTTTATTTTTTCTATATATATATATTAATATATTATATATATAAATAGTTTAGTTGGTTACACATATACATGTACTAAGTATATATTATTGTTAATAAAACTACTACAACATTATTTTGTTATGTTTTCTTTTTTTCTCGAACTTTCTTTTCCTAAAAAAAACAAACATCTAAACAATTTAACAACATAAAAATACTATATTGTTTTTTGTTTTGTACCAAATTCGTTTAATTTGAGTATTTCGAAAACGAACCTTTTTTTCTTCTCATTTTGAATTTGGGAGTTAGGGGATTTTGGGGTTATTATTGTTCTTCTACATGATAACATTAATTACAGTACAATTAATAAGTAATATCAAAAAATCAAACTTTAACACGCTTTTTAAATAGTTTAAATTAAACATTTTCTTTATATATTTGTCTAAATATATATATATATATATGTATTTGTATATCATTTTTTAGTAGTTGAATGTGTTTGTATTTAAATATTTTTCATTGAATCATTTTTATTGTTCTAAATCGAAGGACTTGAAATATGTGTATTATTGAAATTATCATTTGGCAACGAAATTAATATCAAATATTTTTTGGTCGAGAATAACTGAGATGAAACAAATTGACCAATTACACTGACTTTGCATCGGTCATTTGGCCGATGGTATGTTTTTAATATTTTCTTAAATTTTATTAAAAAAGATTGAAGAAAGTCCCTGTACAAACGATTAAATTATTCCTCCTTTTGCAGAAGTACCACAATTTTCAAATAATCACGTTTTGCTAGTTCTTTTTGTTCAATATAACGTTTTTGTAACCTACTCCAAACTGTCGAAGTGTAAATTGATTCATAAAACCTAAAAGTAGAGGATTGTCAACATATCCTCTTAATTCCGTCTTTTTGTCTGTAGATGTATTGCCTTAATCAATGTACATATCGTAATTATGCTCCGATTGTTACGAAATTTGGCAAGGACTTCTCTTTTGACTCAAAAACTAACCCTATAGAAATGGGTGATAATAGGTAAGGCTTTAAAAGGTTTTTCAACAGGGACGCTACAAAAGTAGACCGACGACACCATATTTTTTGCCGCTCTTTTGACATTTCTCTTCAGTAAGGTTTGCCATTTCATGATGGAAAGATATACGAGCCAACAACGAGTCGAAATTATTAAAATTTACTACCGAAATTCGGAGTAAGTGGCCTCAACGTTAAGAGCGCGAAAAATCCTCTTCAGCGATGTGGCTCATTTCTGGCTGAATGGCTTCGTCAGTAAACAAAATATGCGTTATTGGTCAGACAGCAATCCACACGTACTCCATGAGTCATCATTGCATCCCGAAAAAATTACGGTTTGGTGCGGTTTATGGGCGGGCGGCGTCATTGGGCCGTACTTCTTCCGTGATGATCAAGACCGGCAAGTTACTGTGAATGGGAATCGGTACCGTTCAATGATAACCGAATATTTTTGGCCCCAATTGGATGATATGGGCTTGGAGGACATGTGGTTCGAACAGGACGGCGCCACAAGCCACACAGCGAATGCCACAATCAATTTATTGGAAACCAAGTTTGGAGAACGTGTTATCTCACGAAATGGTCCAGTCGATTGGCCGCCTCGGTCGTGCGATTTGACGCCGTTAGACTATTTCCTGTGGGGCCAAGCCAAGTATATGGTCTATGCCAACAAGCCAGCGACGATTGATGAACTTCGTACGAGTATCGAACGTGAAATTGCAGCAGTATCGGCCGATTTATGCTTGAAAACCGTCGAAAATTGGTTTCAGCGTCTGGACTTCTGCAAGGGCGCCCGTGGTGGCAAAAAAAAAACGGCACCAGTAGGGTAGGTAAACAAATCTGACCAAGATATGACCTGAGAAGGTCAACATATCTCCTCGCGCTAGAGAGGAAAATACTTTCTACGTTAGTGTCAGATCTGATGGGACACTGCGTGATCGGCGAATACGTCAGAAGGTTGGGTATTGACTCCAATGACTTCTGCGGAAGCTGTGGAGATGAGCAAGAAGTGTAGAGCATTGAGCACTTGCTAATGCGACTCCCCGCTTTAAGTAAACTACGTCTGGGCATGCTGGGGTCGATCTTTCTAGGTATTTTAACAGATCTTTCCGGTACCGATATTCGTACTATCCAAAGCTTTGTATATCAACCAGGTTGATTTCGATGAAAGGAATTGCAGTCCGTGGTAACACTAGGGACCTAAACTGGTCTAGGTGAGCTGGAAAAAAAATACGGCTGCCATCCTAACCTAAACCACCGATGGTCAGCCCATGGACAATTGCGTATTTTCTGGATACCAGGACACAGCAGAGTGATTGGAAATTAACGGGCAAAAAGCTTGGCTTCAAAGGGCAAAGAACTTCGAGTAATAAACTTAGAAAATTGGAAACCTTTCGAAGCCATGAAGGATGAGCACTGGGCAGTGATGGCTGTGTGGAATAGCGCAACAGTAGGAGCAACTGCAAAGATACTGTGGGGAGACCCAAATGTGAAGAAAACAAGTAGTTTTCTGAAACAAAGCAAGATCGAGATTATTAAGATGATTAATGTTCTAACGTGACAATCAAGCTTACAAGCACATCTTCATCGCATAGGACGAGCAGAAAACGACAAATGCAGGGCATGTATGAAAAACATCGAAACGATGAAACATTTTCTGTCTCACTGCCCACACAGAAAGATACATGCAAGATCCCGATATTTCGGGTCCGACGTATAGCCAGACGTAACTCATCTAAGAGGATATGACTCGAAGATTCTGAGAAAATTCGTGCCTAGTACCGATTTTCTGTAACTCGTGAGGTGTAACAATATATTATAAATAACAGGTTAAACCTCTGGCTTAAGTGTATGTCCATGGACATGACACGTTTAAAGGTCTCCTCTCTTCAACCTAACCTAACCTAACCACCGAGTGAGAAATGAGTTTAGTCGCTGAAGAAAAATATGTTCGAAAAATCAGCATTGGAAGTCTATTGTTCTAGCACATAATAACGCATTCTTCTGCTGTTATACGATTCATATTCGTAAATGGCAAACTAAATAAATGACCCTTCAGATGACAGATAGCTAACAGCTGACAGCCTTGCCAGGTTTTGAAATCATGAAATGGATAATACGTTTTCAACTTTAAATCGCTATCTCTTACGATATACGTATATTGTGTGAGAGAGTGAGGGAAGCAAATACCAGGGAAGTTGTTGATTAGCTTCCAAATCTCGCCAATGTCGCGTGGTGTACTCGTTATCGTGTTTGCTACACCTTAAATTGAATGTACATCTACTTCAAGACCTTATCTCTCTTAGGACACTGAAACCCCATTGTGACTTCTATGATCTACATCGGGCTTAATGCAAAGTTGGAATAAGGACAAAACTGATCTGTACTAAGATTTTGTTTAGGTTAGGTTTAGGTTAGGATGGCAGCGGCACTAGCAGCTCACATAGGCCAATTGAGGTCCCTTATGTTACCACAGGGCTCAGATGTCCCTCATAGAAAATAACCTTTTTGATATACAAAATGATATCAATAGTACGAATATCGGTACCAGAAATATATGTACATATTTAAAACTTCCTATAAAGGTCGTCCTTTGTATATTCTGACGTCGCACAGTGTTGTGATTTCTGTGTACGGTTGGCCAAAAATGGAATGAGTAGATGTAGGTCATCGAAATTTCGTATAAATAGTTTTTATAAGCTAAATTAGGTAAAAACTAATTTTGGACCAAATCCGGCAAAGGACACGCTCACCTCCCACATATCCTGCAATGCACAAATACAATATTTTCTAAAACTGTCCACCGAATTCAACCAAATTTTGCTAAAAAACTTCTAAGTTGTTTTAAATGAATGCATGTAATCGCTGAAATTGCAGCAAGGATTAAATTATCCTTAAAATATCCCTTTTGAGTAGTTGCGAGTAAAATATGCAAAAATGACTTCAAATGTAATATGCGGCATACTTTATTGTCAGAAATATATTTTCCTTCTATATTCCTTCAATTCGAAATGAATTTTTGCAATATTTTAATTTTAAAATATTTTGTTCAGATGTAAACAACGTTTCTCGAAAAAAGGTAAAAAATTAAAATATTTATTGTAGCCAAATTCGCAAATATTCGCAGCTAGAATGTATTTACTTTAAAACTACTACATTATAGCTTAAAATCAAAAAATATCGTTGGTGAATTGTTAAAACACTTAAAAAACACGCGTTTTTTCTGTACAAACAAATTATCCTAACGGTACTTTCTTTATGAGTTACTAGAACCATGGGACCATATTTAACATTTTTAAACCACTGTACCCTATTTGACACGCTTGGCCCCAGTCAATTTCTGGGTCTACCTCATATGGGCTACCCGCACACCAAATTTCGCGATTCTAGCCTATTCCGTTTAGATTTGGGGGTGGTACCATATATATCCTTTTTTGCCCCATTGTGCGGGTAATAGTACGAATTTCGAAAAATCCCGTCTTATTCCACGTCTACATCCCAAGGGCTACCCTCTTACCAAATTTCGTGATTCTAGCTTCAGCCGTTTGGCCTGGGAGATGATCAGTCAGTCAGTCAGTCAGCCAGTCACGCAACAATTTTATATATATGTATAGATATTTGGACCAAAAAAAAATTTTGGTCGTATAGCAGAAACAGTGTTGTGCAATAATTCGTTACAGTTCGTGCAATTATTTATGAAAAAATATTAATTTTATTTAACCCTTAAAAGATCATAAAAATAGTAAAGTCAATGCATCTAAGAAAAATTTTATGTGCTTTCTAATCTAACTATTCTTCATCGATTAGTGCAAACAAATTTAAAAATTCCAACATCGTCTGTAAGTATTTTTGGCCACGCTCACGACACTGTGCGTCTTTTACTCACTGCAGGACAGAATCTTGCATGTTGACAGTGGCGATTCAATATATGCAAATTTTTTAAGAACTTGCAATGCCGCCCCTTTCCTATCAAGATTATCAGCTTTGCAGTTCCCCGGGATATCCCTATCCTCAGGTACTAAGTTATTCCAGCTGATATATAATGTCAGCTCTGCGCTCAGGAATGGAAGATGGGTAGTTCAACTATTAAATCCCTGCCTCTTAAACAACAACGTACAGTAGTGTGTTCCGAGTGTTCAGACGAGTGTGATAGGGTATGTAAGCAGGTATACATCTAGGCCATTTCTATCCTAAAGAGAAACCTGAAGTACGTTTTGATATTAATTTTATGTGAAATGAAAAGAGGAACTAAAAAGGTTCAAGTATGGTATCACTTCTAATAGGTTAGATTATACAAGTATTTCCAGGAGACGATATGATAGTAGATTTGAGAAATTCATACTTTTTACAGTACGGTAAGTTTTTAGGAAAATGGAATTATTCTTTGAAATAAAGCAATAGTTTAATTATTCAAAATAAGCTACTTTTTATATTTAAAGGAACTTTTATTTGTTATAAAAAAGACTATTTTTATTTGGTGAAAAAAATAAAATATTTCAGTGAATCAAAGAACTTTTTCTTTATTTTAATGAACGAAATTTTGTTGGTGAAGGTTTTTGTATTGTACATATTACAAAAAATCCCTGAAGAATTTTTGCAGACATTTCACCAACATTAATGATAATTTCCAATAATACAATATTCGAATATGCCTTCTAAGTTCATTATCTTAATTAAATTTAAATGATTTCAATTTCGATTTATTTATTTATAATCTTGGTGCTTTGCTCTTACTGTGAGAGTAATTCAATTACCCATAGAATTATATATGTACGATTAGTTAGTTAGTTAGGTTGTTTAGATTAGTTTAGTGTAGTACATTAGTTTGTTATTTAGTTAGTTACGTGTATATATGTATGTATATTTGTAGAGATATAAATAAATATTTGAACATGATTGTACAAGTAAAATTTTTGTTGTTTGTATATGTACGAGAATACTCGTATTTGCCACTATTTCATAGATATATAATAAACACAAAAAAATTAACAATTGGGATATTCAAAAGATAACGTTTCGGCAGAATGGAAGTGTATTCACAACAAGTACGAGTATACATATATAGTTATATGAATGAGGCCAACAAAACCTCTGACTCTTGCGAATAACCCAATTGTGAGCCTTTTTCTGGCATAAACATATCAAATAGAGCAATAGAGTAATTAGTATTAATAGTATACAGTATATATTTATGTATGTTGGTATGTATATATGTAAGGATAGTTGCTATCAGAGCTGATGTCTTACGAAATGTGAAAATATTAGTATAGTTTGAGTTCTTTCTAATAACAGAATGATAATGGGAAACAGAGGAGGTACGGAGGACGGCAGGGTGGAAGAATGAAGGGAAGGAATGCAGGATTTGGGCTTTCGAAATAATTATCTCAGAAAAATTTTTACACAAAATTTAATCACTTTATCCAAAAGAATGCAGAATTCACTGAGAAGAAAATTGTCATAATATTAAAGATTTTACGCTGAAGATGTCTTTATCTTTTAAACAAATATATTTCATACATAAAACTAAGAAATTGTACGTAATACAAAGGAACTTGCCTTAATTTTAAATAATGAAATGTATTTTTTTATTTTTTAAAAGAATATTTCATAATTGAAATGAAGACGACGTTATACTTAATACTAAGAAAATTCTCTCAATTTTAAGAATTAAATTTTCCTGATTTAGGCTTTCGAAAGTTTTTGACGCTGGAGGGTATATATAATTTGCTACGAACCAAACGTATAACACATCGAAGGAGTCACCTAAGACCCTTAGTATGTTCGGCGGATATCCGTTTTGGGTCATTTTAAGTCGAATGAACAATGTCCGTCCGTCCGTCTGTCTGTCTGTCTGTCTGTCTGCTGGCTGGTGCGCACGATAACTCTCGAAAGGAGTAACCGATAGACTTCAAATTTGGTATGTGGTAATATTTTCTTCTACCTCCGGCTAAGATCGAAGATGGGCCATATTGGTCCACTTCTTCTAGTACCTCCCACACAAAGGGTTAACATTTAGTGAAATATTGATTATTAAATAACTTCTATACTACATAATTGTGTCCTCTGAAATTCTACACATAGTATTAGCTTATTAGTCACTATTACATCGAGAAAAATGGGCGAAGTTACCACGCCCCTTTTGGTACCTCCCACACAAATGAACAATTTTGAACCAAAAGTTACCAGCTTATAACTTTAATACCAGTGCATACAAATACTTGAAATTGTGTACAGTATAATGCTTTTATAGTACCCAGAGTCCAGAGAAAAATGGGCGTCATTGGCCCGCCCCTTTTTGCACCTCCCACACAAATGGACCTTTTTGTACCAAAAGTTAACAGCTTGCAACTTTAATACCAGTACATACAAATACTTGAAAATTCGTACAGTACAATGCTTTTATAGTACCTAGAGTCTAGAGAAAAGTTAACAGCTTTTAACTTTAATACCAGTACATACTTTAAAGTTATTAAATGTAATTTAAATTGATTAAAATTTAAATAAAACAAAAAAATAAATAAATTTACTAACATTTTCTTGAGACGCAAGGTGAGAGGATTCATTACTCGGTTTACCCGACTGAACTTTCTTACTTGTTTTTAATTTTTAACAGTATTGTTCATACATACTTAAAATGAAGAAAATGTAAAATGTGTACTAAAAACAAGTACGATAGTTTCAGTCGGGTTAACCGACTAAGGTATACCCTCACTTTGTGAGTAGTAGTACAATATGGAATATTACACAAATTATTCCGTACATTTTTGTAGGAGGCAACAGAAGGGGTTTAATACAGGTATTTTTCGCTGAACAGCAGATACTTTAAATACATTCCATAGAATTATAAACGTTTATGTTCACTGGTATTTTAACGTTATGAGCTAATTCTGTTTAGTATGATTTGGCTTTTTTGTGTGGGTGGTACAAAAAGGGGCGTGAAAATAACTTCCACTTTTCACTGGACTTTAGGCACTATAAAAGCATTACACTGTACACAATTTCAAGTATATTTATACAATGGTATTAATGTTAAAAGCTCTTAACTTTTGGTACAAAATAATACTTTTGTGTGGGAGGGCCCAAAAGGGGTGTGCCAATAACGCCCACTATTCACTGGAATGTAGGTACTACAAAAGCATTACACTGGACAAAATTTCAAGTATTGTATTTGTATGTACTGGTATTAAAGTTATAAGCTGTTAACGTTTGGTGCAAAATGGTTCATTTGTGTGGGAGGTACCAAAAGGATTGTGGCATCTTCGCCCATTTTGCTCGAGGTGATAGCGACTAATAAAATAATACTATGTGTGGAATTTCAGAAGATTCGAATAAGTAGTATAGAAGTTATTAAAGAATCAATATTTCACAAGATGTTTACACTTTGTGTGGGAGGTTCTAGAAGGAATGGACCAATAGGGCCCATCTTCGAATTTAGCCGGGAATAGAAAAAATATATTGCTTACCAAATTTGAAGTCAATCGGTTACTCCTTTCGAGAGTTATCGTGCGCACCATTCAGCAGACAGACAGACAGACAGAGAAACAGTAAAACAGACAGACAGACGGACGGACATTGCTCATTCGCCTTAAAATGACCCAAAACGAATATCCGCCGAACATACATGGGGTCTTAGGTCACTCCTTCGATGTGTTACACATTTTGTCCGTAGCAAACGATATATCGTTTCACTAAAGTGAGGGTATAAAAATGTCTTAATTTTAAAAATGGAATGAAAAATTAAGACAACTTACTTAACGCTAAGGAACTGGTCTTAATTTTAAGAATAAAATTTGCTTCATTTAAGGTGCAGGAAGTATTTTTTCGCAATTTTTTTTTAAATTTTTTAAAAGCATGTTTCATACTTAAGGCTCTGCTATAATATGCATAAGCAATTCCGTACGGAAAGTGCGTTCAGTTTCGCACCCTGCTTAAGCAAATAGGAACTGAGAGAACTTAACGAAAAGTTCACTTAAGTGCAAGTACATATATGGCACAATATGGGTTATCATCTGGTCTACATTTATTCACTTTAAAAATATTACTTTTTGAAAAAAATCTAGATTTTAATTAGTAAACAACATCCATCTCGATATTACTAAAGCTGAGGTCTTAAGAAATCTAGGTCAAAAAAAAAATTTAAATATCTCTCGTAGAACAAAAGTTATCATCATTCGAATGCAAGCACTTTTCGATATTTTTTGCCCAATTTCGAATGTTTAAATGTACATATCTCCCATAGTTTTGAAGTTTTTTCAACAAAAATATATATCCTATATCAGAGCACCATATTTAACATTTCCACCAAGTTTCATCAAAATCGGTGACCATCGGCAATTTTTAGGTACAAATAACATGGTACAAATAAATTTTTAGGTACAAATAAATTTAGATGTCTATTGTGCAATTTTGTTTAAATTGTTGTAAGTATATTTCATGCTCAAAATGTAGACAAATTGTTTTAAAGTTGATAATGAAGCATACTTAATTCGAATTTTAGGATGTCTTTTACACTTTCTTTAAATTTCATAAGTATATTTTAAAATTAAAGTTAAGACAATTTACTTAATACTAAGGAACTTGTCTTAGTTTTAAGAATGATATTTAAAACCTTAATTTAAGGTTTAGGGGGTAGTCTTCGCAACTTTTTTCTAGTATATTTCAGACTTAAAATGAAAATACTAAAGAAAATGTCTTAATTTTAAAACTGAAAGGATTTCATAAGTATATTTTATACTTCAAATTAAGACAATTTCCTTAATACTAAGGAACTTGTCTTTACTTTGAGAATGAAATTTACTTAATTTAAGGTTTAGGATTTTATTTGTAAATGTCTTTACATTTTTTAAAATTTATTTCATACTCAAATTGAAGTTAACATACTGTATATGCTAAAGAAAATATCTTCATTTTAAAAATTAAATATACTTAATTTAAAGTTTAGTATGTCGTTTGTGCAAAATTTTGCAAGTACATTTCAAACTTAAAATGAAGAAGACATACTTGATTGTAAGACACGTTACTTCATTTTACGATTGGAATAAACTCAATTTAAGGTTGTTAAATTTTTGCTAGTTTATTTCCTGATTAATATGAAGGCAACCAAGGAAATTATCCTCATTTTAATTACGAAAAATTTTCTTATTTCAAAGATTTCGACGTCTTTAGCGCAAAATGTTGGATATTATGAAACTTTGTTTTCCCATATATATATGGGAATATATATTTTTATATATTATATATTCTGCATTCCTTGGTACTGTGGAAGAGCAATTTTTCTTGGTTATTTTACAATTTCACAAAACAATTAAAGATGCATCTACAAAATTCAATACTTGAGAAGAATTGACATTCGACCTTAATGTCAGATATTGTTTAAAAACTTGTTTTTATAGGTTCTTTATTTGGAACAGAAAATTGTGTTTATTCCTTGGAATTTTTCCCAGAAAAATTTTAAGGTTTTGTACATAGTTGAAAATAAATTCGAGACTGTTTCAAGTTTTGAAAGTTCTTTCGTTATATTTTTTCTTGGGTTGGTAGACGTATAAGAGCGATTTGAGATTCCCCTTTATTTGTTGTTTTTGTTTTTTTTTTGCTTTTTGTAGTTTTTATTGTTTTACTTTATTTAAATGATAATAAAAAATTTCTAATACTACAACATCAAGTTAATATGATTTTTGTCATGTAAATAATGAAACATAAAAGATGAGAAATATTGCAATGTTTCTTAAATGGTAAACTTTTTATAGAAGTTTTTTTAGAAGATAAAACTCCCTCTTGAATTATTTTAATGTAGAAATGAAATTCCTATTTTTTGAAGATTATATCGCAAATTGACTAAGACGAAAATACGAAAGAATAACCTGTGTCAATGAGAAATATAGTTGTTATTCTATTTATTAAATCGATTAATTAAGAAATTTTTATTTTGTTATTCGACCTTTTATCTTACGTGTTTTTGTATTTGTTTTTCAATCAAGCTCGAGGTCTCTCGATTAATTATATGCCTCGAACCTTCATATTGGGTTTCAAAAGTGAACATTTATGGCCTATTTTACAAAGAGTGGTACTGGATAACATAAAATCGTCGAAAGGTACCTCTTACGAGGTTTAGATTAACACTATAATTGACATACTATTCTGAAGATAAATGATTTAAGGTAGAATGGAATATAAATGCTTAAATTTCAGCCTAATCGGTTGCAAAATGCCTTCTCCAGATCGTCAAAAAGTCTAATTGGAAGAACCTTAATATGAGGCCTATATCAAATCAGGAGGGCTAATGGGAAAGTGAAGCGATTAAAAATGTTGCATTTGTATACACAATCAATCTACTATTCGATATGGGGAAAAATTATCTTGTTTATATTCCTGGCATCAAGGTACAATATTTATCCCTTTTCCCTTCTGTGCCTCTAAACGTCAAAAACTATTTTTTGGACCATATTTTACCTTTTCCCCCTAGTTCCAATAGCTACATTCACACCGTGATACAATATATAACAATGTTTTCCCCACGGTGTCTTTAAAAGTTTTAATTAAAAAAATAAGTAAAATGAATGACTAGTTTAAGTTGCAAGGCTTACAATTGCCATTAGGATCATATTTAATCATTTTCGCTCTATTCATTCAACCCAATGTGTCATAATTTACCATTTTTTCACCACTGTACAACATTTAATCGTTTTTGCTCCAACAGTGCCACCAGAAGTGCGCATTTAGAGAAATCAAAGTTTGTATTTCAAGAGCCATATTCACAACCTTAGGCAGTATGTTACCCTTTATGTCCCCTATCTGCGACACGTTTAACTTTTACCCTACCGTGCCTTATTTAACTTTTTTCCCACGGTTTACATCGCACTCTGGTTATGAATCACTGCACTACTTAACTTAATTCGATATTTTATTATTCTACTGTTCTTCTAAAGTATGAAATTGTATACATATCTGGGACTATATATAACACTTTTTCCCCACTTACCACATTTAGTATTTTGTCACTTTACCGCATTTAAATTTTTTTTGCCCCACTGTACCATATTTAACCCTTCTTGCTTCACTATACCACATTTAACCCTTTTTGCTATACTCAAACCTATTTTACACCTTTTAGCCACTCTGTAACATAATATTAAGCTTTAACTAAAATCATAACATTTGAAAAAAGGACTTTTTATCTGATATTTATTTTCCAGATGTTGCTCTCTCTCTCCCTAGCTCCATGATTTTTTTGTAGTACAGTACCATATTTAACCATTTTTGTCCTACCGTAGGATTTTTAACCATATTTTCCCCACTGTACCATATTTAACCCTCCTTGCACCACTGTGCAATAGTCAACCATTTTTGTCACATTGTACCATATTAATTAATTTTTGTCCCTCTGTACCATAGTTAACACAATTTTGCCTCACTATTTCCGAGGTTCGCTTTTTGGCCCACTGTACCATATTTAACCCATTTTGTCTCACTTTACCCTTTTTAACTATATTTTCCCCGCTGTACTATGGTTGACCCTTTTTTTGTCCCATTGTGCAATATTAAACCCTTTGTCTCTCTGTAACATATTTAACACATATTTACTCCTTTTTGCCCCTTTTTGACCCACTGTACCATAGTTAACCATTTTTGTCACACCTTACCATATTTAATCCTTTTTGCACCACTGTATCATATTTAATCCTCTTTGTGCTACTGTATCATAGTTAATAAATGTTTGCCCCACTGTACATTATTTAATCCATTTTGGCCTACTTAACCATATTTAACTATTTTTGCCCCACTGTACCATACATTTGCCCCACTGCGCCATGTTTTACCCCATTTTACACGTTTGGTCCCACTGTGTCCCGAAAAGTACGATTACAAAAAAAAAATGACTACAGCCGTTTGGCCTGGACGATGATCAGTCAGTCAATCAGTCAGTCAGTCAGTCAGTCAGTCAGTCAGTCAGTCAGTCAGTCAGCCAGTCACGCAACAATTTTATATATATAGACAGATTTATGAAAAATATAAAATATTTATACAGAGTTATTGAAAATTAATTTTTTAAAATTTAAAAAAAAAATTTAAATAACCGGGGTGAGGTTCGAACCCGGTTAGTTATTGCTAACAAATTAGTTATTGCTAAATAAAAGGAGCAGTAGTGAGCTAAAAAGTACTCATACGCTCAAGAGTTCATATATATCTGTGGACTGCACCAATTCGAACTCGATGTTATGCTGCTGCAGCGCTAGGAGACCAGGGTTCAATTCACGGCAAGACCAAAACTTTCAATTTGAAAAATTTAATCAAAAAATTGTTCATAAAAATAAAAATTAAAAACAAATTAAAGCACATTTTTTTGAGCAAATTGTTAACGTCATAGCAATTGCATTACTTTGCCAACTAATGGATGAAATGGCGCGATAAGCCCATGTTAAATTCATCGATGAAGATCCAATATAGAATAGAAAGCCAACGTCGTATTATATTCCTGCAGGAAAGCGGTAGGGTCTCGTTGGGACCTATCCCCCAAAAATTGTTCATTGGATATTCATATTTATAGCAGTAGTAGTTGGAAACTTATAACCTATCCATTATAAACCAATTATCAAAGGTTCAGAGAACCGTATGCCTATTCATAAGCGGAGCTTTAAGGACTACAGCGACTGAGTCCCTACAGTCCTACTAAATATACTTCCGATTAATATTGTGGCGAGAGAAGTAGCAATCAGAGTGACATTAAGATTAAACTGCCTATCAATGTGAAGATACAAGAACTACGGTCACATGATGATATCAAAGTGTAGTGTTATGGTAACCCACCGAGTGGACTATATACCAGCGGTGTACATCGTCGAATGGAACTTTGCCACTATTATACCTGCCAGAGAGGAATGGGTTGGCAGAACACCACATGTACACAGATGGTTCGAAGCTTGATGATAATGTTGGTTTCGGAGTGCACAGTACAGAACTCAGTCTTGATATAGCTCATAGACTACTAGATATGTGTCTGGTGTCTATGACGCCGAAATACTGACAATAAAGGTAGTCCCCAAATGGCTGAGTTGCAACTCGGACAGTCAGGCTGCCGGACGACATTACAAATTCTCCGCCACTAGCCACATGCAAGCTATGGCTTAGACAAGACGCAATCAGGCAGTCCAACGAAAGACGGGCAAAAATCGGCACCTGTGTTGTAGTTAGACAAATCTGGCCAAGATATGACCTGAGAAGGTCAAAATATCTCCTCGCATTAGAGAGGAAAATATTGTCTACGTTGGTGTCAGTTCTGAAGGGACACTGTACACTGCCTAAGTCCAATGACTTCTGCAGAAGCTGTGGAGTTGAGTAAACGACGCACAGTGTCGTGAATTCTCTGTACGGTTGGACAATACTTTACTGCAATAAAACTAAACTTTACTAAATTTAAATTAGTTGATGCGATAAATATACGTAGGTGCACAACTTCTACATAGAAGTCCCATTTCTCTGAAACGGTTCAATGCATCTAAAAAATAATTTCGGGCAAAAAAAAAATCGGCAATTCCAACATCGATTGTGGGTATTTTTGTGCGACGTCTGGATAAAATGGGGTCGGCATTTATGGAAAGTCTGACAGATCTTTCCGGTACCGATATTCGTACTATTGACAACAAGTTGGTTTCGATGAGGGACATCTGGGACCTACATTTGCCATTGCGAGCTGGCAAAGTTAGCTGCCTAACCTAAACTTGAAGTTTAGGTTAGGCACTTATTCACTATGTAAATCGTTTGCTCAAGCTATTGCATTACTTAATAATGATTATATCTTAAAAAATATTAAATGTAAACAGAAGGAATTTCGGTTGGTAAATTAGTACCCTATGAAAAATTTGCTTCTGAAGTATATTCGCCGAAAAAATATTATTTTTGGCTAAATTCACTTTTTTCGATATTACGGAAAAAAATCCGATAAATTAAGTCTCCGGTTTTTAAGACCGAAATACACGAAACCCATAGTTAATAATATTTATAAAAGACATATACAAACATTTTTAATCGGTATGTAAATATATAGCATTTGCACAAGGTAAAGTTGTTTGTCTCCGTTAAGAGTCAATATCGAAGACGCCACCGACAGTGGGTGAAGCATATAAGTAACTGCTGATGCAAGTAGAGATACTTTTTTCAATAGCCTTTTTTTGACAGATCATGTTTGAGTCGTGTCATGTTATTTTTGTTAAGTATTGTTTGGCATTTCGTAATGAAAAAACTTAAGGTAAGTACACACGATTGGCAGATCGGACAACGTTGCCAGAAAAATGGCGGAAAAATGCAACCCTGTGAATTTACAACCGTGGGAACACACAATTTTTGTTTTGCAACGTTAGCATAAAAGTCATTGCGAGATAATTTGCAGATTGTTACATGTGCGAAGTTTTGCATGTGACAACGGCGCCATTGCCAGAAAAACATTTTATTTGCAACAATGTCTATAATGTATTTTTATTGGCAATCCTGCATATAAATATTTACAACATATATTGTAAATATATAAAATTGTAATGTTTTCTTGCAATCGTCTGAACTGTCAATTCACCTTTGCCTAACAATTTGTCATTGTCCGTATATTTGCAGCACTTTAGCAGGGTTGATAACGTTTGCCGATCTGGCAATCGTCTATACTCAGCTTTACGCCTGAACAACGTTTACAAATGGTTCAACTTTATTACGAAGATTCACGTTCTGTGAGAAATGTCTTTCGTGCACTTCGCTCAACTTATGGTGAACATAATCGGCCTACTGAGCGTACTATTCGCAACACCATCACCCATCTTGAGACCCAGCATTCATTATTGGATAATATTCGACCGAATAGACCACGTCCAGCACGCAGTGAAGAAAATGTAGCGGCCGTAGCTGAGAGTGTACACGAAGACCGTGGAGAGTCGATTCGGCGCCGTTCGCAGCAACTCGTATGGAACGACTAGGCGCATTTTACGTCGAGATCTTAAATTGAAAGCATACAAAATACAGCTTGTGCAATAACCTTCCCAAGCGACATGGCTTCGCTCTATGGGCTCTTGAAAAGTTCCAAGAAGATCCGACGTTTTCGTGCCAAATTTTGTTCAGCGATGAGGCCCATTTCTGGCTCAATGGGTATGTAAACAAGCAAAATTGCCGCATTTAGGACGAAGAGCAACCTGAAGAGATTCAAGAGCTGCCACTTCATCCAGAAAAAAACAACGGTTTGGTGTGGTTTGTGGGCCGTGGAATCATCGGTCCATATTTCTTCAAAAATTATGCCGGTGACAACGTAACCGTCAATGGCGACCGTCATCGTGCCATGATACCGACTATTTGATGCCTGAAATTGAAGCTCGTGATCTCGGCGACATTTGGTTTCAACAAGACGGCGCCACTTCCCACACATCGCATCAATCAATGGATTTATTGAGAGAACACTTCAGTGAGCAGATAATTTCACGTTTTGGGCCGGTTGATTGGCCACCAAGATCGTGTGATATCACACCGTTTTCCTGTGGGGATATGTAAAGTCTAAAGTTCATGCGGACAAACCCGCTTCGATTCAGGTCTTGGAGCAAAACATCACGCGTGTCGTGCGCCAGTTACCAGTCGAAATGCTCGAACGAGTCATCGAAAATTGGACTCAACGGATGGACCATCTGAGACGTACCCGCCGCCAACATTTGATAGACATAATCTTCAAAAAATAAATGCCAAAGAATGATCTTTCAAATGATAATAAACATTCGCCATTCAATTTGAATTTTCTGTGTTTTTTTCTTTAAAAAAGTAGGGAACCTCGAAGTGGATCACGCTTTATAACTTCACTAAAAACTTGCTGGATTGTATTAATGGAAATAATTATAGTGGGAAATAATGGGCCTGATGTGGTCACCCCGATTGAAAGACATCATCGAACATATTAATACTATTTACTTAAAACTTTATAAATTAAAATTGCGATTCAGCGGTTATTCGCTGCTAAATATTCTTTAAAATGTATATTTTTAAGAAACATTGCATTATTCCATGACATGATCTAAATGGTATTGTAATTGTTTTGTAATGAAATGAAAATGTTACCGAACAAAGACACTTTTCAATACTAAGTAAATGTCAATAAAATGTATGGATTTTAAATATTTGAAATTTGATTAGTAGATTGGCTGTATTATATATATGGTGAATGTAATAGTATGGGAAGGTACGGATAATAATAATAATAATAAATTATGTAAATAATGATATAAATAAGTTTTATTAAAAAAATCCAAATGTTTACGTTTATATCAAATAACTGATCTACAAACATTAATCAATATATCAATATTTATATATATATGAATATACGAGTATGTATGTAAGTAATTAATTAGTTAAATAAATATTTGAAAGAATAAACAAAAACACAAAAAAGAAAATCATATGTGTTCTATTAAAAGCTTAACATAAGAAAAAAAGTTATTAAATCAAAGCAAATCAAATGGAAGTGAAATCGGAAATCATGTGAAAATATATTTTTTGGTGTTGCTTTAAACTGAACTCCACAAAAAGAGAAATGAGGACAAACTACGAAACAAAAAATCCAAACGTGAACTCAAAGGCAAATGAAACGAAATGTGTCTTCAGATTCGAAAGCGTTTTCATGGGTGTTTTTATATTCGATTATAATTACAAAAAAAAAACATAAGGTTTCTTTGTTAAAAATGTTTTTTTCTACTTCGTTTTTGTAATTTATTTTCTCTATTTTGTTGTTTTTTTTTTGTTAAATTTTACTATTAAATAAAAAATTAAAGATTTCTATCGTCTCAAAAAATGTCACATCCGCTTTCATATCCCGCCCTCACCGGAAGTGAGGGGTAGGACAAATTTTTGTTAAGGAGAATTGTGTAAAGAAAGACTTCTTCAACACATCTCCGTTCTCCGAATAAACGTTATTAATTATAAACATTGTTTTTTTTCTTTCTTTCTTTTCTATATAGTATAATAGTATAAATATTGTTGTGTATATATATAAGTATATGTATAGAGAGAGAGAGAGAGAGTAGGTGAGGGTGTGTAAAAGTGTAAGAAAGGTTATTGAATGCGGAACTTATTTATACCGGAGTTTTTGGTAATTTCCGCCGTGTCGGTGAAGCCGGTGACTTGTCTGTGGTAGTTTCGGGGTCTATTGATTGGATTTTGTTGTTGTTGTTGGCGTGAGCAAAAATTTAAGGCAAAAAATCAATTTTAACGGAAACAAGAAAAAGAAGAAAAGAGAAAAAATCATGTAAGCTTTTTTCGACTGTTGTTTTTTTGCGCTGCTCAAAATCAAATCAATTCATATCGAAAACTCAACTGAAACTTAAATACATTAACTAAAACGAAAACAATTTGTATTTTACAAAAAATGAGGAAATTAACAATAATTCGATTTTTTTTTGTTACTTAAAATGTCCCACCACTTTTGATGGTAGGAACTTTCATGAGCCAATATCACAACATTTAGATAAAATTTAAACTGATAAAAAAATTCCAATAAATTGTCACAAATGATGATGTTAAATTTGAACTTACCCGCTATCAGACCCAAACCTACAGGTCCATCACCCGAACGCCTTGGCCCTCTTTCACCACCGCCACTGTTACCCGGTGGCAAATTCTCATCAAATAGATCACACATTCTGAAGTCGGTGGCATGTTCCACCAATAGCTCGACAATATCACCGGTACGGTCCATTATACTGCAGACCTCCTCGAAACTTCGATCGATCAGTGACATACCGTTCCATTCTAGAATCTATGTGGTGGAAGAGAAAAAATTCAATACAATCAAGGATAGATAGTCTTAGAAGATTATAGTAAAAACTCTAAAGAACAGGTTCGACCTAGGTCAACTAAAATTGGTTCAATAAAAATTCAAAAACCATAATGTTTTTATTTTAAGAAAAAATCTGCGAATGGATGTCTTTCGGTGAATCATATGAGAACTATTTTGTTACAATATTTCGATTCTGCATCTCTAATGCTTAGACCTCGTTTTCGCCATACTTTCCAGGAAAGGCTTAAATTATACAGGGTTTTCCAATAACAGTGATATGATTTCATTGACAAAAAAACACACTTATTGTTAAGTAAATTCAATTTTTTTTTATTTAATGTGAAGTATAGGGTTTTCCAACAAGAGGTGTTATTTTGGTATTCAAAGAAAAATGAAATTTTTTGAGATAAATGACGGATGTTTATTTCATAATAAAGAGGAGAATATGCCGTTAATAATGAAAAACAACATCAGCCAAATGGCCACCACGACCACGCTTACAGGACCATATCCTTTTCATGAAATTTTCCATAACCAAATCACAAAGTAGCTGCCCTATGTCCTCGATAGCCTCACGAATTCTATCTTTGAGGTCTTGAATCGAAGCTGGGCAGTTGGCGTAGACCTTATCTTTCACGTGGCCCCAAAGGTACACGCAAAGAAAAAATTCGTTCCTCCCAAACGAAAAATTTGACAAACGAATTTTGTTTGTGGTGTATGTTTGTCGCAAACGATTTATGTTTATCCCAAAACCCAAAGAAACGTTTATAGCAAATGGTTAGTGTACTTATCGTAAATGATTTATATTTATTACAAACCCTGTGAAACATTTGGTGCAAACGGTTATTGTTTTTGTGACAAGCAATGCCTGTTTATCCCAAAACCCTGTAAAACGTGTGTTGCAAACAATCATTGCGTTTGTCACAAGCAATGTCAGTTTAACAATGAATGAGAAAACGATTGTCACAAGAGAATAATTTGATTGAATTATGATATTTAATATGTTTTATAATCAAAAATGTCACAATTTTTAGTAAAATGTCCCCGGGAGCTCCCCGACAAACACCTCTGCTATTATTTGGCTGCTATCTTCTAATGGAGTTGTAGACAAACTGCAAAAAAGAAAGCATGTATGTTAGAACATATTAAAAATGTAGCGAGATGTTATCTTACCATATATCAAACTTTTTAGTCAAAAGTGAATTTTGTAGGTCAATATTCTGACCCAAATGCTGACAATTCAAAAGCTTCCACGTCCATGAATAGAATACTAAACTACATCAGAAAGTAACATGAAAAACTTCGGTTGAAAAAGCAAAGTTTAACTGTTTAGTGTTGAAAATATCAGCAGTTTCCAGAAGTATCCAGTTGCATTGTGCCTGAATAAATTTATTTTACAATTACCATTGATTTTAATTTGCTTATTCACAATTTAAGACGTGTGGAAAAATAACCAGTTAGTCGTTAACAAAAGCAATAGACGGTCTCAGTTTTTGTTAAAATCTATTGTTTTTGTTATTCCGGCTTTCCATAAAATATTCAATATTTTCATGCAGTGGTCGATCCATTTTTTTGCTATTAACTATCTGGTTATTTTCCCACATTTCTTCACTCATTTACCATTTATCTATAACATTAAAGTGGAGTCCGCAGTATATTTGCGAGATTTCGCGCCTCCGATAATTTAGATTCTTTGGTTTAATTAATTCTTTGCATAAAATCATTTTGAGTTCACTGATAAAAATATTTTTAATTTTGCCACACTCGCGCACAAATACCGAACACCACAAGCGCCATTACAAAACTAAAGGCCCACCAGCATAGGACTCTACGCATGCTGTGAAATTGTATAACAGTGCGGAGGGAGGGATGCATATAACAAAATATCCACCACCGTCTGTTAATAAAGCAACGCGGACAAACATGTATGCAACGTTGCAACGTTTCTTGTTGTGTTTTGTACACACACATCTCCATCTTTTTGCAAAAACGTTGCAACGTCGCTTTTTGTGTTGTATACACACACATCTGCATCTTTTGGGTTCTGTACACATACATCTACATATATTATTCCGTCATATAAGTAATAAAAAAGTTATAAAACCGCACTCTCACAAAATGAAAACAAGTTTAGCTCTTTGTTCTCTCAACTCTCTTTGTTTATATACAATATGGTTCCGTAAACGTTTTTCGTTTACCATAAAATAAATTACGAAAACTTTGGAATGAAAGAATGTTCGTTTACAGTAAGAGAAACTACGTTTACGATAAACTTTTGCATTCACCGCAAAAATTTCTACTGTTACGGGAAAAGTAGAGCGTTTGAGACAAAGACAAATGTTTGCCATAAACGGCGCCCAAACGTTTTTTTTCTTTGCGTGTAGAAGTCGCAAGGTGTTAAATCACAAGATCTCGGTGGCAAATTGTGATCACCTCTACGAGAGATAACACGGTCCGGAAACTTTTCCCGTAACGGAGCAATGGCTTCGTTGCTTGTGTGGCATGTAGCGCCGTCTTGTTGAAAGTAAACGTTGTCCAGATCAATACCATCCAACTCCGACCATAAAAAATTATTAATCATCTCTCGATAGCGCAATCCATTCACCGTAACTGTTGATCCAACCTCATTTTCGAAAAAGTAAGGAACAATGACCCCGCCGGACCATAAACAGCACCAAAAAGTCACACGTTGAGGATAGAGAGGCTTCTCAACAAAAACTCTTGGCTTTTCCGAGCCCCAGATGCGACAATTTTGCTTGTTGACGTAGCCACCGAGGTGGAAATGGGCCTCATCAGTCAAGATGACTTTGTATCGTTCGTATCGTTTTTTTGTTTTGATCGTTTTGTATCGTTCGATGATCGTGTATCGTTCCATTTTTATACCCTACACCACACTGTGGTACAGGGTATTATAAGTTTGTTTCGCGGCAGATGTTTGTAACACCTGAAAATAACACAGCTAGACCCACCTTAAAGTATACCGATCGACTCAGAATCACTAGCTGAGTCGATTTAACGATGTCTGTCCGTCCGTCCGTCCGTCTGTCCATGTAAAGTTGTTCGTCGACTACAGGTCGCAATTTCACTCCGATCGTTCTGAAATTTTGCAGCTTAGAGTATTTCGCGGCTGTTAAGATCGCTATAGAATTTGGTTGAAAACGGTTAAGATTTAGCTATAGCTCCCATATATATGTTTCGTCCGATTTTGCTCTTTAGTCCTGTAGAAGCTGTATTTTACATCCAATCATTTTGAAATTTAGAATGGTAGAGTTTCTTGATCCACGAACCAACACTACCGAATTTGAAGAAAATCGGTTAAGATTTAGCTAGAGCTCCCATATATATGTTTCGTCCGATTTGGCCATTTAGTCCTATAAATGCTGTATTTTACATCCAATCGTTTTGAAATTTAGAATGGTAGAGTTTCTTGATCCATGAACCAACATTGCCGAATTTGAAGAAAATCGGTTAAGATTTAGCTATAGCTCCCATATATATGTTTCATCCGATTTGGCTCTTTAGATCCAATCGTTTTTATACCCTACACCACACTGTGGTACAGGGTATTATTTAAGTATAAAATGACTTAAAAGTAAATTTATGTAAACAATTTATACATGAATTACAAAATTTATATTTCAGAGTTATTCAATATTACGAGAGTGGTGTAGGGTATTATATAGTCGGCCCCGCCCGACTTTAGCCTTTCCTTACTGGTTAGTAATGGCGTAGTTTCTACTTGTCAAATGTCAAAGAATAAAAGCCTCAAAAGTGACAGCTACCGAAATACCGGGTGATTCAAAATAACACCTCTTGTTGGAAAAGCCTGTACAACCGATACAATTAAGTTCTAAATAAAACGTCATTCAAATGGCCTCCACGACTTCTTCTGCAGGAACGAATTCGATGAACCCAAATTTCGAGCAATTTTCTTACTAAATCAAGTCGTATGTCATGAATGGCACGTTCAATATTGACTTGTAAAGCTTGCAGAGAGTCCAATGACTTCAAATAACCCCACAAGAAATAGTCTAATGGTGTTAAATCACAACTTCTTGGAGGCCATTCAATATCACAATTTCTTGAAATAAACGAATCTTCAAACTTTTCTTGCAATAATTCAATTGTTTCATTTGCTTTGTGGCACCGGCAAAAAGATAGCTCTTAACGACAGCTAAAATATTGCTCACGGGTGTCAAGGTCGTAGGACGACTGGAAAGTGTTTTCGTTTTTTTTAAATTGACTTGGCGCATGAAAAGTTGCAATTGGAGAACGATTATTTTTATAATAAAACTGAATAATTTGTAAACGTTGTTCTTGCGTATATCTCTCCATGATGAAATTGTAAACACTGCTGAATACAATGGAAAAACAAATGACAGATCATGACATATTACAAATGGCCGAAACTTCACTTCAAAATCATATCATCCCTATTGGAAAACGCGTTACTAGGAAACGTTAAATCTGAACTGAATCCAAGTGTTCTACAAAATTGTTGCTGGATTAATTTATCTGGGGGTTTCCGATTACCCGTACAAAAAAATATGCTTTTTAGAAATAAATTGAACTTTGAAAATATGGAACGGGGTAATGTCGGAAGGATGGGACGTTTTAACTCTAAACGATAGCCCTCGGTGAGTATAATTAATGTTTCCAAGTACAGATTTGTTCTCAGCCAAACATGACGACGATGGCCATAGTAATTTTTGAAACATATTGATGAGTAGTAATTCCGACTTTGTACTGTGGGGAATACTCAATGTCGACTTAACATAACCAAAGATATGTATACTTATCGCTACGAAGTAGAAGTTGGTTGTGATTCTTTTTAGAACTTTCTGCTAAGAGAAGTTAGCTGCGAATCTTTATTTCCTGCGGTTGGTTCGCTCTCGCGATTTGTTCGCTCCCGCGATTTGTTCGCTCCCGCTCTGTTATAGTCAATTTCGCATTTTGCATGTACATATAGAAATACAGGGTGTTTTTTTAGACGTGTGGTTTTCAAGAAGAAATAAAACACATATAATTTAATGTTATGGCCAAGAATTTAGCATTATTATAAATATAAGGTTTGCCATTATGTTTTAAAAATGATTTCGGGCAAGTGGCCGCCACGGTTGGCTCGAATAAATTCCAGCTACAAGCCATATCTACTCCAGCTGGAGAAGAGGTACTGCCAACTAAAACCCGAAGTTTCATACGAAAATCCGGATCAGAATACTTTGTAAGAGATGACCTAAGCTGAATCGAAGAATAAGGCCGAAGCGAAGACCAAATACGATGGGAAGACATATGTTTAAACAAATACTATAGCCGAATCTAGAACCCAGTTTGAAACCGACCCTGTTCCCGAAGTCGAAGGCCATAGCGAATTGATGCAACCGAGACAGTTGAACTAAACACGGGGCAAAATCGCCTTTTTTGATATGTTTGAATCGAAAGAAAATATATTTGGAACACAAATTTTTAAATGTTTTATATTTCTGAGTAAATAAATTTTATTTGAAAATCAATAAAATTTACTTGGAACGCATATATTAATATATTACAACAAAATATATTTGCAAACTAATTTTCTCAAATAAAATATGTGTTTATATACCAATAAAATGATTGTTTAGGAATATCTTCAAATATATATAATTTAAGAAAGATTTTCAAAACTTTGGTGAATTTTTCTAATTTCATTTTTAATTTTTCCTTCGTTTCGAATTATTTCTCCCAGTCAAAAATACCATTAGCAGCATTGCATTCTGTTTTAAGGGACTCATTTTAAATTTCTGGGTATTTCAGGTCAGCATTTTTTTCAATCCTTCGAGTAAATTAATGTTATCAAAAATTATACGATTTCAATTAAAAATTTCTAAAAAACTATCATTAAATTACCGAAAAACTTAACACAATTAAGGTTCGATATTTTCGTAATACTTAAATTTAAATACATATTTGTTTCGGAATAAAAATCCCAAATAAAAGGTATTAGGGTGAAAACAAGGATTTGTTTAGAACAACATCTTCCCAAATATATAATTTTTGTGTGTACCAAATATTATATATTTAGAGTGTACCATAAACATATATATGCTTCAAGCCGAATATGTTTGGGACAATATACTACAGAAGCGATTTTTTTTCAGCGTGAAGTAATCCGAATACAAAATCGAAATACTCCGAGCACGTAACGTCGTCCTTTAAGTCCATATTAATCTTATTATTATTGTATGATATACAATAAACAAAGTTGAATAATAAACTCAAGAGGTAATAAACTCAATCGTATTATCACTTAATATCGTGGTTCTTTATGACGAACTCTGTCTGCTTGCCTCAGCATATATAAACCATCGTTATAACAAGTGTGGTGGTGAAATATTCATCTACCCCGACAATAGGCCGCAATGAATAGACAAAAATCTTCTAAGGTCTGAATTATCCTAAGTCTGACTTAATCATTTTAAATTGGTATCAATGTCCTATAAATTGTGAATTAATAGATACCACGTCTTCGTATGACAACCTCTGTGACCACTTCTATTTCTAAGTTCAGATTTGCCGTTTTCCGTGATTTTTTAGTTTTTATTCTAAACAGGATGAAAGGACCCCTCAAATTGAACATATGGTATTGAAATGTTCAACATAAATATTTGCCAAAAAATATTCGTAAATTTATATATTTTTTATTTCAATTAAATTATTATCAAATTAATTAAATTATTACTAGCTGACCCGGTGCGCTTCGCTGCCCTCAAAGTGCGTTTTAGTGAAATAGAACCATATGATATATATAACGATGACGCATGCGCGTAGTCACGCCCTCTAATCCGATATCTCCCAATTTTGTCGATTCACGTGCTAACTTTGAAGGCACTTGAATAATAAACACACTTGGTCAAGCGTCCATTTAGATATAATGGTCTCCAGTTATTTCGTTTTCAGCAAGCGTGTCGTATGCACAGATACTTCCACTGATCAGCTTTTTAATCAGATTCCGTAGAGTGCTATCATCAGCATCCACTATAAACTTCAAGGCGATGAGTACAGCGCCTATCTATATTTCGTTTTCATGCAAAATTTCAAAACTGTCCAGCAATGATATTGGAAATTTTTAAAATTCACATCTCGGGTTGTATGGGCGGCTCCACGCCCTTATTACTCTCTTTTGCAAAGATATCGCCGCAAAACTATTTCAAATATTGCGTTCTACATTTGTTATTTATATGGTGGTGTCATGCCAACTATTTCCATCGTTCCTGTTTGTAGCTCCATCACACCTACTGGTACCAAGGCCAGACAGCCAAACTTCGAAACCATAGCTGATATAGTGATCGAAATATTGAGTTTTGAAATTTCAGTTTGTGTGGGAGTACCCACTGTTAATACGATGCAAGTTTTTGGTTCAATCATTGGTTATGTTTCGAAGGTTACACACCCATTTTTACAGGCTAGCTGCAATAGTGCAGGAAATTTTATATATTAAGATATCATGTTTCACATTTCAGTAACGGTGTGATAGTAACTCTCACTGTTACTATCATACCAGCTTCTTGCTCCAGCACTCTATCTGGTTCCACATACCACATTTCGAGAATTTTGGTACAATAGCAATCAAAATATCAATATTGCACTTCTGAATTTCTGGTAGTGTGGGTGGTACCACGCCTACTGTCACAATAACACCTGTTTTTGGCTCCAACACGCGTACTGCTACCAAGACACAAATACTAAATATCGCCGATCTTACTGCAATAGCACTCAAAATATAGTATTTGTAAATTTCAGGTAGTGTGGGCTAACACTATCACCCTACTTCTCAGCTACATAACGCGTACTGGTACCAAGGTCACACATACTAAATTTCGAGAACTTTAGTGCAATAGTACTCGAAATATTTCTCATTTGAATTTAAGGTTGTGTGGGCGGTACCACGCCCACTATCACTATCACCCCAGATTTCAGCTACATGACGCGTACTGTCACCAATGTCACACATACCAAATTTCGAGAATGTTACTGCAAAAGTACTCGAAATATTGCATCTTTAAATTTCAGTTTGTGTGGGCGGTGCCACGCCCACTGTCACTATCAAACGGTTTTTGGCCCCATGATGTCCACTGGTACCAAGGTCACACATATCGAATTTCGAGAATTTTGATCCAATAGTACCCGAGATATTCCACTTTTAAATTTCACGTTGTGTGGGCGGTGCCACGCCCCTTTGTCCAATCAAAACCGAATATAGCTACGAACCTTCCACACACCAAATGATATACTCATGCAAAAATTCAGCAAAATTTATTCAGCCGTTTTCGAGTCCATCGCGTACCAACGAACACCATTTCATTATACCCTCACTTTAGTGTGACGAGGGTATATATCATTTGCTACGAAAAAAAGTGTAACACATCGAAGGAGTGATCTAAGCCCCTTTTTGTAAATCCCACACATAATGGCCAAATCATACCAAAATTTAATATTTCATAACGTTAATAAACCAGTGCAAAAAACGTTTATAATTCGGCGCAGTGTAATGTATTTAGAGAATCTACTATTCAGCGAAAAATACGTGTATTTGTTAAAAGCATTCTGGTACCTCCCATACAAATTGACAGAATAATTCATTTAATATCCCATATTACATTACTCACAAAGTGAGGGTATACCTTAGTCGGTTTACCCGACTGAAACTTTCTTACTTGTTTTTATATATATATATACTCGTAGATGAATCTAATAACATTAAAGCATGTAGTGGCATTATAGACTGTTAACTTGTGGTGCAAAATAGTCCATGTGTGCGGGAGGTACCAAAACTGGCGTGCCAATGACGCCCATTCTTCTGTGGACTATAGGTCCTATAAAAGCATTACACTAAACAGAATTTCAAGTATTTGCGTGCACTAGTATTAAAGTTATAAGCAGTTAACATTTGGGAAAAAACGGTCCATTTGTGTGGGAGGCACCAAAAGATCCCTACCAATAACGCCTACTTTTACTGTATTACTCTGGAAAATTTTAATGATCGGAAGTAAAATACAACTTCTATAGCGGTTTGATACCAAATCAGGAGGAACATATATATGGAGCTTTAATATAAATCTGAACCGATCTTCCCTGAATACTCATTCATGTAAAAAGACCTCCTTCTGTCGAATTTTTTTACTGATCGGATATAAAATACAGTCTCTACAGCGCTTACATGTCAAATCGGGGGTAACATATACAGGGTCTCCCATATTCGACGGACCCATCTGGCAACGCCATAACTTTTGACAGAGATGTCAGATCGCTTAATGACATACCGCGTTTGAAGCGTCAGTCCAAGCAGATTTTTACCATGGAACAATACACGCCACGCGAAATAGTTGAAATTTACATTCAACAGAAGAAGTCAATTGTGAAAACTCAACGTGCTTTTAAAATATTAAAAAATGTGAGAAGTGCGCCTTCTAAGAACACCATTAAGCGTTTATACGAAACATTTTCAACTGGTGAGGCTCTTTCTAATCCGAAGAGGCCAAATAAAAGTCGACCAAGGCGATCGGCCGAGAATATCGCTGCCGTACGAGCCAGTGTTGAGAGGTCCCCAAGAACATCCCAAAAACGCCGTTCTCAGCAGTTGGGCATGGCTCGGTCCACTTTACAACGGATTATTCGCGTTGATTTGCATTTGTTCCCGTACAAAATTCAATTGACGCAAAGATTGTTGCCTGCGGACAAGCCTCGTCGATTGGAATGGGCCCAAAAAAAACATGGGTCCGTCGAATATGGGCAACCCTGTATATGGGTGTTATATCTAATTCTAAACCGAGTTTCTCCGAATTTGGCAGTATTCCTTCATGTAGAAAGAAACCTCTTTTTGCCGACTTTCGCACTTATCGGATATAAAATAACATTTTTACAGCGCTCACATGTCAAATCGGGGGTAACGTATATATGGGGGCTATATCTAAATCTGAACCGATTTCTTCCAAATTTAAAAGTGTTCATTCATATAATAGGAAACCTCTTTCTGACGAATTTCATACTGATCGGATATAAAATACAGTTTTTACAGCGCTTACATGTCAAATCGGGGGTAACATATATATGGGGGCTATATCTAAATCCGAACCGACTTTCTCCGAATTTGGCAGTATTCCTTCATGTAATAAGAAACCTCTTTCTGCCGAATTTCGCACTGATTCTTCCAAATTTCTGCCGAATTTCATACTGATCGGATATAAAATAAAGTTTTTACAGCGCTTACATGTCAAATCGGGGCTAACATATATATGGGGGATATATCTAAATCCGAACCGACTTTCTCCGAATTTGGCAGTATTCCTTCATGTAATAAGAAACCTATTTCTGCCGAATTTCGCACTGATCGGATATAAAATACTGTTTTTACAGCGGTTACATGCCAAATCGGGGGTAACATATACATATATGGGAGCTATATCTAAATCTGAACCGATTTTATCCGAATTTGGCAGTATTCCTTCATGTAATAAGAAACCTCTTTCTGCCGAATTTCGCACTGATCGGATATAAAATACAGTTTTTACAGCGCTTACATGTAAAACCGGGGGTAACATGTATATGGGGGCTATATCTAAATCTGAACCGATTTTCTCCGAATTTAGCAGTATTCCTTCATGTAATAAGAAACCTCTCTTTGCCGAATTTAGCACTGATCGGCTATAAAATAACATTTTTACAGCGCTTACATGTCAAATCGGGGGTAACGTATATATGGGGGCTATATCTAAACCTTAACCGATTTCTTCCAAATTTAACAGTGTTCATTCATATAATAAGAAAACTCTGTCTGCCGAATTTCATACTGATCGGATATAAAATAAAGTTTTTACAGCGCTTACATGTCAAATCGGGGCTAACATGTATATGGGGGCTATATCTAAATCTGAACCGATTTTAACCAAATCAATAGGGATCGTCCTTGGGCCAAAAAAACGATATGTGTGAAGTTTCGTCGAGATCGGACCATAATTGCGACCTGTACTTTGATTACAAGAATACATGCACAGACGGACAGACAGACAGACGGACATAGCTAAATCAACTCAGAAAGTGATTCTAAGTCGATCGGTATAATAAACGATGGGTCTATTTCTTCTCCTTTTGGGTGTTACAAACAAATGCACAAAGTTATAATACCCTGTACCACAGTGTGGTGTAGGGTATAAAAATATAACACACTGACAGACGGACGGACGGACATTTCTCAAATGACTTAAAATGACCCAAATTGAATTTCCGCAAAGCATACGTGGGGTCTTAGGTCACTCCTTCGGTGTGTTACACTTTTGTCTCGTAGCAAATGATATACGAGTATATCCTCCTCTCTAAGGTGAGGGGATAAAAAATACGTACTCAGTTTTGTTAATTTGGCCTTATGTTTTGTTCATGGAAGAGTGAAAAATTGATTTTTGTCGCAACGTACGAGTATAATACAGTAATTACAATAAAAAATTTAATTATTAGCAAATTTCCGCTACTAAAAATGTTATTATTTACATCAAAATAAGCCTTATCAGAAGTTTGTGGTTTTACATTTATTTTATTTTAAACGTTGTTTTTGTGCTTTGCCAACAAAATCGATTATGTTTTGGTTATTGTGTCAATCACCACATACATATACGTACGTGTATACAACTTAAATAGTCTGTCATATTTTAAATTGTGTTTCAAATGTGTGGTATCCGATAAATCCAAGGCATTTAAAGCAGAGATTAAATTCTGTTCAAATTTAATGATGGCCAATCTAAAAATTGAAATTATCATTTTTAGTGACATTGTATAAATACATTGTATGTATGTATTTGTATATCGGCCATTTGAGGGACACCGATTTGTTGGAAACGGGAAGGGGAAACCGTAAAAACTCTATTCAATTGCGAAAAATCCATAAAATGTATAGCTTTCAAATGTGTCAGACGATTTGGGGGCGATGGAGATTCATAAGTATTCATTATTAAATATTCATGTTTTGAAAAAGTTTTAATGGAAATATGAAACCTTTTTTTCGGCAAAATATACACTACCCTATGATAGCGTGTTAATCTGATTGTAATTCAGGAGTCAGACAGAGAGTGCGAGAGAGCTGAAAAACCTGTTGATGTTTGGCAGTTTATGGAATGAATTAAATATTAAATAGTTGTTATGGATTCGTTGAAAGTAATTTAAACGAGTAAGAAATTTCAAGAATATGGTATTTTGTGTAGTAGCCAGAAAGTTAGAAACATTTTACTCAGTCTATAGTTATTTAAAATACAGTATAAGAAATCATTTACACCCAATTTCACAAACTCCTAACTTACAGTTAAAAAATAAAAGTTTCGTACAATTTGACAGCTATAACTGTAGGATAACCGGAGATTGTGGAATTGGCCGTTAGATGATAGCTACAGAAGTTATGAATTTGTGTGGGGTACCAGAAGAGGCTTAGTAAATACGTCTATTTTGCGCTGACCAGTAGATACCTTAAAAGCATTGCACAGTACCGAGTTAGAGGAAATTTTGTGAAAATATCTACATTTGTTGGTCTTGTGTACAACCGTGTTATGGTCTGGAAAGCGAAATAAAAATTCGGTTTCCCGGTCTTCGTTGTAAAGTCGCAGTCCCGTTCTTTTCCCTAGTTGCGAGCCATCTGCATAACAGCGGTCATCTGCGCTACGGCCCAATCAATCCAAAACAGACATTCTGGTCGCTTTTAGAGTTGATTTAGCCATGTCCGTCTGTCTGTCCGTAAGTCTATATATTCTTGTGATCAAAGTGAAGGTCGCAAATATTAATCGATCTTTACGAAAATGTATACAGGGTCATATTTTGGACCTGAGACGATCCCTATTATTATATATCGGTCTATGTTTTTCATATAGCCCTCATATAAAGGTCCCTTTCGCTTATGTATTACAAGACGCTCTGGGTAACACATTTCGCAACCGATTTGGCTGAAGTATAATCATATACAGGGTGGCTGATATGTAATGCAACAAAGTAAAGCGCTATATTTTTTTTTTAAATTTTATTGTTCAAAAGCAAAAAATGTCGGAAATAACATAAAATTTTAGAAACAGTTTAGATTTGTTCGAATTGGCCACCTTTGGCACGAATTATGGCCTTCAAACGGCCGACAAAGCCATCACACGCTGCACGAAAGTGGCTCTGCGGTATTTTGGCCCATTCCCGGCGATCGATACTTTGGTATTTTTTAGTGCGAACCTTACTCTCTAAAATGCCCCAGGCGCAAAAGTCCAACGGATTGAGATCCGGAGATCTTGGTGGCCATTGTGCGGTAGAAATGAAGCGAGGAACCGCCTTTTTAAGCCATTCTTGGTTGACGCGTGCTGAGTGCGATGGTACTGAGTCCTGTTGGAATGTCCATGGTCTGCGGCCGAAATGTTTGTCTGCACAGGGCTTCAATACTGTCTTTAGGACATTTTCACGATAATATTCGGCATTTATTTTGACCCCATGGTCGATGAATACGAGCGGGGAGCGACCATCGGCCGTTACGGCGGCCCGCACCATTACCATCGGCGGCGCTTGAGTTCTGGTGGCCAATCGAAGGTGTACATTTTCAGCTGACCTCTTTTGCAAGTCAACCCGATCATTTTGTTTGTTCACAAACTGCTCAATGTGGAATGGCTTCTCATCGGAGAAAACCAAATTCGGTAACTGGCCACTTTCGTACAAGCGAAGCAACTCCTTGGCTCTTTCCAGTCTAACTTTTTCTTGTGCATCGGTGAGCTCTTGCACTTTTTGGAACTTCAACGGCTTTAGTCCAAGCTCATTTTTTAATATGTGTTGTATCCGTTCCGCGATATGTTCAGCTCACGAGCAATTTTTCTACCACTGCGGAGTGGATTTCGATCAAATCTGGCCTTCACTTTTCGGATCATTTCTGGTGTTGTTACCGTTTTTTTTTTCGTCCACGATGCAACACTGCCAGTATCACGGTAACGAGCAATGGTACGAGAAACAAAAGATTTATTCACATTTAAATGCTGGAGGGCTCTAACGATAGCCACTTGTGTTTTTCCACCCAAATATAAAGCAATCACACTATCACGCTTGAATTCCATCACGAATAACTTTTTTTCTAAATGCAATAGATCAAAATGCTTTTGTAAGATTGTAAACAATAAAATGAACTGTCACTGAAATAAATCTGTCAGCTATCAGACTAGCGGTTTAGAAATGATAGCAACCTGAAGTTGGTTGCAATACATATCAGCCACCCTGTATATTACACAGTACAACATATGATTTTGGGACTCAATTCTGAGAATTGGACGTGAAAGTAGCCCCAAAAATGAGAACTTCTACATCATTCGTTTAGACAAGTTGGTTCAATTAATAATTAAATGGCCAATGGAATTTTTTGCTCAAAGTGGATTTATAGTACGGAATATCTCTTTTGTGTCTGAAGCAAAATAGTAGATATCGAATAGGAGAAGAAAATGCGGAACAAACCCACCCGAAAAAAGTGCATACAGTGTCTTAAAAACTTAAAAAAGTCCTCAACGCTAAACTTCTGTACGAACCGAATGACAAAGCCGGTCTGGATAATATGGTCGAACATATCACTACATCATTCAATAGTTCCTTGAAGAAGCCTGTCCAAAAATAAGATACAAGCGTAAAACTAAACCTCAATGTGGACTTCTGAGCTAACGGCTAGGATAAAGACCTGCAACAATTTATTCAACAAGGCGAAATCTACTGGGGTCGCTAATGATTGGGATGCCTATAAAGAGCAAAGACGCTCTTGGTATACGTTCTGTGGCGAAGTGGAAAAGGTCTCCGACGCCGCAAGACTGAGAAAGATACTATCTGCTTCACCCTGTACAGTGGGTTATTTACAGGATGAGGCAAATAACTGGACTAAAAAGAGCGATCAGTCTCTCAATGTACTGCTCGACACATATTTCCCGGGGAACTCCCTAACAGAACCCGAGGATCAGCAGGACCAACAAGATATTGCACACTAGGCCTCCTTCCTATTGATAAGTCTGAAAAGACTTTCTTGACATAGAAGGGGCTTTTAACAACATTCACTCAGATGCGTTAATTGTGGCACTGTCACATCTAAAACTTAACTGTAGTTTGATTAGACTAATTCAAAGCCTGCTCAACAGAAGACGCATAACAGCATGTCTTCGGTCCACAACTCTAACAAGGTTTGTAAACAGAGGGACCCCGCAAGGAGGTGTACTGTCTCCACTAATTTGAAACCTAGCGGTGAATGTAATAGTGCTAGATCTAGAGCGTGGTGGTTGCGAGGTCGTGGCATATGCGGACGACGTGGCAGGTGGCTCTGAGCACGTTGGCTAGATGGACCAGAAGCAGCGGTTTTGGCGTTAATCCAAACAAGAGAGAATTGGTTTTCTTTACTAGGATGAATAAAGTCCCACATGTGGACTCTCCTCCTCGGATAAATGGAACAGATCTAGTCTTTTCTGAAAGTGCAAAATTGTAGGAATAATTCTAGGAAAACTTTTATTTAGACTTAACGTGGACGGCAACTGACAAACTGACCATCACCAACCTACTATCAAAGATTCAGAAAACTGCCTGCCGGAGCATAAGCGGAGCCTTAAAGACTACAGCGACTGAGTCTCTACAAACCCTACTCCATATATTGCCGATTAGTATTGTGGCGAGAGAAGTTGCAACCAGCGCGTCACTAAGATTAAGCAACTGCATATTAATGTGGAGGTACAAGAACTACGGTCACATGTGCATATCAAGGTGTAGTGCTATGGTAACCGACCGAGTGCTATAGTGACCTATATACCAACAGTGTACACTTTCGAGAGGAACTACATCACTATGGTAGAAGCCAGGGATGAGTGGGCTGGCAGAATACCAGGTAATAGAAACTATATTCACTTCTATACGGGTGGTTCGAAGCTAGATGAAAAGGTTGGCTTCGGAGTACACTCTGAAGAACTTAGTTTGAATATAGCTCACAGACTACCAGATACCTGTAGTGTCTATCAAGCCGAAATAATAGTAATATGGGAAGTCGCCAAGTGGCTGAGTCGTAACATAGTAACCAACACTGGCGTTGTCATATACTAGGACAGCCCGGCTGCCATTAATTCTCTGGAGGCCGCATCCCTAAATTCAAAAACAGTCCTCGACTGCCACAGATCTCCTAATATACACCTCATATAAGTGCCTGGGCCTTGGGATATCCCGGGGAACTGCAAAGCTGATGAACTTGCTAGGAAAGGGACGACATTACAAATTCTCGAAGAATTTGCATATATTGTTGCGCCACTATCCACATGCAAGCTTTGGCTTAGGCAAGAGGCAATCAGGCAGTCCAACGAAAGATGGACAGAAATCGGCACCTGCAGGGTAGCTAGACAAATCACTATGACCTGAGAAGGTAAAAATATCTCCTCGCACTAGAGAGGAAAAGATACAGCAGTGTCTCATCAGTTCTGACGGGACACTGCTGGATCGGCGAACACGCCAAAAGATTGGGAATTGACTCCAAAAAAGCTGTGGTGATGAGGAGGAGTGGAGAGCATTGAGCACTTGCTTTGCGTCTGTCCCGCTTTTAGTAAATGACGACTGGACATACTGGGGTCGGCCTATATAAAACAGATTGGTTTCGAAGAGGGGCATTTTAGCCCTTGGTAAAACTAGGGACCTAAACTGGCTATGTGAGCTGGTAAAAAATACGGCTGCCACCCTAACCTAAACCTAATATCGTCACGACTAAACGACTGAATCGAATTTCTTGAGACTTGGTGGGAAGTGTCATATGTTATTTTGATTTTCTATTTTCCGCCAAGAGATTTTTGACCACTTGACCGCTGAGGCTCCTGTGGGAGCTAGAGTGCTGAAATTTTGCATATACATAGACAGGAGAGTCGTAGAAACCTCGGGCTACTTACTTAATCATTGTTCGGCCTGTGGTCAGTTCTAGAGCTATAAAAAAAGCGAGTACTGTTTTTGTCAGAAGCCTGTTGCAATTTGACAGTGGTCAGTGTAGCAGTGACCAGAACAGTTTTCATTATTTCATTGATTTTATAAGTTCTTTAAGAGCTTATAATACAATAATGTACACGGAGAAACACCGCTTTTTTAGATATATTTGAATCGAAAGAAAATATATTTGGAACACACATTTTTAAATATTATATATTTATGAGCATATAAATATTATTTGAAAATCAATAAAATAATGGTTGATCCAAGCACTCTTTTTAGTAGCATTTTTTGACAGATCACGTGTGAGTCGTGTCATGCTGTCATGTTATTTTTGTTAAGTATTGTTTGGCATTTCATCATTCCCAACTTAAATACAATAAAATAATACAACGTTTACGCGTGTCATTCGCCAGTTACCAGTCGAAATGCTCGAACGAGTCATCGAAAATTGGACTCAACGGATGGACCATCTGAGACGTAGCCGCGGCCAACATTTGATAGACATAATCTTCAAAAAATAAATGCCAAAGAATGTTCTTTCAAATGATAATAAACATTCACCATTCTATTTGATTTTTCTGTGTTTTTTTCTTTAAAAAAGTTGGGAACTTCGAAATCGATCACCCTAAATATTCGGAACGCATATATTAATATGTTACAACAAAATATATTTACAAACTAAATTTCTCAAATAAAATATATGTTTTTAAATAAAAATAAAATAAAATAATTGTTTAGGAATTTCTCTAAATATATTTTATTTAAAAAAGATTTTTCAAAACTTTTGCTAACTTTTTCGAATTTCAGTTTTAATTTTTCCTTGGTTTCGAATTTTGTTACACAGAAAGAAAAAATACTTGAATCAAGTACGGATTTTTAAGCCCTGAATTCTTAATCTTAGCGCACATTAAGGCTTGATTTTAAGCCGAAATATTCTTATTTCAAGCATAAAGCGATTGATTTAAGAATTTTATGGAATTGAATTTTATGGAAACGGGCTTCAATGAAAAAAAAAATGATTGAATTAAGCCTGTCCAATACGTGATTTAAGCCTGATAAAACTTGATGTAAGCCTGATCAGCTCTTGATTTAAGCCTAACCAATACGTAAATCAAGCTTGATCAGTTTTTGATTTAAGCCTAACCAATACTTGATTTAAGCTTGACAGCAAAAGTAAAAGCTTTGCTGTAATTATTCGGTTTAAATATGAAACATAAAAGGAATAGCATCAACCAAACGAACAAGAATTATTAACAACTTCAAAAAACTTAAATCAGAAATAATCACGCCAAGTAATGAATTCGCAAACACTGCTTGAACGAGAAACGAATTGGATATGGTTGCGCACAAATGTTTATACATATACATCTCGATAATTTATATGCATGTGTGTTTGATGTTGCGTCAGCCAAAATCAACCACTTGCATGAGATCGGTTGCGAGGGTAATTTTATTGTGCTCTATAATGGTTCTGTCTCTCAGAGATTAAAGTAAGCTTTTTTTCTTACTTTAAGCCATATTAGGCTTAATTTTCCTTTTCAAGAAATGTTTACTTGATTTCAAGCATTAAATGCTTATTGTAAGCCTTTGAGCGCTTGATTTTTTCAATTTAAGCCGATTTATACTTGTTTTAAGAAAAACTTAGTACGAACGTACTTAAATTTTTAAGTACGATTTCGGCTTAAATTAAGAATTTTTTACTTGAATTTAGTATGACTTTTTTCTTTCTGTGTATACATACCATTCCGTTTTTAATTTCGTTTAATGCTTTCTATTATAACTACTAAACCGATTAAATCGAAACATGGAATGTGGATATCATTGTATGAAACGTGCAATAGTATAATCATCCATTTAATTTTCTGAGTCTCGTTTGAAAAATTGAAAATCAAGGTATGCAACTTTCAAAATATTGGCGTATCTGTCCACCAAGTTTTAAGAAAATAGACGCAGCCCTGAAGACGTCATGCGAAGCAAGCAAATAGTAATTTTATGATCGGCCTGTGGTCAACTCGACCAAAGTATTTGAGAACCAATAATATCTGGCAATCGATGAAGACGTGATCAAATAGAATATGAGACTTCATGGCCACTGAAACTATCTTAAAATTGGAAAATTTAACATTGCTACTCTGTGACAATTTGACAAATCGGGATTTAGTTCTAGTCAGAGCTAAGGAATTTCACACTAGAACTTCGATCAGCTTCAAAATTGATGTTGTCTTTTTAATTGGAGTTTTTATTAGAACGATATGTGGCAAGTTTTAATAAAATCGGTTCATATTTAAATATAGCCCCTAGATACACCTATATCCCCATGTTGCATCTAAGGGTTACATAATATGTATTTTTGAACAGATGTTTTTACAATTTAGTTCTTTGAAATTAGATCGTTGCACTCTTTCAAGTGTAATTCGCAAAAAATTTATTGAGGTTCAAAGATTCCATTTGAAATTCAAAAGACATAAATTTCCGTTTGAAATTTAACCTTTGGTGAATTTTAATTAATGTGTTTTGAATTTCAAATGTCGAGTTTTGAATTTCAAATGGATATTTTTTAACTAAAATTGATTTTTTTTTAATTTCAAATGGCATTTTTTAATTTCATTTGACATTTTCAAATTGGAATTGATATAAAAATTAAAATTGAATTTATTTTTTCGAATTACAGTTGAAAGTGGTGATTTTGCCCAAATCATATCATATATCATTTATATGGAAATAATTTTTTCTTTGCGTGCTCCAATATTGTGTATGAAAATATCTTAAGCATTCTCTCTCTCTCTCTTTCTTCCCCTCCCATAAACCCCTTGAATGAGGCATACAATCGAAGAGAAGTGCCATTAGCGAAGCATGGCGATTGTAAGGACGGACACTAGAGGGAGGATAACTAACTGAAGTAAATAAACATTAAAAATTGCATTTGTATTGTGTAAAAAATCATTGTAACTCAATTACCTTATCGCCTTGCTGTAGACCATTCTTCTCGGCCGGGCCTCCGGGCACTGTCCACACAATGTAGGCAAATAGTCGGCCATCTGCTCCAGTCTTGCCGCCCACGACACGCATACCAAAACCACGCGCTGCTCTCAGTAGTCATGTTTGCCACACGGGAATGGTTGGATATGAAGGACATTTTATTCGTTTGGCAGTAGTACGACAAGGCATCACGATGATTATGATGTTATAGCATTATTGACGGCCAAGATATCGCGGAAACATCAGATACAATGACGATGCCGATGATGATGATATACCCAAGAAACAGCATCCAGATTGAATCACAGGCACAATGAATTGTAATGAACATGGAGGCGAAAATTACAAAAAAGAAAGATAATAAAATCAATTTAGTATTAAGGGAAGGCTGAGCAATGGTCACATGCAAAAGCAAATGGACATATTACAGCTACAAGAGACCGCGGAGTCTCTGGAAATCCATGGCGTATATAATAGAGGATAAGTATTTATTTATGGCTCAAAACAATGTGGGAGAGAGAAAAGAAATATCATTCAATTTCGTCCTTGGCTGTCATGGGTAATCCTTTTTATTTTTACTTCTTTGAAAGGCTTTAGCGAGTGGCTTGAGGGGGTTTTCGATAAATTCAATTTATTTGGAAAAATCGCAATTATCCTTCACAATATGAAATCCCACCAAAAAAAGAGCATTTAAGCATCCGGAAGTTGGGCAAAATTACTGTAATCAGGAAGTAGTGCAAAAAGTGATCCTTACTAATGAATTTACCATGGGTTGTAGCGCCAGATATGTACCAATGTTATGGTTTGGATGTTATAACGATAAAATATATATTTGCATAAAAAATTAAAAAAAAAACTCCTTTTCATTTAATTTTTCTAACTTTATAATTATATAGTTATTTTGCCTAACTACACAAACTGGATTTTGGACCAAGTTTTGAAATTTACGTAAAAAATTTTCTAATTTGGCGACTATGTTAATAAGAAGTAAAAAAATTCAGTCGGGAAAACCGCATAAGAATCCACTCACCTCCAGTCCCAAAAAATATAAATTTATATAAAATATAAATTAATTTTTTTTGTTTTTATTAAATTATTTAATAACTTTAAAGTACACAATGAAATTAATGATATAGGCCTTTAACTGTTGCTTAAAAATAGTACATTTGTGTGGGAGGTACCAAAAAGGGGGGTGCCAATGACGCCCACTTTTCACTGCACTGTAGGTACTATAAAAACATTATACTGTACAAAATTTAAAGTATAGCGTGATCCATTTCGAGGTTCCCTATTTTTTTTAAAGAAAAAACCAGTAAGGAAAGGCAGAAAGTCGGGCGGGGCCGACTATATAATACCCTACACCTCCCTAACAATGACCCTATTGCCCTAATAATTTGGAATAACTGGTAAATGGGTAGAAGCATATTATCTAATTCTGAAACGATAATCGTTAAATAAAGCAATATTCGTTCCTAAATTGAGAAACATCTTTCTGGAATATTTTAATGATCGGAAGTAAAATACAACTTCTATAGCGGTTTGATACCAAATCAGGAGGAACATATATATGGAGCTTTAATATAAATCTGAACCGATCTTCCCTGAATACTCATTCATGTAAAAAGACCTCCCTCTGTCGAATTTCGTACTGATCGGATATAAAATACAGTCTCTACAGCGCTTACATGTCAAATCGGGGGTAACATATATATGGGAGCTATATCTAAATCTGAACCGATTTTTTCCGAATTTGGCAGTATTTCTGCATGTAATAAGGAACCTCTTTCTGTCGACTTTCGCACTGTTCGGATATAAAATAACATTTTTACAGCGCTCACATGTCAAATCGGGGGTAACGTGTATATGGGGGCTATATCTAAATCTGAACCGATTTCTTCCAAATTTAAAAGTGTTCATTCATATAATAGGAAACCTCTTTCTGACGAATTTCATATTGATCGGATATAAAATACAGTTTTTACAGCGCTTACATGTGAAATCGGGGGTAGCATATATATGGGGGCTATATCTAAATCCGAACCGATTTGCTCCGAATTTGACAGTATTCCTTCATGTAATAAGAAACCTCTTTCTGCCGAATTTCGCACTGATCGGATATAAAATACAGTTTTTACAGTTTGGGGGATATATCTAAATCTGAACCGATTTCTTCCAAATTTAACAGTGTTCATTCATATAATAAGAACCCTCTTTCTGCCGAATTTCATACTGATCGATATAAAATAAAGTTTTTACAGCGCTTACATATCAAATCTGGGCTAACATATATATGGGGGCTATATCTAAATCTGAACCGATTTTAACCAAATTCAATAGGGATCGTCCCTGGGCCAAAAAAAAGATATGTGTAATGTTTCGTCGAGATCGGACCATAATTGCGACCTGTACTTTGATTACAAGAATACATGCACAGACGGACAGACAGACGGACATAGCTAAATCAACTCAGAAAGTGATTCTAAGTCGATCGGTATAATAAACGATGGGTCTATTTCTTCTCTTTTTGGGTATTACAAACAAATGCACAAAGTTATAATACCCTGTACCACAGTGTGATGTAGGGTATAAACACAGAAAATTCGAATGGAATGGGGAATGTTTATTATCATTTGAAAGAACGTTCTTTGGCATTTGGTTTTTGAAGAATATGTCTATCAAATGTTGGCCGCGGCTACGTCTCAGATGGTTCATCCGTTGAGTCCAATTTTCGATGACTCGTTCGAGCATTTCGACTGGTAACAGGCGAATGACACGCATTATGTTTTGCTCCAAGTCCTGAATCGAAGCGGGTTTGCCCACATAAACTGTAGACTTTACATATCCCCACAGGAAAAAGTCTAACGGTGTGATATCACACGATATTTGTGGCCAATCGACCGGCCCAAAACGTGAAATTATCTACTCAACGAATTGTTCTCTCAATAAACCCATTGATTGATGCGATGTGTGGGAAGTGGCGCCGTCTTGTTGAAACCAAATGTCGCCGAGATCACGAGCTTCAATTTCAGTCATCAAATAGTCGGTTATCATGGCACGATGACAGTCGCCATTGACGGTTACGTTCTCACCGGCATCATTTTTGAAGAAATATTGACCCATGATTCCACCGGCCCACAAACCACACCAAACTGTTGTTTTTTCTGGATGAAGTGGCAGCTCTTGAATCTCTTCAGGTTGTTCTTCGTCCCAAATGCGGCAATTTTGCTTGTTTACATACCCATTGAGCCAGAAATGGGCCTCATCGCTGAACAAAATTTGGCTCGAAAACTTCGGATCTTCTTGGAACTTTTCAAGAGCCCATAGAGCGATGCGATGTCGTTTGGGAAGGTCGGGCGGCTTCAGTTCTTGCACAAGCTGTATTTTTTATGTTTTCAATTTAAGATCTCAACGTAAAATGCGCCAAGTCGTTCCGTACGTCAGTCCGAGTTGCTGCGAACAGCGCCGAATCGACTCTCCACGGTCTTCCACGGTACACTCTCAGCTACTGCCGCTACATTTTCTTCACTGCGTGCTGGACGTGGTCTATTCGGTCGAATATTATCCAATAATGAATGCTGGGTCTCAAGATGGGCGATGGTGTTGCGAATAGTACGCTCAGTAGGCCGATTATGTTGACCATAAGTTGAGCGAAGTGCACGAAACACATTCCTCACAGAACGTGAATTTTCGTAATAAAGTTGAACGAGTTGTAAACGTTGTTCAGGCGTAAGTCTTTGTATGATATCTAACAAAAATAACATGACAGCATGACACGACTCACACGCGATCTGTCAAAAAAAGGCTAATGAAAAGAGTATCTCTACTTGGATCACCCGTTATTTACAGTACCTACAGTCTGGACGTTATAATAACGCCCCTTTTGGTACCTGCCACACAAACGCACCAGTTTGCACAAAAAGTTAACTGATTACATCGTTAATATCAATAGTTGTATAGTTTTTAAAATCCATACAGTCCTGTGAAAAATGGGAGTTATGACCACACCCGTTTTAGTACCTTCCATACAAAAAGAGTCAAGATATACCAAAAATTAAATAGCTCTTACTATTACTACAATATACCAGTGTATATATACAGGGTGGCTGATGAAAGCTGCTACAAAAAAAATTTAATAACTTTTTTCTTTTTTTAGGGAATCTGGTTAATTTTTTTTTTATTTTGCAGATTGATTTTTAGATTTAACAAAAATGGATAACTGGGACACTGAAACAAGAATTTGGATTGTCCGAATTTGAAGACCGTAGTTTCGGTTCAAAAAAAGAGTATATGGGCACGTTTGACGGCAATCCTCCTAGCAGATGGGCCATAAAGAGACTTGTTAAAAAATTTTCCGAGCATGGGACAGTCAACAGAAGACCTTACCATCGAAACCCTTCAGTTCGGACGGAGGAAACAATCGCTGCTGTAGCTGATGCCATACAAAACAACCCAAGAGTTTCGACAAGAAACTTATCTGCTCAAATTGGTATAAGCAGACAGTCATTGCAGTCAATTATGCACAAAGATTTGGAGTTATTCCCATATAAAATTCAAATGGCCAACAAAGTGAACTCAGCAGACTTCCCGATTCGCTTGGAATTTTGCCAGAAGATACTTCAAATGGTGGAAGAGGACGAAACATGTTGAACTGTATTTTCATGTCTGACGAGGCCCATTTCGATTAAAACGGCAACATAACGATGGCTTATATCCAAAATGGGCTATGTTAAAAACCCAATTTTACAGAAGAGCCAAACAAATGTTGACTTTTATTACTTCGCGATAATTTTAATATGATATGAATTATGTATTCGAACGTTTGTAATATATACATTCAAATTCTTAATTCACATCATTAAAAATTTATCGCGAAATATTAAAATTCAATAGTTTGTTTGCTCTCCTGAGAAATTGAGTTTTATAATATAGCCCATTCTGGATATAAGCCATCGATAAACAAACAAAGTTGTCGAATATGGAGTGCTTCCACAGATACTCCAAGAGACGGAATTGCATCCACTTCGTGTCACAGTGTGGTGTGCAGTTTCATCACGCTGCATTGTCGGGCCCTACTTCTGCGAAGAAAACGGTCACACCGTTACAGTTACTGGAGGCCGTTACTTGAGCATGTTGAGAGAGTTTTTCTATCCAGAATTACGCCGAATGAGAATTTCTATCAACTCTGTGTGGTTTCAGCAAGATGGTGCAACTCCTCACATAGCCCGGCCTGTTATGACATAATTGCGGCGAAAATTTCCCAATAAGCTGATATCCAGAAACTCCACATTCCGTTGGCCCCCCAGGTCGCCTGACCTTACTGCACCTGACTTTTGGTTGTGGGGTTATTGCAAACAGGAAGTCTACAAAGCAAAACCAACAAATTTGAACGAACTAAAGCAATCCATTCGAGAAACAATTGCGGCTATTCCCGTCTCAACTCTCCAAGCAGTACTGAACAACTTTTTGGTATGATGCCGCACATGCATCAAAGAGCAGGGGTGCATGTAAATTCCATTATTTTTAAAACTAATTAAGCAATATTTAATTAAATTTAATGAGCTTTAACATGAATAAAAGAAACCGAATTTCATACACTGAAAAAAAGTTATTTGAGTTTCTTAATGTAGCAATCAGCCACCCTGTACATTGCTCACAAAGTGAGGGTATTATTCCTTAGTCGCTTTACCCGACTGAAACTTGTTTTTATAGCTGATTCAAATTTAAAATTTGAAATGGCCCCACCCGTACCTGAGTCCATCCCTAAAATTCTCAATTGCCGAGCCAGTCGTGGTAGTCTTATGAATGACTATTTCCATTATTAAATGACAAAGTTCAAACTTTCCAATAAAACTGGAAATTGGAAAAAAATTATCAGTACTTTTTTGTTATAGCCAATTCACATTTAAAATTTTAAATGGCCCACCCTGTACATAAAATCTAGATGTGGGACGCAAAAAAATTATTGCAGAGTATAACAGGACAATGATAAGAAGTATTTCTTCAAAAATTTCAGTCGACTAAAAACGTGTTCATAAACTTTTTCTTGCCAATTTTACTCGTTATGCAATTATTTCCATTGCGTTTTTGCTTTAGCCAAAATTCTATCGAATTGATTCTACACTCAGAGAAAAAATATAAACAAACATGCTCAAATTGCTCATATATGGAGAAGAAAGTCCGTATGACACGCTTGTGCATAAATCAACAACCATAGGGACAATTTGACAACCTTCTGTGATTTCCATACAATTTAACTAAACACGTTTTTATACATGAATAATCATCTTTAACACCTTTTTATCATGTACATAATCATTAAAACAAGCACATTTTATACCTAAAATTAAGACAATTTCCTTAATATTAAATAAAATAAATAGCTGAACTTGGCTTTCATGTGGTTTCAACAAGACGGTGCCACATGCCACACAGCACGCGAAACAATGGCCCAGTTTAGAGGCGAGTTTGGTGAACAGTTTATTTCATGTTTGAGTTTATTTCATGTCAATTGGCCTTTCGATAATTTTTTGTGAGACTCTGTTAAGGCTCATATCTTTAGGAACAAGCCCGCAACGGTTTATGCACTGGATTAAAGAATTTATTCGTGAGATTGGACCTAGCGTATGAACCATTTGAGGCGCACCCGCGGTCAACATGAAATCATCTTTAAACATTGAATTATATAGACCGTTCTATCGACTCCAATAAAGATTTCAAACATTTCTCTACATTTTATGTGTTTTTTAAATCAAATCCGAAAACTGTTCAAAAATCAATACTGCACGGGGCAAAATCCCCGTTTTTTCATATGTTTGAATAGAAAGAAAATATATTTGGAACAGAGATTTTTAAATATTATATATTTCTGAATAAATAAATTTTATTTGAAAATCATTAAAATTTATTTGGAGCGCATATGTTAATATATTACAACAAAATATATTTGCGAACTATCTTTCTCAAATAAAATATGTGCTTACATACAAATAAAATTATTGTTTAGAAATTTCTCCGTCAGATTTTGTTTTTTTTTTGTTTGAGACCATATGTTCCATTTACTTTCCAAGAAAGTAATAGAAACAAATACAAAAATTGGTAGAGAGTTTTAATTGCCATATGTTCCATTTAAAAATTTCTTCAAATATATTTTATTTAAAGTTATTTAAAACTCTGCTGAATTTTTCGAATTTCGTTTTTAATTTTTTTTTATTTCGAGTTATGTCTTTCTGTCAAAAATTGCATTAACTTTTTAATGCACTAATTTTTTATTTTTAAATATTCCAAGACATCATTTGTTGTAAATCCATATTATCACCCATCTTATCATCTCATCATTTATAATGTTATATTTCAATTATAATGGAATTTTACGAACATTAAAAATTTCTAAAAAAATTAACTTTTTATTACTTAAAAACTTAAAACTTGCATTAAGTTTAAAATATCGATATATCTTCTGAATGCTTAAATGAACATAATTCTGTGTTTAAGAAGTAATAGTCTCAAATAAAAAAATATTAGTTGGAAATAAGAACAACATATTTCCAAATATGTAATATTTGCGTGAATCAAATATTGTATATTTAGAGTGTACCCTAAACATATGTATGTTTCAAGCCGAATATGTTTAGGCCAATATACTACGGAAGCGATTTTTTTCAGCGTGTGGTATATGTACAAATATTATGAGCTATTTAATTTTGGTGTGTCTTGGCTCTTCTTGTAAAGAAGATAGCGGGTTTTCCAATAGGGAATATCATATTTGGAAGTGACGTTTCGGCCATTTGTGTCATGATCCGTCATTTGTTTTTCATTGTATTCAGTACACGGAGGAAAATCGTCATTTTTGATATGTTTGAAAAGAAAGAAAATATACTTGGAAACGATTTTTTTAAATATTATATATTTGTTAACAAATACATTTTATTTGAAAATCAAGAAATTTTGTTTGGAACGCATATATTAATATATTGGAACATAATTTATTTGCAAACTGAATTTCACAAATAAAATATGTGTTTACACACAAACATAGTTATTGTTTAAGAAGATTTCCAAATATGTTTTATTTAAAAATATTTTTAAAACATTACTGACTTTTCGAATTTTAGTTAGTTTTTCCTAGTTTTCGTGTTAAACTTTATAGCTAAAAATGTCCTTATTTATAAATATTCCTATTCATCACTTTTTGTCAATCCATCAATGTCGTTTATATTTACGAAAGATTGTTCGATTTAAGTTTTGATTAAATTTTACAAACATATAAAATTTATAAAAAAAATTGCTTTTTGACAATCTGAAAAACAGAAAACTTGTCTTTGAGTTAAGGCATTTAATACATTACCAAAATAAATAATTACAAAAGAATCCTTGTTTCGGAAATACTAGTTCCAAATAAAAAATATTTGAATGGGAGCATATTTTTGTTTAGAACAATATCCTCTCAAGCATATAATATTTGTGTGTGTAAAATATTATATATTTCGAGTGTACCCTAAACATATGTTTATTTCAAGCCGAGTATGTTTGGGACAACAGAAGCGATTTTTTTTCAGCGTGTAGTGTTTACAATGTCATCATGGAGAGATATACGCAAGAACAACGTTTACAAATTATTCAGTTTTATTATCAAAATAATCGTTCTCCAATTGTATCTTTTCGTGCGCTAAGTCAATTTTTTTTAAATCCAAAAAAAACACTTTCCAGTTGACCTTGACACCCATGAGCAATATTAAGAGCTGTCTTTTTGCCATTGACCGATTCCCGATCCGACGTACCGTTAAGGAGCAAAAATAAACTTTCCGTTCACATTAGAAAATGATGCTAAGTCCATTTTTTTTTTAAAAAATCAAAAAAAAACACTTTCCATTCGATCTACGATCTTAAAACCCACGAGCAATATTTTAGCTCTCGTTAAGAGCTATCATGTTGCCATTGACCGATTGTGGCTAGGTGCCACACAGCAAATGAAACAATTGAATTGTTGCGAGAAATGTTTGGAGATTCGACTATTTCAAGAAATTGTGATATTTAGTGCAAAAAGTGCTCGAAAATTGGGTTCATCGAATTCGTTCCTGCAGAAGGCCATTTGAATGACGTTTTATTTAGAACTTAATTGTACAGATTGTACTTCACGTTTAATAAAAAATTTTTGAATTTCCTTAACAATAAGTGTGTTTTTTTTTCAAAGAAATCATATCACTCTTATTGGAAAACCCGTTACTAAAACTGGTGGGGTGATAACTCTCATTTTAAACAGGACTGTAGGAATTTTAAAAACTGTACACTGTACACAATTTTTGAATATTTATATGCATCACTACACGGGGCAAAATCGCATTTTTTGATATGTTTGAATCGAAAGAAAATATATTTGGAACACAAATTTTTAAATGTTTTATATTTCTGAGTAAATAAATTTTATTTGAAAATCAATAAAATTTACTTGGAACGCATGTATCAATATATTACAACAAAATATATTTGCAAACTAATTTTCTCAAATAAAATATGTATTTATATACCAATAAAATTATTGTTTAGGAATATCTTCAAATATATATAATTTAAGAAAGATTTTCAAAACTTTGGTGAATTTTTCTAATTTAATTTTTAATTTTTCCTTCGTTTCGAATTATTTCTCCCAGTCAAAAATACCATTAGCAGCATTGCATTCTGTTTTAAGGGACTCATTTTAAATTTCTGGGTATTTCATGTCAGCATTTTTTTCAATCCTTCGAGTAAATTAATGTTATCAAAAATTATACGATTTCAATTAAAAATTTCTAAAAAATTATCATTAAATTACTGAAAAACTTAACACAATTAAGGTTCGATATTTTCGGAATACTTAAATTTAAATACATTTTTGTTTCGGAATTAAAATCCCAAATAAAAGGTATTAGGGTGAAAACAAGGATTTGTTTAAAACAACATCTTCCCAAATATATAATTTTTGTGTGTACCATAAACATATATATGCTTCAAGCCGAATATGTTTGGGACAATATACTACAGAAGCGATTTTTTTTCAGCGTGTACATAAGCTGTTAACTTTTTGTACAAAATTGTACTTTTGTGTGGGAGGTACCAAAAGGAACGTTATAATAACTTAGCCGGAGATAGAAAATAATATTACCACATACGAAATTTGAAGTCAATCGGTTGCTCCTTTCGATAGTTACCGTGCGCAGCAGCCAGCAGAAGGACGGACATTGCTCATTCGACTCAAAATGAGCCAAAACGGATATCCGCCGAACATACTTAGGGTCGTAGGTCACACCTTCTATGTGTTACACTTTTGGCCCTTAGCAAATGATATATACCCTCATCACACTAAAATGAGTTTTCATAGAATACTGTTGTTTTAACGTATTGAAATTGTTGTGTAATGTCCGCAACGTAACGTCCGGAACAGACGAATTTCTAATTTTTAGATGAACCACGAAATATTTAATTCTAATGAGAGCTATTTTTATATACTTAAAAATTACTATTTATTTTAGGTATTTCGAATTATTTCAAATTATCTAAAAACTGATGAAAATTAACTTTAACCTCTAAACCTACTTCTATTTTTTGTAACATCCGCAGCGGAATTTTCGGCGCAAATATTGCATTCCTCAAAAATATTTATTTTTATACCCACCACCATATGATGGGGGTATACTAACTTTGTCATTCCGTTTGCAATTCCCTGAAATATTGAACTGCGACCCCTTAAAGTATATATCGTTCATTCCATATCAAACCGAACGATTTTTGGGAAAAAAATCTGGTCGACAAAAAAGTTTGCTATTATCTAAAAAACTTTAGAAGTTATAAGCACATACATTTCAAAATTGTGAAATATTAATATCTGTATCCATTCTTTTATAAGTTGTGGCCAAACTATTTATTCTGAAGTTACTAGTGTTGGGCATTATCGTTCACTGAACGGACCGGTCCTTTTCGTTCCGTTCCGGTAAAGGAACTCGTTCAGTCTTTTCGTTCCATCGTTCCTTTTGGCTCCTTCGTTCAAATGACATTCATTCGGTCAAACATCACAATAGCTGTTTGTTTACTCGTTCAGTCTTCTTTTAGGAAATTGAAAATATGTATATTATTAATTTATTTCATTACGTTCTGCTGATTTTATTAAAATAACAATTGTTAAACACATGTGATGTGTATGTAATGTCGCAATTCTGTGCACCCCTGTGAAAAGACTGAAGATCCGAAGTGAACGACGGAACTAAAAGAACAACATAGCAGGAACCAGTTCCAATCGTTCCTTCAAGGGAATCGTTCAATTGAACGAGTTCGTTCCGGAACGACCCAACACTAGAAGTTACTGGTCAGTTACAAAAAACACGAGGGACGCATGGAGGAAGAATTTTTCGTGAGCACTGTTCATGTGAGATCTTTCCACAAAAAATTGTAGCTCATAACTTGTTGAAATGCGATATCAAGTGTTTTTTGTTTTTTGACCGCGGTCAGCGCGGCCCGCGATGTAATGAAATATCACTAAAGCAGCTGTTATAGCGGCTTGAAATACCTATAAATCTATATATGTACATAGGTGTCGTTGATGTGCTCTTAATGGAACCACCGCTATAGCTTCCCAAACCTTTGTTAAACTTGCGTGATTTTTTTTTTTTTTTGATAGTGTATTTCGCGGAGCACATCGACAGTTATGTATAAGTTGAGCTGAATTAATTATCCCAGATGGCTTTTGACCTGGTGAATCCAAAAATCAGGGGGCCATAACAAAATAATGAATCGCTGAAATATTATTCACTTTTTTAAATTTTTGCAAAAATTACAAATTTTGTCCTTGGCATTTTTAATAGTATAAACGTCTGAAATTCTTTTCTATGTTCTTCGGGCGTACTGCTGGGGTGCACTTAACAATTATGGATACTTATTTGAAGATTGAAGTATTGTACGCGAAGAACGTGACACTTTTGTCTCAGCAATGATCGTCAAGCCACATCCAGTGCGGGGTACAGATACGGCGGAAGTGTATATGAAATAAAAGGATTTTTAACGCTCTATTCCGAAATCGGAGGGCCGTCATTTTATTTTGATGATTGTGAAAATTATGCACATTGCAAACATTATACATATTTCCACAAAAATAATGTTCGTATGAAAATTTTACCTGGTCGATTTTTGGATTCGCTATATTTATCCGAATAATGAAGCTGCAGCGAATATTTTGTCATAGGCTGATAGAAGTGCTAATGTTCTATGATTGTAATTTTAGTTTCCGAATTCCGCTGAAAATTGCATTTTATACATTTTTTAAATTTAAATTTGGAACCGCCATGCCTTTGGCGGCTTTTGATGAAATTTATACACAACAACGGTTTTTGCATGTTTATATTTTTATCTTAGTCTGTTATAAAAGCCTTTGACGTGCTCGCCAAAAAAACTTTGAAAAAAAAATACTTCAAAATTAAACCAGTAAGGAAAGGCAGAAAGTCGGGCGGGGCCGACTATATAATACCCTACACCTCCCTAACAATGCGATAAGGGTCATTGCCATAATAATTTGGAATATTTGATAAATGGGTAGGAACATATTATCTAATTCTGAACCGATAATCGCTAAATTAAGCAATACTCGTTCCTAAATTGAGAAACATCTTTTTGGAAAATTTTAATGATCGGAAGTAAAGTACAACTTCTATAGCGCTTTGATACCAAATCAGGAGCAACATATATATGGAGGTTATATATAAATCTGAACCGATTTTCCCTGAATACTCATTCATGTAAAAAGACCTCTTTCTGTCGAATTTCGTACTGATCGGATATAAAATACAGTATCTACAGCGCTTACATGTCAAATCGGGGGATACATATATATGGGGGCTATATCTAAATCTGAACCGATTTTCTCCGAATTTGGCAGTATTCCTTCGAGTAATAAGAAACCACTTTCTTCCGAATTTAGCACTGATCGGATATAAAATACTGTCTCTACAGCGCTTACATGTAAAATCGGGGGTAACATATATATGCGGGCTATATCTAAATCTGAACCGATTTTCTCCGAATTTGACAGTATTCCTTCATGTAGAAAGAAACTTCTTTTTGCCGAATTTCGCACTGATCGGATATAAAATAAAAATTTTACAGCGCTTATATATCAAATCAGAGGTAACGTACATATATATGGGGACTATATCTAAATCTGAACCTATTTCTTCCAAATTTAAAAGTGTGCATTCATATAAAAGGAAACCTCTTTCTGCCGAAATTCATACTGATCGGATATAAAATATAGTTTCTACAGCGCTTACATGTCAAATCGGGGGTTACATATATATGGGGGCTATATCTTAATCTGAACCGATTTTCTCCGAATTTGGCAGTATTCTTTCGAGTAATAAGAAACCTCTTTTCGCCGAATTTCGCACTGATCGGATATAAAATGACAATTTTACAGTCAAATCGGTGGTAACGTATATATGGTGGGTATATCTAAATCTGAACCGATTTTCTCCGAATTTAGCAGTATTCCTTCATGTAATAAGAAACCTCTCTTTGCCGAATTTCGCACTGATCGGATATAAAATAACATTTTTACAGCGCTTACATGTCAAATCGGGGGTAACGTATATATATAATATATACCTAAATCTGAACCGATTTCTTCCAAATTTAATAGTGTTCATCTATATAATAAGAAACCTCTTTCTGCCGAATTTTATACTGATCGGATATAAAATAAAGTGTTTACAGCGCTTACATGTCAAATCGGGGCTAACATATATATGGGGGCTATATCTAAATCTGAACCGATTTTAACCAAATTAAATAGGGATCGTCCTTGGGCCAAAAAAAAGATATGTGTAAAGTTTCGTCGAGATCGGATTATAATTGCGACCTGCACTTTGATTACAAGAATACATGCACAGACGGACAGACAGACGGACAGACAGACAGACGGACAGACGGAAATCAACTCAGAAAGTGATTCTAAGTCGATCGGTATAATAAACGATGGGTCTATTTCTTCTCCTTTTGGGTGTTACAAACAAATGCACAAAGTTATAATACCCTGTACCACAGTGTGGTGTAGGGTATACAAATTTGGAACATGGACCATATCGGCCAATGTTCTGATATAGCTCCCCCTATAGAGGTTGCTCCAAAATACGGTTTTCTTGTTTCATATATAACAAGTTTTTACAGCAATCGGTTCATATTTTGTTATAGTCACCCTATAGAGGTCGCTCCAAAATAGGCTTATTTAAACCATAAATACCACATTTTCTAAGCATTTTAAGAGAATCTTTGCAGTTTGTGTTTCATACAGAGACAACATTTTTTAAATCAGTTCATATTTTGTTATAGTCCACCTATAGATGTCGCTCCCAAAATCTCTTTTCTAAGCAATTTAGCTGAAACTTTGCAGTTTAAATTTTATTTTGGCAAGAAAATTTAGTCAGTTTATACTTTGTTGTAATCCCCGTGTAGAGGTAGCCCTCAAATATGCTAATATAAGCCATAAATACCACATTTTACAGATGAAGAGTTTGGATAAAGAATTTGAGGCCTAAAATTTGGCTACAAATTTCAAGGTTCGTTTTTATACCATACACCACACTGTGGTACAGGGTATTATGACTTTGTGCATTTGTTTGTAACACCCAAAAGGAGAAGAGATAGATCCATTGTTTATTATACCGATCGACTTGTAATCACTTTCTGAGTCGATTTAGCTATGTCCGTCTGTCTGTCCGTCTGTCCGTCTGTCTGGAGATGTATTCTTGTAATCAAAGTACAGGTCTCAAATATGGCCCGATCTTGACGAAACTTAACACATATCTTTTTTTTGGCCCAAGGACTATTTAATTTGGTTAAAATCGGTTCAGATTTGGATATAGCCCCCATATATATGTTAGCCCCGATTTGACATGTACGCGCTGTAAAAACTTTATTTTATATCCAATCAGTATGAAATTCAGCAGAAAGAGGTCTCTTATTATATGAATGAACACTGTTAAATTTGGAAGAAATCGGTTCAGATTTAGATATAGCCCCCATATATACGTTAACCCCGATTTTACATGTAAGCGCCATAAAAAATTTATTTTATAACCGATCAGTGTAAAATTCGGCAGAAAGAGGTTTCTTATTACATGAAGGAATACTACCAAATTCGGAGAAAATCGGTTCAGATTTAGATATAGCCCCCATATATATGTTACCCCCGATTTTACATGTAAGCGCTGTAGAAACTGTATTTTATATCCGATCAGTAAACAAATTGGCAGAAAGAGGTTTCTCATTACGTGAATCAACACTGCCAAATTTGAGGGAAATCGGTTCAGATTTAGATATAGCCCCCATATATACGTTACCCACGATTTAACATGTAAGAGCTGTACAATCTGTATTTTATATCCGATCAGTAAAAAAATCTACACAAAGAGGTTTCTTATTATATGAAAGTATACTTCCAAATTCAGAGAAATTCGGTTCAGATTTAGATATAGGCCCCATATATATGTTACCCCCGATTTGACATGTAAGTGCTTTAGAGACTGTATTTTATATCCGGTCAGTACGAAATTTGGCAGAAAGAAGTTTCTTTTTCAATGAATGAGTATTCAAGGAAAATCCGTTCAGATTTATATATAACCTACATATATATGTTCCTCCTGATTTGGGGGAGCTAAGTACTTTCGTAAAAGAAAGGAAACTAATTATTCCAACTATTCAAAAATAAATTCTTAATGCACATTGCCGAGGTGGTGTAGGGTATTATATTGTCGGCCCCGCCCGACTTTAACCTTTCCTTACTGGTTTTTTTTAATAATTTGCTTAAACAATAAGGATAGTTGCAAGATTTGCTCCATATCCAAAGATTTTTCCAGTAATCGAATTGAATGCAATCCATGATGGAGGGTATATAAGATTCGGCATGGCCGAACATAATGCTTTTACTTGTTATAAATATTTAATTATTTCAAAGTACTCTTAACTAATTGTTTTTTGCTGAAATATTGCATTCAGAACGACAACGGGATGAAAATTAGTAAAACAAAATGCGTACAAATGTAACGCCCGCAACACAGGATTTGCCCATATGAGTCATTCCATGCCAAACGGGACGATTTTTGACATCACTATTTTTGATTGCTTCGAAATTTTGTGTATGCATGATTTACCTAAAAATATCTTATACCTAGTTCAAGAAAAAATTTAAAAAAAAATTCTTTAAGAGTTATGAGCAATTTAAAGTTGACGAAATTACTTTTTTTTCTAAAAGGTGTGTTCATTCTTTTGCTTGTATCTCCTGAAATACGTGACCGATTTTAATGTGCTATACCTTGTTTTGATGGTAATTTCAACTACTACAACTAACTGGATTAAGCACTGCAACAAATATACTAATTTTTAATGTTTTTGCCCTTTTATACTTTCTATTGCGATTTTCAAAATGATTACACCCTTCGATTTTTTTGAAATTTTAATGTCGTGTTCTTAGATGTCTTTGTTAGCTACTGTATGAATTTGGAAGTGGTGAATTGATGGTAACCATTTTTTACGATTTTTTATAAAAAAAAAAAACATTTGTATAATTTCTGTGAATGTGCTTTAAGTAATTAACAGAATGATAATTTTTAGTCATTAGTTTATTTTGCAAAAACGCAAAAATCATCGATTAAAAATTTTGGTTCCAAATGTACTTTATATCTATTCAAACATATCAAAAATTGCAATTTTCCCCGTGTATACAATTTTGACCAAACAATTTGATGTTTTGTCAGAAATTTTTCCCTCTGTGTAGAGCTCTATACGTTGTCATCGAATGTTGCCACGTTTCCGTTTCTTTGGTTGCGGCTCATGCAACCATAGGCTATGGAAATGGATGCATCATTAAGTTCCAATTTGCTGCACCCAATCCAAATGAATGGCCACGTGCTGTTCTTTCTCTCTTGCATCCATCCATACACACCCATCCCCACGCAGATGCTATTTTTCGTAGAGCAGGAAATTAAAAGGATTCCCAGTATGATTAGTAGCCTGAAAGCAATTTAAACAAAACCAGTGATGAGGCAATTGCAGTCCACTCAAAGACTCAATTGTGGTCCAGAGATTAGCAAAGTTTACCATTGGTTGTGATATTTGTAAAGGAAATATATTCAATGTATGATTTGGTTAAAACTTCTTGATGACCATATTTCCAGGAAATGCATTCAAATTGTTCTCAAAAAGTAGCAAAGCAATTGTTTGCTTAAAGACTTGATTGAATTGTTGGTCAAGATTTCAGTTGATACATATCGACAACATATCGTTGTGTATAGACAATTGTCAACTATATTTCGAAAATTGCAATTAATTTTCAAAACAGATCAAATTAAACAAGTAATAGCGTTAAGTTCGGCCATGCCGAATCTTATACATATACCCGCCACCATGGATCGCACGTGAATGATTACGGGTACTAATAAACTCATTACACGAAATTTCAGCCCAATTCCTTAAAATTTGAGGTTTTTGTGGCGTTAAGAAGTCAAATCTAGAGGGAGCTTTGCTATATCAAAACATGGACCTATGACTGCCGTTGCTCGTGTGAAGGATACCGGGTATAAATTAACCCCAGTTACCAATTTTCAGCTCGATCAGTTGACATTTGTGGTCTCTATGGCGTTAAGAAGACAAATCGGACAGATACATAGGGGCCTTATTATACCCTACACCACACTGTGGTACAGGGTATTATAAGTTTGTTTCACGGCAGATGTTTGTAACACCTGAAAATAACACAGCTAGACCCACCTTAAGAGTATTTCGCGGCTGTTAAGATCGCTATTGAATTTGGTTGAAATCGGTTCAGATTTAGATATAGCTCCCATATATATCTTTCGTCCGATTTGGCCCTTTAGTCCTATAGAAGCTGTATTTTACATCCAATCGTTTTGAAATTTAGAATGGTAGAGTTTCTTGATCCATGAACCAACATTGCTGAATTTGAAGAAAATCGGTTAAGATTTAGCTATAGCTCCCATATATATGTTTCGTCCGATTTGGCCCTTTAGTCCTATAGAAGCTCTATTTTACAACCGATCGTTTTGAAATTTAGAATGGTAGAGTTTCTTGATCCATGAACCAACATTGCCGAATTTGAAGAAAATCGGTTAAGATTTAGCTATAGCTCCCATATATATGTTTCGTCCGATTTTGCTCTTTAGTCCTGTAGAAACTGTATTTTACATCCAATCATTTTGAAATTTAGAATGGTAGAGTTTCTTGATCCATGAACCAACACTACCGAATTTGAAGAAAATCGGTTAAGATTTAGCTATAGCTCCCATATATATGTTTCGTCCGATTTGGCCATTTAGTCCTATAAAAGCTGTATTTTACATGCAATCGTTTTGAAATTTAGAATGGAAGAGTTTCTTGATCCATGAACCAACATTGCCAAATTTGAAGAAAATCGGTTAAGATTTAGTTATAGCTCCCATATATATGTTTCGTCCGATTTTGCTCTTTAGTCCTGAAGAAGCTGTATTTTACATCCAATCATTTTGAAATTTAGAATGGTAGAGTTTATTGATCCATGAACCAACACTACCGAATTTGAAGAAAATCGGTTAAGATTTAGCTATAGCTCCCATATACATGTTTCGTCCGATTTGGCCCTTTAGTCCTGTAGAAGCTGTATTTTACCTCCAATCATTTTGAAATTTAGAATTGTAGAGTTTCTTGATTCATGAACCAACATTGCCGAATTTGAAGAAAATCGGTAAAGATTTAGCTATAGCTCCCATATATATGTTTCATCCGATTTGGCTCTTTAGATCCAATCGTTTTTATACCCTACACCACACTGTGGTACAGGGTATTATTTAAGTATAAAATGTCCAAAAAGTAAATTTATGTAAACAATTTATACATGAATTACAAAATTTATATATCAGAGTTATTCAATATTACGAGAGTGGTGTAGGGTATTATATAGTCGGCACCGCCCGACTTTAGCCTTTCCTTACTGGTTTTAAAATGTGGACCGATATTGCCCATTTGCAATCCCAATATACCTGCAGATAAAAGAAGTATATGTACCAAATTCCAGCCACCTAGCTCAAATATTATAGATTGTAGCGCGATTACAATAGACGGACGGACGGACGGGCAGACGGACATTGCTAAATCGTCTTAGAATTTTACGACGATTAATAATATATATATACTTTATCGGGTCTCAGATCAATATTTAGTGGTGTTACAAACGGAGTGACAAAATGAAGATACCCCCATCCTATTGCAAAAATCTATTGCTATGTTGAAAATATGTACTCGTATACTCAACGATATGCTTTTGTAGGCTTGTAAACAACATACCAGACCGACGCTTGTCAAAAAATGAGCGAATTGTCATTAAGCGTTTGTTAGATACACCAGCATAAAGATAGTAAAACTTCGAGCGCCGACCTCGGTATATTAGGATAATGACAGGAAGGAGTATATCCTGCTTTGCTTAACAGCCATTTAATAGCAATCTTCTTTAATTTGTATTTTAAAAAGTTTATTGGAAAAAACATAAAGCTGAAAACCGGAACTTGTTTAACTCGCTCTGTCCTTCTTCATGGCTTTCAAAGAAGAGAACAACGAAGAAAAAAGAAACTTTAAATTTCGCAACATCTGGCAATGTAATAAACATTTCCTTCCGTCCTTCTTTTTTTTTCTGGGGAAGGGGGAGTATAATGAACAACAGCGTCATTGGACGACCAAGGAAACCTTCACGTAATGAACAGAGATCGAGATAAAAATGGCACTGAAAAATACACAGACACAGTACACGTACACACACATACATTTTGTAACATTTCAAACGTTTCTTAATAAGGCTATAGTGAGTCGGTCCCCTTTAAGAGTCCTCATGGGTAGTGAAATTCTTTAAGTTTCTTCTTATAGAATTTTGTGAATTTTAACTTTAACTTTTGATTAAGGCTTGGCATGCAAACAAAAAACAAAAACAAAACGCATAGAAAGAAAATGTTAACATCGAGAAATTGTAACGAAACTTTTTTCCAACTATTGCCAAAAAAGAGACAAAAAAAGTTGACAACTTTTTTCTAATTATAATTTAAATGCCTGAGATAACAACATTTTGCTAGCTTTCTTTACTTTGGCGAGTATTTTCTTTTCTTTTTCCTAACGACTTTGACATGAACTAATGTTTAACATAAATGTACTTTGTGAGGCATTTAAGCAATCGTTGTGAATGTCAAGGATCCGCTAAGGATAAAGCCAAACTAATAGGCAACTAAATGTTGGGTTACATCGTAGTCAATCGGGAGGGTGGCCTGATAAAGCTTTGTTTGAAACTAATGGCGAATTCGTTTCTGCAACAAAGTGCAACATTTTCATTGCCCTTTTCCCGAAAACTGCACTTTTGTGTTACATTTTTGAAAGTTGGTATCTAAGTTACTCGAATTTGACACAACTTAAATTTACCAATTTTAAAAAAGTGATACAACAGTGTAGTTTTCGGGAAAAGGGCAATGCAAGTGTTGCACTTTTTTGCATAAACGAATTCGCCATAATTACAGATGTCGGCGCTCAATGTGTTTGCAACTACATGTTGCCATAGCAACCAAATGGTTAACGGCAATGCGCTCTTTTTTGGTAAGCATCAGTCAGTTATGTTTTTCACAGACCACCATAGGCATATCGTTTAACGTCGCAGTTAAAACAAGTAAAGGATAAAAAAGGAACGCAGCAATTGTCAGGCCACAAATTCTTTAGCCAATTTTTTCACCTGAAAAATGTGGTATTTATGGCTTAAAATAGCTTTTTTGAGAGCAACATTTATACGGGGACTACAACAAAATAAAATTGTATTTGTATACATTTTATTGAGCTGAATTCTTGCCAAAATAGAATATAAACTGTAAAGTTTCAGCTACATTTCTTTGTGGTGGTTTTTATGGCCTAAATAAGCCTTTTTGGAAGCGACATCTATAGGTGGACTATAACCAAATATGAACTGATTAAAAAAAATTGTACTGCTTCTCTTAATTAAATACAAACTGCAAAGATTCAGTTAAAATGCTTAGAAGATATTGTGTTTATGGCTCAAAACCGGTATTTTGAAGCAACCTCTATAGGTTGACTATTACAAAATATGAACCGATTTGTAAAATTTTTGCTGTGATGAGTTCTTGTCAAAATGTGTAGAATACAAACTGCAAAGTTTCTGCTAAATTGCTTTAAAAATGTGGTAGATATGGTCCAAAACCCGTATTTTGGAGTGACCTCTATAGGGGAGCTATATCAAAACATTGACCGATATGGCCCATTTGCAATCCCAAACAACCTGCAACTATAAGAAATATTTCTACCAAATTTGATCAACCTTGCTCTATTATTACGGACTGTAGCGTGATTACAACAGACGAACGGACAGACGGACATGGCTAGATCGTCTTAGAATACGACGATTAAGAATATATATATACTTAATGGGGTCTCAGATCAATATTTAGAGGTGTTACAAACGGAGTGACAAAATGAATATACCCCCCCAACCTATCAATGACTTGATAAGGTCAAAATATCTTCTCTCAATTGAGAGTCTACGTTAATGTCAGTTCTGAAGGGACAGTGTGTGAATCGGCGAGGTTGAGAAATGAGCCCGATGACTTCTGCAGAAGCTCTGGAGATGGGGAAGAAGTGGAGAGTAATAAGCACCTAAACGACGTCTGACTTTACTGGGGTCGGTTTTTCGAGAAAGACTGATGGTGCCGACTCAGGCAACTCACCTTAGTAGAAGACTAATTGGGTTGTATACTATTATTGTGTTATTTATGTACTATTTATTAGAGGACCAGTAGTTTATCTACTTCTTATTCGAAGGCCGGTTAGGTAAACAAATCCTTAGTTAAGACCAGCTGGGTTATCTACTCCTTAGTAGAGGACTATTTGGGTTATCTACTACATAGTAGATAAACAGTTTTGTTATCTACAACTTCGTAAAATACCACTTGGTTTATCTACTACTTCGTAAATTACCAAATGGTGTATCTACTCCTTAGTTGAGGACCAGTTTGTTTATCTACTCCTTATGTAACGACCAGTTGGACTAACAGCTCCTTAGTTGGGACCAGTTGGGTTATCTACACCTTAGTAGGTGACTATTTGGTTTATCTACTCCTTAATATACGTCTATTTGGGTTATGTACTATATACCAGTTGGTTTATCTACTCCATAGTTGACTGTTAGTTGGGTTAACTACTCCGTAGCTAAGATTAGCTTGGTTATCTACTCCTTAGTAGACGACTATTTGGGTTATATACTTCCTAGTTGAGAACCAGGTGGATTATCTACTACTTCGTAAAGTACCAGTTGGTTTATCTACTCCTTAGTGGACGACTAGTTGGTTTATCTACTCCTTTGGACTAACAACTCCTGACAATAACAATTATTGATAAGTTTGTGTATAAAATCGGTTGGTGCCGATGAGAGGCAAATCACCTTAGTAGAAGACTATTTGGGTTATATACTACATATTAAAGGACCAGTTGGTTTATCTACTAGTTAGTTGAGGCCAGTTGGGTTAACAAATCCTTAGTTAAGACCAGCTGTGTCATCCACTCCTTAGTGGACGACTATTCGGGTTATTTACTACATGGTAGATAATAAGTTTGGTTATCTACTGCTTCGTAAAATACCAGTTGGTTTATCTACTATTTCGTAAAATACGAGTTGGTTTATCTACTCCTTAGGTTAGGTTAGGTTGAATAGAGGAGACGTTTAAAACGTCTCATGTCCATGGACATACACTTAAGCCAGCCAGTTATCTACTCCTTAGTAGACGACTATTTGGGTTATCTGCTACCTAGTTGAGGACCAGTTGGTTTATCTACTATTTCGTAAAATACGAGTTGGTTTATCTACTCCTTAGTAGACGACCAGTTGGTCGTTTATAAACTCATTTTTTGCACTTTTTTAGCTTTTTCTTAATAGACAACCTTTCAAGAATATTGTGTGAAAATTTGAGGTGAATCGGAGCAAAACTAACGACGATACAGCCGTGTAAGCAACTGCGCCTAAAACATTAAATCAGTACTAAACCGATCTTTTTGAAATGTTTGACACTGTTTGGGTGCATAATTTACGCTGTCTAGTTTTTTTTTAATTTTTTTCTCGGTAAAGTCGCTTTTTTCACTTCAAAGTGTTCATAAAATTGGCCAAATTTTAATTTCCCAACAAAAATCGACAGCGTTACCTGGCTATAATCATTATTTAACTAAATAAACTTTAAATTCCGATGATTAGGTATCAAGTTATGAGGTGCACCGCTTGCGCATAAATGCTGTCGTTGCCATATTTTTTATTATTTTTTTATGAAAATTTTAAACAATAAACTTTGAAAGTTATACTTTAATGTACCATTGGTTACAAACAAAAAATTTTAAATGTTTCGTCACAAAAAAATGAAAAAAATGATTCTTTTTTTTTGCACGAATTAACGTACGTTATGTTCGACCATTTTTTCGCCTTGGGAGAGGCACATCCCGGAGTGTCTGCTCCAATTTCTGGTCCGTGCCAGGACCGACAAAATCCCGGACCACAACAATATTTCTGCTCTGTCTGCGGGAACCTTATACATGGCAACTCAACATCAGTAAGGTGTACCCGATGTATGGAGTGGTTGCATCTCAGTGGTTGTTCTGGGTTGTTAGGAACGCCGGGGAGTATCACCGCATAGGGAGTTATGTTGGAGCCTGCTGTGCCTCCATACCTCTCAGTGTGCCTCATTGATCGCAGTCGTCAGTGTCGTCGGACTCGTCGTCCCCGTCGTCTACGTTGTCGGCGCCTTCGGTTTATGGGACACCGCGCAATCCCCCTACAGCAACATGCACAGCAATCAACACCACAATTAACACCACACATTGCTGTACCAACCCCTGAATATGCATCCTTCTTGCAATTTAATTGCAATGGTCTCCGCGGCAAAATCAACGAGATTGTAGATTTAATGAATCGGAAGAATATCAAGGTCGCTGCGATCCAGGAAACAAAGCTGAGTGACACATGCAGCTTGACAGTTGTCAGGGTTACAATGTTCTACGTAAGGTTAAATCACTCTGGAATCCAGGCAGGAAAGACCGGACATTTGGTGCCACCACTGTGACTGACTCGAAGATGTACGCGCGTTATTTTAACCGACAATTTATAGAGCACCCCGTGAGTGACAGAGCGAAAAGGAGAGTAATACGTCGTATTCATGCCCTCCGTGCTGAAGAAGTACCCCCACAATTTACAGTTGGAGAAGTTGCAGATGTCATCCAAAGCGCTTGGCCCCGACGGAATTTCGATGCTGATGTTGAAGTAGTTGGATATACCGGGAGTTGAGTATCTGACTAGGGTCCTCAATCTGTCCTTGACCACTCTGATAATACCCGAAGCCTGGAAAATGGACAGAGATGCGAGCAAGGAAGAATCGTACAGACTTATCTCCCTTCTCTCGCCAGTAGCAAAGACGCTTGAGGCGTTAATCCTCCCGAGCCTGATTGCACATTTTCCAATTGCTGATCATCAGCACGGGTTCCGAAAGCAGCATAGTACGACTACTGCTTTACACGTCATATCCACGCATGTGAGCCGCGGCGCTAGACCTATCGAAGGCCTTCGATACTGTCAGCCACGCCACGCTTTTTGAGGACATCGCCAACACGTCCCTCTCGGACAGTTTGAAACGTTGGACCGTCAATTACATTGTGGGCCAGTCGTATGTGGAATTCAGAAACAAGAAGTCCAAACCCCGTAGTTTGGGGGTCGTGGGTTCGATTCCCACTAGAAGCTCTGGTCTGGTTTTCCTATTTAAGAAAAAATCTGCTAAACGATCTCTGTCTTTAATGATAGGCCCGTTTGTATCATTGTACGCGCTGGTTTTGTATCGGTCAAATTTCCAGTAGGGTTAATATGCCCAATCCTATCTTTATAATTAATCAAAATTTCGGTTGTAAATTATGTTATCTAATTATTATTTTTAAATTTTGAGTTGTACACGTCTTAAAAACACCCGTTATAAGTGTGTCAAGTTTCATACCGATCGATTGACCGGTAAAGAAACGGCACATTTCCATCCCCTTGATTCGAATTTAATAAGGGAGTAATAAAGGAGAGTAAGTTTTCCGATATTATGCTAATGTTCTAGAGTTTCACAGAATTGCATTTAATTTCTGTTGAGGATTGTATGACAAGATTTTATTAAACTATCATTTTCAAAATTTTATTTTATTTATAGTTTTACAATATAAATTACAATATTGTCATATTAAATTTAAAATGCAATACTGATTAAATACTCTTTAAAACTATCCATGTTTCTGATTTAATGCATATTTAATTATCTGTTGCATTATTCATGCATTTCAATTTATTCACATTCATTCTTCACTATTTGACTGACATAGCTTTGTTTTGTCATAGTCATACATAATTAATTATAATTAATTAATGCAATCTATTCGAGTGCACACTCAGGAATATCCATAACAAAATTTCAGTTCTGTTAAAGTAAATTAAAAATTCCAGAAAAAATCCTTGAACTTCAAAAACCCCTCTCCCTCCTCCAGCCACGATATTGCCGATCAATTAAGTTTCTGTGAAAACCCCCATTTCAATGGTGTTCATAACAAACTATTATTGTAGTTGCTTAAAGGGCAGACTGGTATACATATGTCTTTACACGTTAGCAAATAAAAATACAAAACGTTTCTCTCACCTTGCAATAATATCAATGGAACGTGTCCTGGTAATAATATAAATGAGTGTGCGAAATACAGGTGTTGTCATTTCAATAACTTTACATTAATAAAATATCCACACACAACCACACCCACTGGCACACACAAATGCATATTCCATACACACACACGTACATATTCACACATATAACCGTTGAAGTCGTTTAAAATGACCCGCCAGGGAATGTAGCTGGTTCAGACCCTGTTGTTACGCTAACTACCAAGAACCACCACTAGCTACAGTCAAATACACCCGCAATGTTTTTGGCTGACTACATTAACATTGTGTTGTCCTACGAGGGGGTAAATTGACTCCTTCCAGCATTACTATTCTACAGCTACGCAGTCGGTACCAAGTAATTGACTATGAAAATAATTCTAAATTTTCAACTACGTAGCTGGTACGGATATACTAACTATGTAGCTAGCATACAAATTCTAACTATGTATCTAGTACAAACATATTAACTATGTAGTTGGCAATAATAAACTAACTATGTAGCTAACTGTGTACATCCACAGGCAGGTGCCTATATCATATTTCCTTAAGGGTTCATTTTATATGTTCTACCCCCTCATTAAAAACACAAATATCTATAAACAAAAATACTTCATTTATTTAAATAAAAATAATAATTGGGAATTCATTTTTTTTAAATATATTAAAGCTTATAACATTAATCAATTTGTTGTACTTAAAGTATATTAAAATAAATTAAAAATTATAATTTTGTTTCATTTTTTTTTTCAATACAAATCTTTTTAAAAGGCCGCTTTTTTTCAACATTATGGCCCCCGCAGTTGAACTGCTGCACCCGAATCCTCTACAATTGGAATTGATTTTGAAAATATATAAATTTATAATTGTAGTATAGCTTTACTCATGCTTACCTTATTTATTGGAAACCGTAGGATAAGGGAATTGATATCACTTTCTATTACAACGACTGATGTTCCTCCACAAGATGCACAAAACAACTAAAACAAATTTCGTTTTTTGGACAAAAACTCAGTCATATTCCGTTTTTTCTCTGTCGCTAGAATAACTGTTTTTTTGTACTTTTATTTTTTTGTGTCAACCCTCATCAGTAGGTGTTTTTATAAAAACTATAGTTTTGCATGCGGAGAGGGGGAGCGTGTGTGCGAATATTCAAACATGTTTGTACTGACTACATGCTACATTACCAGTAAGCGAGTTGGTGCCGATCATTATGTTTTTTTAGTTTTGCATATGGAGAGGGAGAGCGTGTGAGCAATTATTTACAAAATCTTAAACTGGCTACATGCTACATTACCAGTAAACAAGTAGGTGCCGGTTTGTTCATCCCCAGCACTACAACGGAGTTAGTAAATTAATTATTTACTGTGACCTAGCCACATTACTGGTTACAATCTGTTTACGTAGAAAGTAACTCCCTGTCTCACTAACTATGTAGTTGATTATTTGGTGGAATTGACTACCCATAAAACTGGCGGGGACTTACAAATGACATGTAAATTGTATAAGAAGGAGGACCGCAGAATAAGTGATTTTTAATTGAAGAATAAATAATGGCGATTTCGTTTCTGCAAAAAAGTGCAACATTTTCATTGTCCTTTTCCCGAAAACTGGAGTTTTATACCACATTTTGGAATTTTGAAATAAGAGCTAAGGGCAAATATTTTTCAGAATTTCGTGTGGACCGGCAACATTTTTTCAGAATCGAAATTATCATAAGGAAAAATATTGCCGATCTACATTTATATTACACTATGCAACAAAAAAATATATTTTTGTGTCCTAGACCTAAAAATTATTTCTTTGTATAGATTGTGGCATACTGTTATATAAAATCAAAACCAAAATTTTTTTATGGTTACATTTTTTTTTTTATTTTTATTAAAAATGCTATTATCGTCGAAGGTACCCTTAGTATTTGCACTATCATTTTTGGACTATATGCCCGATCAGGTCGACTTATACGTTAAAATGGAAATATCTCTTTCACTTAGAAACAGTGGTTTAGTAACAGTCATTAAAGAAATTGGAAAAAGTAGAATTTTTCAAAAAAAAAAAAAATCCTGGGACAAAAAAACATAAAAAATAGAAAAAAGTCGAAAAAAATATTTTATTTTTTTTTAAATTTACATCCTAACGAAGAAAATAGTGCCTATTCGATAAATGTAGACATTATAGCCCTTTTGGTAGAGGTAAGAGAATTTCACAAAATTTGTTTTTTTTTTTTAATTTCTGTTTAAATAGCGATTTTATTTGTTACTTTTATTTATATTATGTACATTTGAGTTTATTTACATGAACAAGTTTCATTAGAAGTAATTGTGAGTTCTTTGTTGACGTTTGTAGATTTCGGAATCGTTTTCTCTAATGAGGAACCAAATATAATCTCCCATCATTCTTTCATCCCAGTGCCCTTGGTAACGCCGCTCGATGGACTTCAATTCTTGGTGAAACCTTTCGCCATGTTCGTCACTTACGTCGCCAAGATTCTCGGGGAAAAAGTTTAAATGAGAATACAAGAAATGCATTTTTGGGGACATATTTACACCGGTTGGAATACATAAAGCGAAAAATAAGTTAGAAGAATACATACATATGGGTTATATACATAAATATAAAAAAAAAATATATTTCTAACCAATTTTTTCATAATTTTTTAACAAATCATTAATCATTGTTTCATATTGCGGGCTTTTATTGAATCCAAGGAAATTTTAAACAACAACGTTAAACGACCTCCATGCTGCAATTTCATCCGACGTCAAATATGATTCGAAATTCATATCTTTCATCAGTTTCCTTATTTTAGGCCCATCAAAAACTCCTTCTTCGATTTTTTGAAAACAAAGACTTTTAAATAAACTTTTTAAATATGAGAGTGAATTGCCATCTTTCCTTAAGGCTTTTACAAAATTTTTAAAGAGCCCCAGCTTAATATGCAGTGGTGGCAAAATATCGGCTATCCCAGAGGCATAACATACCAACTACTTTTAAATCGCAACAAATTTTCCAGTCATGTTCATATTTTAGGTATTTTATCAATTTAGCCATTGATTCATTAGTGTTGACAGCATGAGCAATGGGAATCGACGGTTTCTGATTTCCGTTGTGTAAAAGTACTGCTTTCAAACTTTCTTTACTGCTGTCAACAAATAACCGCCATTCCTTTGAATTGTATGTTTGATTAAGTTCCTCGAACAATCCGGGAATGTCCTTGCAAAAGCATCTGTTATCCACAGTTGTATAAAATTGTTTGTAGGGTATATCACGGACTCTGTAATATGATATGTTAACATCTGGGGCTGTTTCATCCCAGATGCAAGTAGTTCTGCCTTATCTTTGGTCAGTTCCAAATCTCTCACAATGAAACTGAGTTAAAAGCGATGACTTCTGACTCAAACTTGAGTCGCTTAGAGTTGAGTACTCAGTTGAACTTGATGATGTTTCCGTTATTAGGCTGTTAGCTATACTTGGACACGTCCTACTCCAATCTATTAACTTAGACACAAATAGCAGTCCGTATCGTGAATGAATGATTGTCTCCAAATCATTGGCATTCCAAATTGTACGTGATGTCTAAAATTAAAACGTTTTATTCCACAAATCATTGTAATACATTAATTTTACTCGTAATGCACTTACCGCATTCTTCCACTAGTCCATCGAGTAAGATTTACATGGCACGAATTACACAAAATATTAGGTGTCCACGGTTCGTTTATATTTTTAACTCGTATACCAAAATATTACACATATTATTACACATCTATTATTTTACTAAACGCACTTCGATTTTTTTAATTGCATATTTTCCGCAGATGTAGCAGGAATTGTCGGGATCATTTACACATTGAAAAGTTCTTTGGCTTTTACTCATACTTCGAAATATAACTTTGTAATATTTTTCAGAAAATCGACTTATCTCTTTAAGGCGCCGAATTACACTAATTTATTAATAAGAAATTTCATTCATAAATTCCGGGTTTAAGGTTCATAAGTTGCAGTACCTATAGCTGACATATGAGTATAGTTTGCTTCGAAAGTAGACACCCAATATTTTCAAGACTGCCGCGTACTACTTTGTATTGCGTACATATAATTTTACTACCTGTATATACGACTGGAATGTCCATGCCACTAAAAGGTGTAACAGAATGGAAACCTCATAAATGAAAAACCACAAATATTGTTGAATGACCCTCTATCTGAGCGAATCTCATCCAATGTAGGTCTCACATTGCATATACTAATGTTTTATGGAGGGTTACGAACGGCCATAAAACCTCGTCCTCTCTATAATTTTATAATGTCTGACATCAATCCTCATAAAATAAAATGCAAGTGCAATGTCTCTTATATGTCTCCCTCACATATGGCGAATTCAATATAAGCAAAAACATCATTAAAAAAACGAAAAAATATGAAACAAGATTTTTTTGAATTTTCCTAACATTTACAAAATGGCTCATAACTTTTACATCTATCCATAGATTTTTATTTACATTTATCCATAGATCAAATAAATGGATAAATGTACTGTCTATTTGACAATACTGTCAAATAGACAGTATTTTCTTCGTTAGCATGCTGGCTTTTTAAAAATGTGATAAAATAATTTTTTCGATTTTTTTTTACCAGGAAAAAGTGTTTTTGTTTTTAAAAAATAATTTTTTTCTCATATTTTTGACGACTGTTACTAAACCAATGATTCTACGTGATAGCGATATTTGCAGCATATATAGCCCTCACAATTCCCTTTAATTTGAGGCATAACACTGCTCAATCAGGCTTATACTTGAAAAATTATGGTCCAAATACTGAATGTACTTTCTACGAAAGCTGGAATTTAAAAAAAAAAGTTTACCATTAAACATTTTTTAATATGTGTTTGTGACACCTAATTGCACCAGAAACTGTTATATACATCCCTTGGACAAAAATGTTGTTGCATAGTGTAATAAAAAACTACATCAGCCAAATGGCCACCACGACCACTCTTACAGGACCATATCCTTTTCATGAAATTTTCCATAACCAAATCGCAAAGTGGCTGCCCTATGTCCTCGATAGCCTCACGAATTCTATCTTTGAGGTCTTGAATCGACGCTGGGCTGTTGGCGTAGACCTTATCATTCACGTGGCCCCAAAGGAAGAAGTCGCAAGGTGTTAAATCACAAGATCTCGGTGGCCAATTGTGATCACCTCTTCGAGAGATAACACGGTCCGGAAACTTTTCCCGTAAGAGAGCAATGGTTTCGTTGCTTGTGTGGCACGTAGCGCCGTCTTGTTGAAAGTAAACATTGTCCAGATCAATACCATCCAACTCCGACCATAAAAAATCATTAATCATCTCTCGATAGCGCAATCCACTCACCGTAACTGTTGATCCAACCTCATTTTCGAAAACGTAAGGTCCAATGACCCCGCCGGACCATAAACTGCACCAAACAGTCAAACGTTGAGGATGGAGAGGCTTCTCAACAACAACTCTTGGGTTTTCCGAGCCCCAGATGCGACAATTTTGCTTGTTGACGTAGCCACCGAGGTGGAAATGGGCCTCATCAGTCAAGATGATTTTTCGATGGAATTCCGGATCATTTTTATGCATTTTAAGGACCCAATCAGCAAAGACACGACTTTGTTGATGATCGGCCGGCTTGAGTTCTTGTGTTAACTGAACTTTATAAGCCTTTAGACCCAAGTCTTTGCAAAAGATACGGTGTAATGAGGTTTGTGGAATGCCAAATTTCAAAGAACGACGAGGATTGGACAAACCTGTGTTTTCTTCAACACTTTGGGCTACAGCACCAATATTCTCAGTTGTTCTTGAGCAACGTCCACGGGTTTTATTCTTCACATCACTAACTTGTCCCAACAGCTCGAATTTTTTCACTAATTTCTGTATTGCGATCCGACAGGGTGCTTCACGACGACCCAAAAATGCTTTAATTTTGCGAACTGTGACTGCAAGATTTTCACCATTTTCGTTGAATCGTGTATCGTTCCCATTTTAGTAATGGCGTAGTTTCTACTTGTCAAATGTCAAAGAATAAAAGCTTCAAAAGTGACAGCTACTGAAATACCGGGTGATTCAAAATAACACCTCTTGTTGGAAAACCCTGTACAGTGTAATGCTTTTATAGCACCTAGAATTCAGAGAAAAGTGTCCGTTATTGGGAAGCCCCTTTTGGATCCGCCCACACAAATGGACCATCTTGTATCAAAAGTAAACAGCTTTTAACTTTAATACCAGTATATACTTTAAAGATATTAAAGGCAATTTAAAGTGATACTAATTCAATTAAAACAAAAAAAATAAATTTACTAATATTTTTTTGAGACTCAAGGTGATAGGATTCATAAGCCAGTTTACCCGACTGAACTTTCTTACTTGCTAAATCAATCATTTCAAATTTTTGATTTAGTTTTCCAAGTCATCATTTCTTGTCAATCCTCCAAGTCATTTATTTTGATCCAAGATTATACGATTTCAATTATTATTATTTATTATGTTTACGAACTTTAAAAATTTCTAAGAAAATAACTTTCAATTAGTAAAAAAATTAATACAATTAACGTATTTTCTGAATTCTTAAGTCAAATAAATATTTGTTTCGGAAATAATAGTCCCAAATAAAAACATATTGGCATGTAAGCAGAGATTTTTTTGAATAACATTTTCCCAAACATATACTTTTTGTGTGTACCCAATATTATATGTTTAGAGTGTATCCTAAACATATATATATGTTTTAAGCCGAATATCTTTGGAACAATATACTACAGAAGCGATTTTTTTCAGCGTGTAACTACTATAGTTTTTCGAGTGTATTTCTTACCGGGTTTGTATACATTTTCATTATGTAAATTTGAGATTTCTTTTCAAAATCAAACAGTTTGTTTCGCAAAATGTTTACATTGTCCCTCGTATCTATAGACCTGCTGAACATAACACGAGGAAGATTGTCGACTGTTGTGTTTCGGCAAATACAACGAGTGTGTCCATTTTTGCTTGGAAATCAATATTTGCTGCATTCTCTGAATATGTTGAACGTTTGTTTGCTTTACGTGAGGAACATGGAAATGGAAATGGAATAGGGACAATTGTCCTCATGACTTTGTAGCTGTGTCCGGTTGAGGAAAGTGAAAAGTTAACTGGAAACAGTTGAAGTTGTTGCACTTTATTAAATTGTGATGATTGAAGTTAGCAGTTAAATATAATTCAGAGAATTGCAGACGACGTTGTTAGTCTGCATATGTATTTCCATGTCAATTTTCGAATGGTGGACAGCAGATGGCTTCGATATCTGTGGAATATGAATATTCATCCTAACCCTTTCGATTGCATATCGTTCGTTCATTCCATAACAAAGCGAACGATTTTTGGGAAAAAATAATGGTCAACATTGCCGATTGTCTTGAAAATTTGTCTATGAGTCTTAATATGGAAATGAATCATCTTTTAGTTGGCGATAAAAAAACCAAAATTTTTCTTCAGATGTTAAAAGCATCTAAATTTTAAAAATTGGGGAAAATTTCTGAAAAATTGTATTTTGGAAGTTATGTATTCTGCAAACGCGTGGACGGAATTTCACCATTGCAGGCTCGTTTGTAAGCTCTTGACTTTGAAGTACAAATATTAATGCTGGTTAATTCAAAGTTTTTAAATGCATTAGTTGCATATGTAACTTTATTTTGCATCTTGCACATCAATGCACCAACATAAAATTCTGAGACAAATACAGTCATGTATCCTCATTTGTCCTTAACTGACCCTACAAATTTCAAGATGGTGTTCAGTCTCCTTCTTTTAAAAAAAAAAATATTTAGTAAAAAATGTCAATGATTTTCCTTTATAAACTATGAAAAATATTAAAATCACAAAATAGACAGAATCATTTCAATAAAAAACAGGTAAAAGCGTTATTTTCGGCCCTACCGAATCTTATATACCCCTCACCATGGATTGCATTCAAATATAGTACATACTGCAAAAATCTTTGGATATGGAGCAAATCATGGAACAATCTTTTTTGTTTAAGCAAATTATTAAAAGCCACATTTTAGGCCTCAAATTCTTTAGCCAAACTCTTCATCTGAAAAATGTGGTATTTTTTGGTTTAAATTAGCATATTTGAGAGCGACCTCTACACGGAGACTGCAACAAAATATAAACTGATTTGTATAAATTTTATTGAGACGAATTCTTGCCAAAATAGAATACAAACTGCAAAGTTTTAGCTAAATTGCTTAGAAAATGTGGTGTTTATGGCTTAAACAAGCCTTTTTTGGGAGTGACATCTATAGGTGGACTATAAAAAAAATATGAACAGATTTAAAAAATTTTTTACTGTAATGAATTCTTGTCTAAATAAAATACAAACTGCAAAGATTGAGTTAAAATGCTTAAAAAATTTGGTATTTATGGCTTAAATAAGCATATTTTGGAGCGACCTCTATAGGGGGTCTATAACAAAATATTAACCGATTTGTAAAAGTTTTGTTGTGCTGGATTCTCGTCAAAATAGAGTACGAACTTCAAAGTTTCAGCTAAATTGCTTTGAAAGTGTGGTATATGTTCAAAACCCGTATTTTGGAGCGAACTCTATAGGAGAGCCATATCAAACCATTGACCGAAATAGCCCATTTGCAATCCCCACCGACCAGCAAGTATAAGAATTATTGCTACCAAATTTGATCAACCTAGCTTTATTATTACAGATTGTAGCGTGATTTCAACAGACAGACAGACGGACATGGCTAAATCGTCCTAGAATTTCACGACGATCAAGAATATATATACTTTATGGGGTCGCAGATCAATATTTCGAGGTGTTGCAAATGGAATGAAAAAGTAAGAATACCCCCATCCTGGAGGGTATAATAATTTCAATTTCTGACATTTTTAAGTAAAAATGCTATTATACAGAAATTGGAGAAAATGCCAGATTAAAATTTACAGGATCAGCTCAGATTAGATAGTAATACATGCCTATATATATTTCACATATCTATGTTGGTATTTCCTGGTCCAGCATGCAAATTAAAATTTTTAGAGGAAAAATAATTAACGATATATGCAAATATCGGCGAATTTTCGCTTATATCGAGGATGTCCTAGTTAAAAATTTCAAGAAGAGCTCTAATTTATATAAACTCACGAAGGCGTTTTTAAAATGCAATATTCGCATCTCAGAATTTTTAAAATAAATATTTTTTTTTAAAAAGAACTGAACGTTCGTTCAGAATATATGGGGATACATAACTATATTTTTCACAGAATTTTAAGTTGGTGTCATAGATGTGTAACATGCAAATTAAATTTGCTGATGCATTTATAAATTTTAAGGACGCGAAAGAGAATCCCTGCAATGTAAAGAACAACTAAAGGCCCTAAAAATGCGCCTTCACTTCGATACCTCCATTCTAAACTATGCTAAGTGCAGAAAGGTAGTTTTTCAAGAGAGGCGATCAAAGTTCGACGAATTTTTTAAATTTATGTAGAATTCCTTTATAATGAAAATCGAATGACCTGTACTGTTTTGTAAACAACTTTTGATTGGTTAGACGAATAAACACCAAATTTTGACTGAATATAATTTGGAATATTTAGAAATTAAAAATGCAATCTAGAATGGAGGTATCGACTTGTAAATCTCCCTAAAAACATGCTAAGTCGACTTAGCATTTTTTAGAATGTAGGTATCGACTTTGTAAAAATCCGTCTACGCGATCCGAAAATACACAACTCGAAACGTACGCCTTTTTCTCAGATATCATAAAATGATTATTTAATATGATTATTTACTTATAAACTAAATTTCGTTGATAATAATTTATGGATATTTACAAAATTCGCATTTCTGTAAGACAACCACAAACATTTTTAATTTTGACTTAAGACACTCTTGAAGTGAGTGAGCGATTTGTACTTGATAGTACAAGTCACAGTCATACAACTCATTTATAAAATTCCGCCTACGCGTTTTCATAATACTTAATTTCCAAAATAGGCTTTTCTGATATTTTCCCATGTTGAGTTTTTAAGGCACTGGATGCACTCTTTTCTCCTATTCAATATCTACAACTTTGCTTCAGACACAAAAGAGATATTCCGTACGCTATACCGAGAAAAATATCGAAAAAGTGCTAAAAATCAACCTTGATCAAAAAATTCGTATGGCCATTAAATTATTAATTGAGCCAACTTGACTAAACGATTGATGCAGAAGTTCTTAATTTTGGCACTAGTTTCACGTCCAATTCTCAGCATTCAGTCCATAATCAAACTGAGCTGAAAAATGTTGTACTGCGTTATGAAACAGAGCATGAGTAAAGGTTACTCTGGTATACTATCCAAAAAAAAGTATAATATCGTGCTATTTGCGGCTATTATTGATGGATATTGACGATAAGTAGTTTCCAACGATACAATGCCATATAGCAAATCTTAAATGTTTCTGCCTAGTTACTTATATTGTAAATAAACTGTTTCCAGCTCCCTGACTATAGTTGGATATGAAGAATATTGATTAGTATGCGATTGATTTTACTATAACTTAACATTGAAATGCATTTTAGTCATTTTTTTTAACAAGAACAACCTTGGATCCAAACACCTAACTTCAAGGTAGTTAGAACTACTCGTATTCCATTCCATCTCATGGAAGGAAAAACACTTTGTTGTTGCTGTTTTTTTTATACATATATTCTCCATTTACTTCTACCTTGAATTTATTTTTTTCTGTTCTTCTTTGCTTCTGTAATAAAGGAGCATTAGTTACCTTAAGAAAAGCTAATGAAGTATTGTTGTATATTCCCTGCTTTTTTGTAGGAATTGTTCGATGCTTTTGAAATCGTTGTCCATGGCATCTGACCTGTATCGAATTACTCCTTACGACAATAATCCATTGTCAATGGATACTCAGGAAAAATGTTACAAGTAAACTTCATAATAAAGATGGAAAGAAGAGGATGATGCTACGTTAGAAGGCAGTGGAGCGTATCGAATCCAAGAACAAAAATATTAAAGGTAAACATCAGCATTGCTTTCACATCTCGTAATGCGGAGAATAACACTATGCTAGAAAAAAATCCGAGACCTAAAACCTTTTTGTGTAGATTGAGGCATGCCATTCCATTAAATCAAAAGCAAACATTTTTATACCCTACACCACACTGTGGTACAGGGTATTATAACTTTGTGCATTTGTTTGTAACACCCAAAAGGAGAAGATTTAGCTATGTCCGTCTGTCCGTCTGTCTGTGCATGTATTCTTGTAATCAAAGTACAGGTCGCAATTATGGTCCGATGTCGACGAAACTTTACACATATCTTTTTTTGGCCCAGGGACGATCCCTATTGAATTTGGTTAAAATCGGTCCAGATTTAGATATAGCCCCCATATATATGTTAGCCCCGATTTGATATGTAAGCGTTGTAAAAACTTTATTTTATATCCGATCAGTATGAAATTCGACAGAAAGAAGTTTCTTATTACATGAATGAACACTGTTAAATTTGGAAGAAATCGGTTCAGATTTAGATATAGCCCACATGTTACCCCCCATTTGACATGTAAGCGCTGTAGAAACTGTATTTTATATCCGATCAGTACGAAATTCGGCAGAAAGAGGTTTCTTATTATATGAAGGAATACTGCCAAATTCGGAGAAAATCGGTTCAGATTTAGATATAGCCCCTATATATGTATATGTTACCCCCGATTTGAAATTCAAGCGCTGTAGAAACTGTATTTTATATCCGATCACAGCGAAATTCGGCAGATAGAGGTTTCTTATTACACGAAGGAATACTGGCAAATTCGGAGAAAATCGGTTCAGATTTAGATATAGCCCCCATATATATGTTAGCCCCGATTTGACATCTAAGTGCTGTAGAGACTGTATTTTTATACGATCAGTACGAAATTCGACAGAAAGAGGTTTCTATTTTACATGAATGAGTATGCATGGAAAATCGATTCAGATTTATATATAACCTCCATATATATGTTTCTCCAGATTTGGTTACAAAGATAGATAAGTACAACATCTACTTCCGATCATTACAAAATTCTCCAGAAAGATGTTTCTCAACTTAGGAACGAATATTGCTTAATTTAGCGATTATCGGTTCAGAATTAGATATATCCACATATATATGTTCTTATCCATTTACCAATTATTCCAAATTATTATCGCAATGACCTTCATCGCATTGTTAGGGAGGTGTAGGGTATTATATAGTCGGCCCCGACCGACTTTCTGCCTCTCCTTACTGGTTTATGGTAACTTTGTATACCCTACACAACTCTGTGGTACAGGGTATTATGACTTTGTGCATTTGTTTGTAACACCCAAAAGGAGAAGAGATAGACCCATTGTTTATTATATCGATCGACTTGTAATCACTTTCTGAATCGATTTAGCCTTGTCCGTCTGTCAGTAGATATATTCTTGTAATCAAAGTACAGGTCGCAATTATGGTCCGATCTCAACGAAACTGCGCACATATCTTTCTTTAGGCCCAAGTACGATCCCTATTGAATTTGGTTAAAATCGGTTCAGATTTACATATAGCTCCCATATTTAGGTACCTCCGATTTGACATGTAAGCGTTGTAGAAACTGTATTTTATATCAGATCAGCACGAAATCTTGTAGAAAGAGTTCTTCTATTGAATGAATGGACACTGTCAAATTCGCGGAAAATGGGTTCAGATTTAGATATAGTCCCCATATATATGTTACAACCCGTATTTTATTTCCGATCAGTATGAAATTCAACAGAGAGGGTTTTATTTTTACTTGAATGAACAGTACCGAATTCGAAGAAAATTCGTTCAGATTTATATATAGCCCCCATATATATGTTTCACCCGATTCGACATGTAAGCGCTGTGGAAACCGTTTTTTATATCCGATCAGTACGAAATTCGGCAGAGAGAGATTTCTTATTACACGTATGAACACTGCCAAATTCTTATCGCAATGCACATTTTCGCATTGTTAGGGAGGTGTAGGGTATTATATAGTTGAAACCAAAACAACTTAAATAAGATAAAATCGTAGTCTGCAATATTTTTGAAAGCAGAAGTTTTGCACTAATGGACAAATAGAATAGGCCGTCGACTGTTAATAAAAGAAAAGTTAAATGGAAAACAAAAAATAATCGGTCCACCCTAATATACATAAACTGCAGAAGCTTTTAAATATATTTTTATAGTTTTTGTAGAAAAAGTAAAGTATAAAACTACACATAAAATCGTAATAATATTAATAAGATCGCTATTTTTATTCGTAGGTCCCTAAAAAACTTGCAGCCGGACTTGTACCGGATGTTTTTATTATCCGATTTTGCCGAAATATCGTAAAAGTTATTTTTTTGGACCAAGAAAATGTCCGAAAAAGAACCAAACCCATAATTAAATTCAATTTCATCTCTTGCAGGTTTGCAAGTGCTACGGCATTTCTTCTTTTTGTGTTCGGCAACGCTCATCCCGCTACACTCGGCGCATCATTATTTCCGTTTTTAGTATTTAACCCTAGAACACTAAACCTCTTTTTTTACACTTTAATACTAAACCTCGCCTGTGAGGCTACCTTTTCAAAAAGAACAAAATTTTCCTAGTTTAAATTTTTTTTTTTTTTTTAAGACTTTTTTTTATGGAGAATACACTTATTTAGTTAGAAATCAAAAGGGAACTCATTTATTTTTGTATACATTTCATAAAGAAAATTACATTAAAATGCACAACTTTTTTTTGTTTGTTTTTAAAAAGAGATTATTTAAAAAAATAAATAAAAATAAATATTTCAGTTCATAAACTTAAATTTATCAAATTCTTATACGTATTTGTACTTACTTCCATTAAAAAAAAACAAAAAAATTATATAATGTATATTTTACCTTGTACATAAAAATTAAATCAGGTATTTTTTTTTTATATCACATTCATAACAATTCGGTGATCTATGCTCTAGGCAATATGCTTTATTGCATTTAGCGCAATAATATTTGGGAATCGGGAACACACATCTCAAAAAATTAAATAAAAACGGACTAAATCTTAATTATATACTTACAATTGGACCAAGAATTTAAACAAGAATTCGCAAAAATATTTACCTTTAATACTAAACCTCGCCTCACAGGCGACAAGCATATGTATATATCAGTAACTAAAAGACACAGAGCTATGAGCGTCCACTCACATACTCATACAGCAGTCGACTGAGTTGACACGAAACCACGTGTTGATTTTTGCAACCGATCGTAAGATATCGTGTCAACAAAAAAAAGAGTCGCCTCACAGACCGGGTTTAGTGTTCTAGGGTTAATAGAAAACGAGTGGGCGGATGGTGGAGGATGTGGAAGATGTGGAGGAGGTGGATGATGAGGGGTAGGTGAGGAATAAACACGCAAGGAAAGTTCAACGCGGGAGCATTAACCGTAAAGGAGTTCTGAGGGAGTGTCTTTGGACCAAGAAAATCGGTCTATGTGTTTCGGGAAAATCGGTTTATAGATAGATGTAGCTCCCACACATATTTTCTATATTTAAAGTAAAAAAATCACATATTTGAAGTACAAAAATCTGCCATAATCGCAAAAAGTCGCAAATAAGCTAGGTACTGTTGGATTCGTCACCTCTCTTCTCTATGTCATATGATAGTGATCCCACGTGATCCAAAAAAGTTGTATTCCATTAAAAATAATAATTTTTTTAAAAACTAAAAGAAAACTTTTTTACTTTGAAATATCTTTTCATTTGAAGACATTAAAAATACCTCTTATACACACGAATTAAGGTGAATATAACCTTATTGTATGTTACAAAGTCCGGTCGCATTTCACCAACAAACGCGAATTCTACAAGCATTTTAGTATATACATTTTATCATCGCAATGTTATAAGCATTTATTAGTAAAAAGGCAAAATTTGAATGGTCATAACCCGAAATCGCCTGAAGATATTTTCACAAAAATTAGAAGGTATTTTCACTAAATGTTATCATTCTAAATGTTATCATAGCATTGCCAAAAAACTGATTTTTGGTAGTTGCTTTCAAAGTCCTATGCGCGCATATTTCATCATATTTTCCCATTGTGCGACAGTTACTAAACTTCTGCTTCTGCAGGAATGCGATATTTTTATCATTTGTAGACCATTTTTTGAGCCTTGCTTCAAAAAATAAGGTCGAAATACTAATGACAGCTACCAAAAAATAGGAATTTAAAAAAAAAAATTACCATAAAATTTTTTTTTAATATATTTTGGCGTTTAGGACACTGCTGTGCAAATTTTCGTTCCTATTTACAATTTTTTCACAAGAATTTGGCTAAATCAGCTCAGAAAGTTATTATGTGTACCTCTGCGTAATAAACTAGGAGTCAATATCATTAATCTATACAATTTACCTATACACATTGTTATTTAGTTTTTCAGTGAAGGAACAATAATTGCCTCTCCCTTGAGCAAATTTCTTAGCTCGAAAAGTGAGCATATAAATCAGTTAGATTTTCAAGATGAATTTAAATAATTGCCTTTACAATGTGCTGGATTGAGACAAAAAGTGTCTATCGATTTAACGATGTACTCGTACGAGTAAAGTAAATATTGTAATAATTGTTAACACCTTGCAAAAATTTAAGATTTTTACTTATAATGATTTTTGATGAGTTAGCAAAATTCTAGACTGACATGTTGTCGGCATCTTCATAAAAATAATTTGTTATGGAGTTTGTTATAACCGTAGAAAAATTAATGAAAACTGGAATATGGGACCAGAAATATTTTTGGTTATAAGAAAAGTTCGCCATTTTTTAGATTTAGGGGTCTGTTCAATAGAAAAGGTGAATTCTGAAATTTCTCGGGATACGTGCATTAAATTAGATTTTTTTTATGTTGGCACACTTGTCTCGATCATATCGCTAACTCACTTCAAGAGTGTCATAACTCAAAATTCAAAATTGTCAGGATGTGTAACTTTAAGTCCGTATAAAAAATAAATAATATGAAATAAGACTATTAAAAAGGTGGAATAATCCGAAATATGATTGTTTACTTATAAACTAAATTTCGTTGAGATTTATTTATGGATATTTGCAAAATTAGCAATTCTGTAAGGCAACCTCCAAAATTTTAAATTTTGAGTTATGACAGTCTTGAAGTGAGTGAGCGATATGTTCTTAGTTGAGTTTGTTTATGTTTAGTTTGTTTGTGAGAGACATAACAGTAAGACGTGCTTTGCCTTTTCGGCGATTTCCTGCTGTGGAAAAACTTGGATCAAAGAATTTGCACAAAATTTTGTGTAAACAAGTAAGAAATTTCGACTGAAAGCTATGAAAATATGCACTGGTATATTAGACATTCCATTGACATTACTAGCTTTGATTGCTTCAAAAGTTTGTGTATGTATAAATAAAATGTTGTTAAAATAAAAAAATTTTGTTCAAAATGTATGAATTCAATCTCCTGAAACTCCTGAAATATTTGACCGATTTTGATCTACTGTACCATGTTTTGAAAGTACTGTTAATTACTTTCAACAAATAAAAGCTGTGTTGTAACACCCCATAATAATTTCAAAAGTTTTGACCGTTTAAATTTTTTAGATTTGATTTCAAAAATGATTGCACCAATTGATTTTTTTGAAATTTTAAAGTCTTGTTCTTAGACGTCTTTTTTTTAGCGACTGTGTGATTTTGGAAGTGGTGAAATGATGAGATCTATTTTTATACCCTCACTTCAGTGATACGAGGGTATATATCATTTGCTACTGGCCAAAAGTGTAACAGATCGAAAGAGTGATCTAAAACCCTAAGTATGTTTGGCGGATATTCGTTTTGGGTCATTTTAAGTCGTTTGAACAATGTCCGTCCATCCGTCTGTCTGCTGGCTAATGCGCACGATAACTCTGGAAAGGAGTAAGCGATTGACTTTAAATTTGGTATACGGTAATATTTTGTTCTATCTCCGGCTAAGTTCGAAGATGGGCCATATTGGTCCACTCCTTCTGGTACCTCCCACACAAAGGGTTAACATTTGGTGAAATATTGATTCTTTAATAACATCTATACTACCTATTAGAATCTTCTGAAATTCAACACATTGTATTATTTTATTAGCCGCTATCACCTCGAGACCATTGCATCAAACAAATGGACCATTTTGCATCAAAATTTAACTGCTTATAACTTTAATACAAGTGCAAACAAATACTTGAAATTTTGTACAGTAAAATGTTTTTTTAGCGCTATAACTTTACTACTACACCATTTTCAATTGTAATTCGAAAAAAGTCAATTGAAATTCAAAGATTCCATTTAAAATTCGAAAAATATCAATTGAAATTCGAATATTCCATTTGAAATTCGAATATTCCATTTGAAATTCGAAAAAGGTCAATTGAAATTCGAAAAACATCACTTGATATTCGAAGAACATCAATTGAAATTCGAAAAACATCAATTGAAATTCGAAACACCTCAATTGAAATTCGAAACACATCATTTGAAATTCGTAAAATTGCAATTGAAATTCGGAATACGCCAATTGAAATTCGAATTTTTCCATTTGAAATTCGTAATACACCAATTGAAATTCGGAAAACATCAATTGAAATTCGAAATTCATCATTTGAAATTCGAAGAATGTAAACAAAATCAATGCTGTATATTAGATGGGGTAGCATTTAAGTGATACAATTTGTCGGTGTTAAACCTTTAATATTAAAATATTTAAATATGTTTTGTTTCAACTAATTTTGAATAAATATTCATAAAAGATAAGATCATCACAGTATATGTTAAGATTTAGTCAGCAAATGTGTTTAAATAAATTTTACCCAATCTAATGTGCAGATTTGTTTACATTTTCGAATTTCAATTGATGTATTTCGAATATCAATTGATGTTTTTCGAATATCAATCGGTGTATTACGAATTTCAAATGGAAAAATTCGAATTTCAATTGATGTATTTCGAATTTCAATTGATGTTTTTCGAATTTCAATTGATGTGTTTCGAATTTCAATTGATGTATTTCGAATTTCAATTGATGTGTTTCGAAATTCAATTGATGAGTTTCGAATTTCAATTGATTTTTTTTCGAATTTCAATTGATTTTTTTCGAATTTCAATTGATTTTTTTCGAATTTCAAATGGAATCTTCGAATTTCAAATGACCTTTTTCGAATTTCAAATGGAATCTTCGAATTTCAATTGATCTTATTCGAAATTGAATTGATTTTTTTTCGAACTACAGTTGAAAATGGTGTAGTGCATACAAATACTTGAAATGTTGTACAGTGTAATGCTGCTATAGTGCCTACAGTCCTGTGAAAAGTGGGCGTTATCACCACGCCTGTTTTTGTACCTCCCACATAAAAGACCAAATCATACCAAAATTTAATAGTTCGCAACGCTTATAGCTTGGCACAGTGCAATTTATTTAAAGAAAATACTGTTAAACGAAAAATAGGTGTATTTGTTAAACCACTTCTGGTACCTCACACACAAACTGACAGATTAATAAGTGTAATTTTATATGTTACATTATTCACTAAGTGATGGTATACCTTAGCCGGTTTTCCCGACAGAAACTTTCTTACTTGTTTTTATAGATTCGGGGGTCCGAAATTAATTTTTGAGCTACGGTTCCTTCGGCAAAGTTTTTTTGTCGCATAGATAAAGAACCGCGATGAGCATTTGTCGCAAAAAATTTACCCCCCTAATATACTTTTCTATAGGCTTTTTTTGACAGATCACGTGTGAGTTGTGTCATGCTGTCATGTTATTTTTGTTAAGTATTGTTTGGCATTTCATCATGGAAAGACTTACGCCTGAACAACGTTTACAAATCGTTCAGCATTATTACGAAAATTCACGTTCTGTGAGGAATGTGTTTCGTGCACTTCGCCCAACTTATGGTCAACATAATCGAGTCATCGAAAAATTGGACTCAACGGATGGACCATCTGAGACGTAGCCGCGACCAACATTTGATAGACATAATCTTCAAAAAATAAATGCCAAAGAATGTTCTTTCAAATGATAATAAAAACTCCCCATTCAATTTGAATTTTCTGTGTGTTGGATCACCCTATATATATATATATATATATATATATTAATGTATATATACTTAAATATATGTGGGTGTGTGTGAAAGAGTATGCGTACTCTTTCTTTTTCAAGTATCCCTCAGATTCTGAAAGGGGATATTTTTAATGATATTTTTATACATTTTTATAGATTGCATTTCATGTTCTAACAAAGTACACCGAAAGCAATAAAATAAAATTCAAATGTCCGAAAAAAACGAAACCCATCATTAAATTCAATTTCATCTCTTGCAGGTGTGCAAGTGCTACGGCATTTCTTCTTTTTTCATATTCGAACTTTATGGGTATCCACCCCAAGATCATTGTGTTCGGCGGGGCCCTAACAAAGAAAAGCGTAGTAACACTCATCCCGCTACCCCCGGCGCATCATTATTTCCGTCTTTAGTATTTAATAGAAAACGAGTGGGCGGATGGTGGAGGATGTGGAAGATGTGGAGGAGGTGGAAGATGAGGGGTAGGTGAGGAATAAACGAGCAAGGAAAGTTCAACGGGGGAGCATTAACCGTAAAGGAGTTCTGAGGGAGTGTCTTCATAAAAATTGTTATGGTCACTTTGTAAAATCAACATCACCTTTTCTATGTTCTGTTTTGTTTTTTATGGCTGAACATAGCCACTGGAGCAACAAATTGAAATTGCAAAGAATATTACTTGAGATGCTTTCATAAAATCGAAACAGCAAATAAAATGAAAAGATTTCCAGGTCTTCTCAACGAATGCTGCTACTCGGCCATAATTGAGTCTATAGGCAGTAACTAGACAGTTGCATCTGTTGTGTAGAGCACATTGATTCTTTTTTCCACAGCAAAAAGTAATAATAGCATCTGTACGGTGTTGTTTGATATTGACATTTATTAAAGGGAATCAAAACCCATCTTAAATATTTTAATAAAGTCAACTTTAATTTATATAAATTTCATAAAAGGTCTCAGTTAAAGATTTCATAAATGTGCCTCGTCAAGTCAGAGGGGCAAGTGTCATACGGGGTTTAGCCTAAAGGCGTACACAAGCCATAAGGGAGTTATTCGAAAGTTACTCTACCACACGGGGCAAAATCGCCTTTTTTGATATGTTTGAATCGAAAGAAAATATATTTGGAACACAAATTTTTAAATATTATATATTTCTGAGCAAATGCATTTTATTTGAAAATCAATAAAATATATTTGGAACTCGTATATTAATATGTTACAACATATAATATTTGCAAACTAAATTTCTCAAAAAAAATATGTATTTGAATACAAATAAAATTATTGTTTAGGAATTTCTCCAAATATAATTTATTTAAAAAAGATTTTCAAAACTTTTGTTGAAATTTTCGAATTTCAGTTTTATTTTTTTTTTTTCTTTTCGAATTGAACCTCCCAGTTATGATACCAAATGCAGCATTAACTTATGTTTTAAAATCATTTCTAAAATTTCCGAGTATTTCAAGCCATCATTAGTTGTCAATCCAATTAATATATTTCGATCCAAGATTATATGATTTCAATTATTATTAATTATTATTTTTACGACATGAAAAATTTCTAATTAACTTTGAATTACTGAAAATTTAACACAATTTAGGTATTTTCTGAATAATTCAATGCAAATAAATATTTGTTTCGGAAAAAATAGTCCAAAATAAACATATATTGGGATGTAAACAATGATTTGTTTAGAACAACATCGTCCCAAATATATAATTTTTGTGTGTACCAAATATTATATGTTTGGAGTGTACCCTAAAGATATATATGTTTCAAGCCGAATATGTTTGGGACAATACACTACCGAAGCGATTTTTTTCCAGCGTGCAGACAACAGTAACTGAAGATGAAACTCCAGCTTCCAAGTGTGCTGTGCATAAAATCTATCTGACATTTTTATGAACAGCTTATGACAAAATCTTAGATATTAAGAACAGAGTTCTCTCAGTGTATGTGTAGACTTAATGTAACCTCATTATTTTTTGCACCAGTATCCACCATTTTTATCAGATTCACATTAAACACTGCGTAGATGAAGAACACACCCCCCCCCCCCCCCCCGCCCATGATAACGGATTGTGATACAAAAAAGAATATCCCTTCAACTGCAAACATGTCAGATGCTGTGTCAATTAGTGTTTGTTGAAAGTTGAATAACATCTCTAACAAATTTGTGAAAAAGGTCAAAGTGCATAAATCAGTCTATTCTGGGGCAAATGATGATGATGTTTAAGTAAGAAGTTCAGGATTAAATGTTGGATAGGAAAATTTCAATAACAAACATATATATATATATATATATACATATATATATCGTCATCAGAAACGAAAAAGGGCCTATCACCATATTTTACAATTTTACAGGAGAAGCAAAAAACTAAATAAAATGAAAAGAAAAGTTCTGTCGTTCGGAAAACGGGGTTTTCGGGTTAATATCTAAACATTATGATGCATACAAACATGATTTATAACTTGTTTTTGAAAATTGAGTGAAACAGACTTTTTAACTATAAAACAAGTAAGAAAGTTCAGTCGGTAAAACCGACTTACCAATCCCCTCACCTTCAGTCCCAAACTTTTTTTGTTTTAATCAAATTGTTAGCAATTTAAATTGCTTTTAATAACTATAAAGTATGCTCAGGTATTAAAGTTATAAGCTGTTTACTGTTGCTTCAAAATAGTACATTTGTGTGGGAGGTACCAAAAGGGGCGTGCCTATGACGACCACTTTTCACTGAAGTTTTGGTACTATAAACACATTACACTGTGTAAAATTTCAAGAATTGGTGTTCACTGGTATTAAAGATATAAGCTGTTAACTTTTGGTGCAAAATGTTCAATTTGTGTGAGAGGTACCAAAAGGGGGGTGGCAACTTTGTTCACTTTTCGCTGGACTGTAGGTATTATAAGAACATTACACTGTACAAAATTTCAAGTATTTGTATGGACTGATATTAAAGCGGTAAGCAGTTTATTTTTGGTGCAAAATTGTCCATTTGTGTGGGAGGTACCAAAAGGGGCGTGCCAATAACGCCCACTTTTCACTGGACTGTAGGTTCTATAAAAACATTACACTGTAAAAAATTTCAAGTACTTGTATGCACTGGTATTAAAGTTATTAGCTGTTGACTTTTTGTACAGAATGGTAACTTTGTGACGTAGGTACCAAAAGGGACAATGCAACTTCGCTCATTTCTCTGCTGCTGATAGCGACAGATAAGCTGTTACTATGTGTGGAATTACAGATGATTCAGATAAGTAGTACAGATGTTATTAGAGAATCAATACTTCACTAAATGTTAACCCTTTGTTAGGGAGGACTAGAAGGAGTGGACCAATATGGCCAATCTTCGAACTTAGCCTGAGATAGAACAAAATATTATTACATACCAAATTTTAAGTGAATCCGTTACTCCTTTCGAGAGTTATCCAGCCAGACAGACGGACGGACATTGCCCAAATGACTTAAAATGTCCTAAAACGGATGTCCGCCAAACATACTTGGGGTCTTAGGTCACTCCTTCTATGTGTTACATTTTTGGCTCGTAGCAAATGATATATACCCTCCTCTCTAAGGTGAGGGGATAAAAAGAAGTAATTTGTTGTTAGGCCCTTTTGAATTCGCCACTTTAAATATTACGCCGTTAAAAATTTGTCAGCATGTGTATTTTGTTGCATTGTACCGAAATCCATCAAAAACTGAATTTCCATTTTTCTTGTTGTTACGCCCTTTTTCGTTTCTTATGACGATATTTATATACCTACTAGTATATATTTATACACATACACATTTGCATATGTACATACAAACAACCACTCTCTTTCAACAATTCCCCTGCAGGGAAATTGGAAACAGTCTATGAAAAGGACCGGATCTGAGCTGGTCCAAAATGAACTATATCCAGACTAGAGCAAAAGTAATGCAGCCAGAAACAGTTGCGCGCAAAAAACAAGAGAATTCAAAGAAATCTGCCTAGGCAGCGCTGCTTTTGTTCGATTTTGTACAGCGTGAATATTTGTTTGTGTTTTTTCGTCTGCATTGAAATAATTCTAAGTGTTTACCGTTAGGAATTTATGGTGGTGCTTGTCATTTCAGTCTTGTGTTCATTGTTAAGTGGAAATTTTAACAAGTAAGACGTTATAATGATAATAATAATTATAACTATTTCAAGTTTCCCTTTTCTAGGAATTAAAATAATTTGTTTCCGTTTTTCAAAGAATAAATATATTTGAATTTAATTTTTATAAATATTATAAAAATAAAAACCATTCGATATATTTTATTTCTTAAATTTTATTTTATAATAAAGGCAAGCTGAATAGTGGTTCTAGACTGGCCCATAACCAAGAGAGCAGGAACTAATTCTACATAATATATTTTTTCCAGCAAGCAACTGTTTATTTTTACATGGGCTTGTCCTAGGAAGAATCGATTTTTCTCCGGATACATTCGTTTGGAACAGTTCTGGAGTAGTTTAGATATATTCCTGAAGAACTATATCAGAGCTAGTTCCCTAGAATTAATTCTAAACTATTCCATTCTGAACTATATTAGAACTGTTCCAAACGAATGCAGCTGGAGAGAATTGATTCTTCCTAGGACAAGCCCATGTAAAAAGAAACAGTTGCTTGCTGGGCAAAGGGTATTATGTAGAACTAGTTCATACATTCTCATGGACCAGTGTAGAACTATTTATGAACTGGTCCGCTTCGCTGCAGGGTCTATTCAAAATGAAAATTTATTTTACACACATGTAAATTTTCTATGGACATTGTAAATTCAATGAACACGACCAAGGCAAAAAAAAAAACAAGTGAATGAATGAATAAATATATGAATATTCCAAATTAGAATTCGTTTGAGGGATATTCATGTTAAGGTTGAAATCTGGTCAAGATAATATAAAAGCCTAAAACAAGAGAGAAGCAATAGTTAAATGAACAAACTTTCGGTTGTGTAATTAAATTTCGAATTTCAAGTAGATGTAAAGTAATTTTTGGAATCTATTACTGCGCCAGTGGTCAATTCTTTTTGGCAAATTTAAATTTCATATCCGTATGTAAAGTAAATGTAGTGCCATTTATTTGCGCTAAATTGAATTATACATACATATTTGCATTTCCTTTTCTTTGAGATCAAATAAAATGAATTCTGTTTAAATTGAAAATGCATACATATGTTCTAAGTGCATGTAAATACATTTGCATATAAATGCATATGTAAATGTAAATATAAATAAATGTTTCAAAGTGATATTTAAATATGTATGAAGACATTTGCCATTATCCCTATCCGACGCAAAAACGAGTGATTCACAATACTTCAGATGTTTCCAAATTTTGGTAAAGGGTTGTCAAGGAAATATGCATAGCCAACAACAATACAGATACAAACTATATTCCTAAGGAGTTTTTATATCCTCACTTTAGTGATACAAGGGTATTTATCATTTGCTACGGCCAAATGTGTAACACATCGAAGGAGTGACATAAGGCCCTAAGTATGTTCGGCGGATATCCGTTTTAGGTCGAATGAGAAATGTCCGTCCGTCCGTCTGTCTGTCTGCTGGCTGGTGCGCACGATAACTCTCGAAAGGAGTAACCAATTGACTTCAAATTTGGTACATGGTAATATTTTTTTCTATCTCCGTCTATGTTCGAAGATGGGCCTTATTGGTCCACTCCTTCTAGTACCTCCCCCACGAAGGGTTAATATTTAGAGAATTATTGATTATTTAATAATTTCTATACTACTTATTCGAATAATCTCAAATTCTACACATAATATTAGTTTATTAGTCACTATCGCCTCGAGAAAAAATGGGCGAAGTTCCCACGTCCCTTTTGGTACCTCCCACACGAATTGACCGTTTTGCACCAAAATTTAACAGCTTATAACTTTAATACCAGTGCATAAAAATACTTTATTGTGCCTATAGTCCAGTGATTGCCATGGGGGTTATTGCCACGCTCCCTTTGGTACCTCCACACACATACAAATGCACGAAAATACAGCAAATATATTTGCACAGTGTAATTTTTATACCCTACACCACACTGTGGTACAGGGTATTATAAGTTTGTTTCATGGCCGATGTTTGTAACACCTAAAAATACTACAGCCAGATCCAAAGTATACCGATCGACTCAGAAACACTAGCTGAGTCGATTTAACCATGTCTGTCCGTCGTTGTTCGCGACTACAGGTCGCAATTTCACTCCGATCGTTTCGCAGCTGTAAAGATCCCTATTGAATTTGGTTGAAATCGGTTCAGATTTAGATATATCTCCCATATATATCTTTCGTCCGATTTGGCCCTTTAGTTCCATAGAAGCTGTATTTTACATCCAATCATTTTGAAATTTAGAATGGTAGAGTTTCTTGATCCATGAACCAACACTACCGAATTTGAAGAAAATCGGTAAAGATTTAGCTATAGCTCCCATATATATGTTTCGTCCGATTTGGCCATTTAGTCCTGAAGAAGCTGTATTTTACATCCAATCATTTTGAAATTTAGAATGGTAGAGTTTCTTGATCCATGAACCAACACTACCGAATTTGAAGAAAATCGGTTAAGATTTAGCTATAGCTACCATATATATGTTTCGTCCGATTTGGCCCTTTAGTTCTATAGAAGCTATATTTTACATCCAATCGTTTTGAAATTTAGAGTTTCTTGATTCATGAACCAACATTGCCGAATTTGAAGAAAATCGGTAAAGATTTAGCTATAGCTCCCATATATATGTTTCATCCGATTTTGCTCTTTAGATCCAATCGTTTTTATACCCTACACCACACTGTGGTACAGGGTATTATTTAAGTATAAAATGTCCCAAAAGTAAATTTATGTAAACAATTTATACATGAATTACAAAATTTATATATCAGAGTTATTCAATATTACGAGAGTGGTGTAGGGTATTATATAGTCGGCACCGCCCGACTTTAGCCTTTCCTTACTGGTTTTTTTTTTTAATTTTTCTTTATAATTCACATTTTCTTGGAAGGTGCTTTAATATTTGTACTGTATTTTTGAAGTATATGCTTGATAAAGCCGGAATACACTCTTGATTAATGAAAATTATGAGGACAACAAATATTAGTACTGACACTTTTACTTGGAAAAAAAAGTTTAGTAACGGTCTTTAAAATAATTAGAAAAATTTAATTTTTTTCAAAAAAAAAAATAGAACAAAATTGGCAAAAAAAATAGTTTGTCCCAATTTTTTAAAGCTAGAATCCTAACGAAGGAAACAATAGCACTTTTGGTAGAAATAAGAGAATTTCAACATAATTCGGTTTTTATACCCCCAGATTGGGAACAAGGATACATTTCAGATGCTGCGGGCAAAAAGTGTAACACGTGACCTGTGGATAAGTGACCTAAATGACCTAAGAGATCACAGAAATAATTGGCTAAATCCCTTTTGGCCCATTTTAAGTCATTTTAGCATTGTCCGTCTGTCTGTCTGGTTGGTACGCACGATAACTTTCCACAGGACTAACCGAGTGACTTCAAATTTGGCATGTGTCAATATTTTTTTGTATCTCAGACTAAGTTCAAAGATGAACTATCCCAGCAAAATCTTGGTCATTATTCGCTGCATTACCAAATAATGACATCTCATTATTCGCTGAATTACTTTCGGCTTATTAATATTGACTTACCAATAATAACAGAAATAAGTGATTTTTTTATCAAAATAATTTTTGGCATATTTTAGTATAATGCAATTTTGGCTATATGTGGGTTATTGTAGAAGATTTATTTATTTTCAACAAGTTTTCCAAAAATACGTGCAAATTGAATAAAAATACCAAAAATATTTACTTATATCGTATGATGTTAGACCATTGAAGAATTTTTCACATGGTGGTTTGGGTTCAGAAATTCGAAATATGCACGACAGTATGCTCAAAATTACTTTAAATGGCCATCTCCACATATCTACTACGTATTTTGTAACTTATTGGTAATGAATTATTCATGTACTTAACACTTTAAATTTTGTATAGTGTAATGGTTTTATAGTACACATATTAACGGGTTTTCCAATAGGGATGATTTGATTTTGAAGTGACGTTGCGGCCATTTGTAATATGTCATAATCGGTCATTTGTTTTTCATTGTATTCAGTAGTGTTTACAATTTCATCATGGGAGATATACGCAAGAACAACGTTTACAAGTTATTCAGCTTTATTATCAAAATAATCGTTCTCCAATTGCGACTTTTCGTGCGCCAAGTCCATTTTTTTTAAAATTTAAAAAAAAAACTTTTCAGTCGACCTACGACCTTGACACCCAATCGGGAAAATCGGTCTGAAAATACGCGGACACCGCATTCGTTGACATCACGTTTCTATCCGTTCGTTACTGACACTTACTCGCTCCCAAAAGGAATATATTCTTATATCATAATTTTTGTTATGCTTCTCCTTTATTGAAATATTTTTTATTTTATTTTTGATGTTCATAGCCACTTTTACATTCACAAACTAACGTGTGAATGTATAGCCAAATCAATCGCTTGGGGTAGTACTAACACCAATAAAAGGGGACACGCTCTTATCGAATTTTTGAATACAAATGACCTCATAACTCTTAACATAGGAAACACTGCAACCTTTGTTAACAAAATTAGGGAAGAAGTATTAGATATAACGATATGTTCACAAAATCTTATTGATGAGATTCATGAGTGGAGGGTTTCGGATGAAAACTCCTATTCAGACCACCGTTATATAAGGTTTAAAATTGCACGGCCACCGCCAAACCCCATAAGTTTCCGTAATATGGCTAAGACCGACTGGACTAAATTCGGAAATCTGCTTAGAAATCCATTGGGGCAGCCTACACGCGATTATCTATGCGCAGAAGACATTGATATAAATTTTAAGAAGATTACCGAGGTTCTTGTAAAATCATTCGAAGATAGTTGCCCACTTCGAGAAAGGAAATCTGCCTTTGAGAAACCCTGGATGACAGGACAAATTCGCTCGATTGGCAAAGATGTCCGCAGACTTTACAACAGAGCTCGACGAAAAAAACAATCAGTATATTGGGACGACTACCACAAAAGACTCAAAGATCGGCGAAACGTTACTCCTGGAGGCTTTTCTGTGAACAGGTAGACAGCGTTAACAGCATGTCTAAAATGAAAAAGTTCCTCTCAAAAACTCATGTCCAAACCGAAACACTGGTGGATGAAACGGGTAAAAGGATGGAAACTATAGAGGATACCGTAAGGCTCTTGATGAAAACTCATTTTCCGACTGGTAATGCTGGACCAACAGAGGAACAGTACATTGAATGAAAATGTATTGCATCAAGTACCTATTACGGATATAACAGATGGTATGGTTAAAGAAGCTATAAAAAGTTTCTCTCCCTTTAAGGCTGCGGGACCGGATGGAATATTTCCAGCATTCTGCAGAATGAGGTGGATCTGGTATCAACTCATCTGGCTGGAGTGTTCACTGCATGCCTAAGCCATTCGTATACCCCAAAAAACTGGCAGGAATCAAGGGTGGTCTTCATACCAAAGCCTGGCAAGGCGAGTTATACGACCCCAAAGGCTTATCGACCCATTAGCCTTACTTCTTTCCTGTTAAAAACAATCGAGCGAATAATTGATAACATGGTCAAAGGTAAAATAGCGGATGACAGCAAAAATTCAAACAACACGCCTATGTCAAAGGAAGATCAGTGGAAACAGCTCTGCATGAGGTAGTGCACCACATAGAAGAGTCCTTCAGTAAAGAAATGTATACACTTGCTGTTTGCTTAGACATTGAGGGCGCATTTAACAATGTACAGACCGATACACTTATCCAGTCCTTAGACGAGTTTCAGGTTGACCGGGCGCTGAAAAACTGGATCAACAATATGCTAAGGAATAGGTGGATTATTTGTGGGTCATATGACGTAAAAATTAGAGACAAGGTAAATCGTGGTATACCTCAGGGGGGCATTTTATCGCCGCTTCTATGGGTTACGACGATACACAGTCTCCTAAAAGCCCTCACCAATGAAGGACTTAAACCAGTCTGTTATGCAGACGACGTTGTAATACTTCTAAGGGGCTTTCATCCAAATCTATTATGCAGAAGAGCTGAAGAGGCACTTAACATAGCATATAACTGGGCACAACCAAGGGGATTAAATGTTAACCCAGACAAAACAGAAATATGTCTATTTACAAGGAAAACGAAGATCCCACGTTTTACCCCGCCTCGATTCCTGAATAAGACAATTGCTATAACTAAAAAGGTAAAATACTGGGGAGTAATCTTGGATCAGAAACTGTACTGGAAAGATCATCTTGAAGGAAGAGTTACAAAGGCCCACAGATGTTGGTCGTTGTGCAGAAGAGCTATAGGTTTAAAATGGGGACTACGTCCAAATATGACTCACTGGCGTTACATGAGCGTGATTAGACCAATAATCACCTACGCCTGTGTAGTGTGGTGGAAATCAATGGACAAGTAGTGCAACGTAATACCTTTGCAAAAAATTCAACGTATGTGCTGTCTAGGCATAAGCGGGGCATTTAGAACTGCACCAACAAAAGCGTTGGAGACTATACTGCACATCCAACCAATAGACATCCGTATAAAGTATGAGGCAGCCCTCACAGCAAGACGTCTACAAGTGATGGGTGAATGGATAAATCGAGACCATCGAAGTCGTACCATCAGAAGATTTTAGAATATCTAGTTGGTCACATTCAAACGCCAGAAATCTCGGACCGCATTCCTGAAGTGCGGCTTACAGCTACCTGTGATACGTTTGTACCAGACAGACACTCCTGGGAAAATGGAACATTGGCCCATGTGCCAGTGGGAACCAGCTGCTGCACGGATGGGGTCCAAGCGAGGAGGAAGGACGCATCTGGGACTTTTTATTGATGAACCAGAAGTCGAACTTCACTTCCGCCTCCATGACCATAACACGGTATTTCAAGCAGAGGTTCGAGCAATAACGGAGTGTGTGAACTGGCTCAGTAACACGACAAAGCCTAAATATGCCAACATCTTCACAGATAGCCAAATGGCGATTAAAGCAATAACATCGGAAAGGGTCAAATCCAGAACTGTGTTGGACTGTAAAAGAACGATAAATGATTACTCAGCCCATGGTCAATTGCGTATTTGCTGGGTACCAGGACACAACGGAGTGATTGGAAATGAACGGGCAAACAACTTGGCTTCAAAGGGCAGAGAACTTCGAGTAATAAACTTGGAAAATTGGAAACCTTTCGAAGCCACGAAGGATGAGTTGAAGCACTGGGCAGTGATGGCTCACAAAACTGTGTGGAATAGCGCAACAGTAGGAGCAACTGCAAAGATACTGTGGGGTGACCCAAATGAAAAGAAAACAAGAAGTCTTCTGAAACTAAACAAGATCGATATTAGTATGATGATGAGTGTTCTAACGGGACACTCAAGCTTACAAGCACATCTTCATCGCATAGGACTAGCAGAAAACGACGAATGCAGGGCATGCAGAGAAAACATCGAAACGATGGAACATTTTCTGTGTCACTGCCCGGCTTTCACACATGCAAGATCCCAATATTTCGGGTCCGACATATTACCAGACTTATATACCCTACTCCACTAAAGTGAGGGTATACAAATTAAGTATTTTCTAAAATAATTTTCTTGGGTGTTTAATGTTTCCTGCAATAAAGAAGTGATTTTTTCAGCGTGTATACATCTGCATATTTGCATTCTCGTGTTAAGAACACACTCAAATACTCATACATGCATGCACACATACAGATGCATTGCACAAGTAAATATTCTAGGATATCCTTCAGATAAGAATGCAACAACAACAGCTCGAACTTGGCCTGGATGGTATAAGAACGAATAGAGGAACTACGAGTATATTCTCTCTTTGACGAAATATTTGCTTTTACTTTCACATTTTTTGCACATTTCAAACTCATTTAAATCCATTAAGTTTTGATGCCTTTCGTCAACACATTCGCTGTGAGATAAAAGACTGGCAGAGAAACATAATAAGTGCTAGAATAGTGGTGAAGCGCAGCATAGCTCAAAGAGCATTATGTAACACCCAAAGCCCTCCCATTTAATGTCACTGAGATGAGACTGTGTGGTACTTAGCACAGCCACACAATCGCTATAATCCTCTCGCGTGCTTGTGTATGTGTGTGGGAGTAGAAAGAAATAATTACTAAAGATAAAATCACGTCCCACAGTCTGTGTAGAGGATATATTTGTCCACACCTGTTGCAGCGGTCCAAGCAGCTATTTATTTGATAGCTAAGTGAAGTGAAGCCTGAGGAATGGAATTCTAAAATTAGAAATACTTCTTTTTGAGTGACACGCTTTTTATTTTTATTTATTCCTTAAACCAACAAAGGACGTATTTAGAGGCACTTAATTAGATCATTCTTAGTAGAGTATACTAAGCAGGTTCGACCATGCCGAAACTTCTGTTTAGGTTATGGTGGTAACCAATTTTGCCAGCCCACATAGACCAATGTAGGTTCCTAGTGATACCACGAGCTCAGATGCCCCTCATCGAAACCAACCTGTTTGATAACCATGTTATCAATAGTACGGATAATCGGTACCAGTAAGATCTATCAGACTCCCTAGAAAGGTCGATCACAGTATACCCATACGCATTTTACTCAATGTAGGACAGTAACAAAGCAGGTGCTCAATGATCTCAACTTCCTCCTCATCACCACTGTTCCTATCGTGTTCGCCGATCTGGCAGGGTCCCATTTCGTAGAACTGACACTGACGTAGAAAGTTTTTTCCTCTGTAGTGCTAGGAGGCATTTTTACCTTCTCAGTACATTGGCTAGATTTGTCTAGCTACCCTACCAGGTGCAGATTTCTGTTCATCTTTCATTGGACTGCTTGATTGCCTAAGCCTAAGCCAAAGCCTTTATGGGTATAGTGGCGCACCAATATATGCAAATTCTTCAAGAATTTTTAATGTCGTCCCTTTTCTAGCAAGTTCATCAGCTTTGCAGTTTCCCAGTATATCCCTATGCCCTACCCATATGAGGTGTATTTTAAACTGCTCAGCCATCTCGTTAAGAGATCTGCGAAAGTCGAGGCCTGTTTGTGAATTTAGGGGTGTGACCCCCAGAGATTCAATGGCAGCTTGGGTGTCCGAGTAAATGAGAACGCCAGTGTCGATCACTATGTTGCGACTCAGCCACTTGGCGTATACCCATATTGCCATTATTCGGCTTTATAGACACTGCAGGTATCTGATAGTCTATGAGCTACACCAGGACTGAGTTCTTTACAGTGCAATCCGAAGCCAACCTTATAGTCAAACTTCTAACCTTCTGTGTAGAAGTGCATATTGTTTCTGTTTGCTGGTACGAGTATTCTGCCAACCCATTCCTCTCTGACAGATATCTTAGTAATCAAGTTCCTTCCGGAAGTGTACACCGTTGGTATATAGTCCACTCGGTTGCTTAGCATAGCGCTACAGAGTGATATCCTCATGTGGTCGTAGTTCTTGTACCTCCTCATTGATCTACAGCTCAATCGTAATGCCGCTCTGGTGGCAACTTTTCTAGCCACAATATAAATCGGCAGTAGATGAAGCAGGACTGAAGTTCTTAAAGCCCGTTTATGCTAAGGCAATCAGTTCTCTGAACCTTCATTAATTCACTGGTAATGGATTGCTTATCACTTGCCGTCAACTACACCACAATGCCATAGAGTAGTATTGGGCGAACTTCAACTTTCCTACAGGAATAAAGAGCAACTTTGACCTTCCTTACCCGTTCCAATAAATTAAGTCTGAAGTATAATTCCTGTCTGTAGATTATACCTAGATATTTTCTATTTTCAGAAAAGGCTAGATCTGTTCCATTTATCAGAGGAGGTTCCACATGTGGGACCTTATTCTTCCTAGTATAAAAAAAGCAATTCTGTCTTGTTTGTAGGATTTCTGTATTAGGAGAATGTCTACTACACGTGTGGACAGGCGCAGCAATAGAGCCACTAAGGCTGCTTTTACGTGATACAGGTTAATATGCAGAATTCTTGCCATTTTTGATTGCCGACATATTAACCTCCAGTCCCAACAAGGCTGTTATCGAACTCCTCGTCCATAGCATCGATGAGCATGTCCACATCTGATACGTCGAAGAGTACGAAAACTTCTTTCAGCCCCTCAGTGTCTGAAAACATTCAATATTCTACATTCTGCTTGTATACCTTCAGAATAGTGATGTCAAACGGGAAATCCCAATCCCGCAAATCCCGGGAAATCTCAAAAAAACTGAATCCCGGGATTTTTTAAAATGAATCCCGGTATATTTAATAATAATATATGAAGCTGTCTCGTATAAAATATTAAGTGAAAAATGGATACACTCTGTCAAAAATGTAAACTAATGAAGCAAATTGTTAACATCAAACCAGTAAGGAAAGACAGAAAGTCGGGCGGGGCCGACTATATAATACCCTACACCTACCTACCAATGCGAAAATGGGCATAGCGATAAGAATTTGGCAGTGCTCATACATGTAATAAGCAAACTCTCTCTGCAGATTTTCGTACTGATCGGATATAAAACAGGGTTTCTACAGCGCTTACATGTCAAATCGGGTGTAACATATATATTGGGACTATGTTAAAATCTGAACCGATTTTTCCCGAATTTGGCAGTGTTCATACATGTCATAAGAAAACTCTCTCTGTTAAATTTCGTACTGATCGGATATAAAACATGATTTCTATAAAATACAGTTTTTACAGCGCTTACATGTCAAATCGGGGGTAACGTATATATGGGGGCTATATCTAAATCTGAACCGATTTTCTCCGAATTTTGCAGTATTCCTTCATGTAATAAGAAACCTCTTTCTGCCGAATTTCGCACTGATCGGATATAAAGTACGGTTTCTACACCGCTTACATGTAAAATCGGGTGAAACATATATATGGGGGCTATATCTAAATCTGAACCGATTTTCCCCGAATTTAGCATTATTCATTCATGTAATAAGGAAACTCTCTCTGCCAAATTTCGTACTGATATGATATAAAATACAGTTTCTACAGCGCTTACATATCAAATCGCGGGTAACATATATATGGGGGCTATATCTAAATCTAAATCCCAGGATATCGAAAAATTTCGGGATCCCGAAAAATGCCGGGATTTGTGAAAACCAATCCCATTTGACATCTCTACTTCAGAACTATAGTCCCAAAAACATAGCGCAGGGTTCCCACTTACCAGTTGTAATGTATGTTGTATGGATTCAGCACTAAGAATAATGCTGATCTGCTGCTTTTGTCTATCCGCCTCACCAATCTTGTCAAAACCATGAGTGCAAACTCTGAGCAACTCGTGAATGTCTGCCGAGTCGGATGATACTTCTGTAACCCAGTTGAGGGCTCTAGGGCAACTAGGGATGTCGGTTTTCTCGACGTCATCCAATGGGGCGCCCGGCCAGACCTCACCCATTCGAACAGCCTTATATAGGTCTACTGATCCGGCATCGCCGAAAGCCAATAGCTTTGCTCTGCCCTGATGCCAATTGCTTTGCTCTGCCCTGAGCCCATCAATTGCAGATTGATGGTGTGCCTGGCATTCCTTTAAAGGCAGCGAGGCATTGGACACATGTCTCCACTTGTCCTAATGGATTGTGCCATCCACATTACTTATGTCTATAGAGGCCATCACTAGACTCTCCTTCGTTTCACTGAAGGGTTTGGCAAGCGTTCTGTTGACGATTACGTCATGGCCTATATCTAGCCTTTATCGAAGGTGTGGTTCATCATCAGGTAATCGGATTCTTTCGGCATTATTACCAGCCGAAGTTGTGGCCCTATCAGACATCTCAGTGTATTTGGCATCTTTCATGACGTTCTAAGCCCAGGAAAGTGGCTATTTCAATAGCTAATCTGTAGTACAACGCTGCTCGTTGTACCTGTACTGTACTTTTTTTGTCGACTTTTGTAAGGTCGGCTTGAGCCAAACCCAAGGGACGAAGAGTCGGACAGCTGATAAAACCGGCTCCATTAGAGCATAAATGTTCCTCCTGGAAGCTGTTGGATTCGGACCCAAAGATTATGTTTGTTTTGTTGTTTAGATTACCACATACTAAATTGTAAGTCAATTGGATACTCCTTTCGAGAGTTATCGAGCGCACCAGACAAATGAACGGATGGGCATAGCTCACATGACATAAAATATCCTAAAACAGATTTCGTTCGAACATGTTACACCTTTGGTCAGTAACAAATGATATGGTCGTATACGTACCCTCCTCCACCTGTCTCCGGGTATATAACTCATTGATATTTTTGTAGGTCTGTCTCTATTCGTAAATTCTACTCCTATGAATGTGGAGCTTCGTCCGCTGCGACGTGTAGCTGAATGTTCTACGTCACTTGACTTTGCATTTTAATTCTATGAATTTTACTTATGGGAGATTTTTTAAATAAAATTCTTTCTTTAAAAAAAGAGTTGAAATACACATTACAAAAAAAAAAAACAATGCAATTTCATCTGAACTGGAAATGGAATAAAAAAGTTCGTTAAAATACCCATTAAAATCATTACAAGGCACATAAATATGGGTAGTTCTTTCTCAAGCGCAGAGGCAGAAGTCGAGGTCAAACTACTGAAAATATATGTTTTCTTCTCTAACGTTTTTATACTCGACACCACACTGTGGTACAGGGTATTATGATTTGTGGTTTTGTTTGTAACGTCTCAAAAACAAGAGATAACCCCATAGTTTATTATACCGATAGGGATATAGTTACTATTTGAATCGATTTAGCCATGTCCGTCTGTCGATGTATGTTTGCTAAAATTGGTACAGATGCATTTCTTAGGCTAGGGACGACCGCTTTTGAAAATGGGGTATATCGGTCCATATTTGGTATAGCCTCCATATAAAGGTCCCCTTCGATGTTAGTCCTTGACGATCTAGAAAACGCATATTTTTATTGATTTGGCTAAAATTTAAGAATTTTTTCTTGATATTGGATCCAATGGTCCCTAGTAACAATGGGGCATATCAGTCCATATTTTGGTATGTCGCCAAGAAGTCTTATCGGATCGTATCTTTATATGGGAGCTATATTTAACAATGGTCCAATACGCCACTTTTTTAAATAGGGATCGTCCTTGGTCCAAAATACGACCTTTTTAAAATTTTCGTAAAGATCGGTTAATATTTGCGACCTACATTTTTATCACAAGATCATATGGACGGATAGACGGACGTGGTGTCGGTAAACAAATATTTGACGTTCCTAAACCTAGAAAAGAGGAAAATACAAAAAAGGGGATTTCTGAAAAGGGGGCAGCAAAAGTGGCATGGCTTAAAACAAGGGTCAAAATACCACTTTAGTCGCACAACGGTAACGCTGACGGTCATTACTTTATAAATGAGCTGATTTAAAATTTTGGAAACAAACATCATGTATTGTAAAATTTTGCACAGGAAGTGTTAAGTAAAAAATCTGATTAAATTCTTTGAGGAGTGGAATTATTTTTAAACAAGGAAAATTAGTTACATTGTAAGAAGATAAACGTTTTTTTGTTTTTTTTTTCACGAAATTTTCCTACGCGTTCGCGTTTGTTTTTTCGTTCCTGACTTTGGAGTTCGTCCGTCATCACTATTTTTTATCCAGTCTTCGTTTTTTGAGCGCTCTCTCTCTCTCTCTATTTTGCCAAGAAGCCTCATGCTTTCCTGAGTCTTCTTTTCGTTTTTTTTCTGTATTTTTGCGTCTTGGAAAGTTGCTCCATGATTTTTCAGCTAAAATCAGTAAGAATCCAGTTAAGTAAGACGAAAACAGTTCAAATGCAAAACTAAAATAAAGGTAACGGTCATTACACCTATAAAATTTTTTTTTAAAAATCTAAATAGGCTGCTGATGTTTATTTGACCTTACAAAATTTTTCATCTTACTTACCTTCTAATTTTCCGCTACTATAAAATTAAATCGTTTGAATAAATTACGAAAAAAAACAAACTTTTGTGCTTTTGGGGTAACGGTCGTTACAGTCGGTGAACTATTAAAAAACATTAAATTTTAACTTGTCGCTTTTAAAATTATTGCTAAGCATGAAGAAAAGTTTCAGCTTGCTTTTGTTTTGTTCGTAAACCACCGGTAGAAGAGTGTTTCCAAAGAGCTTAAAAAGTGACCGTGCAATTCACAGGAAAACCGCGCACGGTGTATTAAATTCAAAGTAGAATATTTTAGTTGGTATAAACAAAATTAAAGTTAATCTTTCGGAAAAGGACAGATACATTTATTTTGTGTAATGTTAGCGGAAAAATAAATCAAAATAATTTAATTTTTAAGCTGTAAGTGGTCATTTTCTGTGGAAACACCCTTATACGTATCACTTTCATTTATAATGTCTCATAATTAAGGTACTTTATTTATAAGAATGAAAGAACTGCTCGTTCATAGCTTGCATTTTTCTGTGGCACATTATACACATTTTAAGAAGAAGAATATTTTCCGAAGAATTGTTCAACGTGCGTAAGCACATAATATGAGTCAAGCCGTACAAGTATCGACTACGATAGATATGTGCTTCGAAAATATATATGTTTGGCAACATAATTTTTAAATAACATTTATTTTTGTTTTAATAAAACTAACTGAAAATCTATAAAGTAATTTTGAGAGCATGTGTCCAAAATTAAAAAAAAAAATTCTTTTGGAATTTCCTTTAAATTTGCATGGAATTTCTCATATCGCTCTGTGGCATAAAAGGCTCTGCTCTTGTGGCATAATAGGGAGGTTATCTCCTATCCCTTCAAATAACTCTTAACTCGTAGCATATGTACCACATACATACATATGTATACACCTTGTCAACGCTGGCTGCTGTCGTTGTGTCATCTCGTCTATTCCTTGTTTGTTTTGTGCATTAGCATTTAATAGAAAGAACTTCACACATCCTTCGTTCCGGTAGAGCGGAGATAACATTCACCAGAGATCAAGAAATTTCTCACTTTAGCTCTAAATGTAGCGGAACAGTGGGTGATTGCGACAACAATTTATTTATTTACAAAGGAATAAAGATTTTTAACAAATCAAGCTATGATGGGGGAAAACAATAGCTAAAAAAACAGTAAGGAAAGGCAGAAAGTCGGGCGGGGCCGACTATATAATACCCTACACCTCCCTAACAATAGGAGGGTTAAGGGTCATTGCGATAATAATTTGGAATAATTGGTAAATGGGTAGGAACATATTATCTAATTCTGAACCGATAATCGCTAAATTAAGCAATATTCGTTCCTAAATTGAGAAACAATTTAGGAAAATTTTAATGATCGGAAGTAAAGTACAACTTCTATAGTGCTTTGATACCAAATCAGGAGCAACATATATATTAGGCCGGGTCGATTTGTGGGGAGGCAAAAAAAGTCGCCATTGCTCAGTGAAAATCGTATTCTAGGGATCAAAATAAGAAACTTTGCCGAAGGAACCATACCTCTAAAACGAATTCTGATGTCCCGGAATTTGGGTCGAACTTTTGGGTAGGGGCAAATTTTGAAAAATCCCACTTTGACCCATTTAGAGTGCTCCAAACGAGTGCAAATGTATGACCGACCCCCACTAACTTTGGAGGCCCGACCTACCCATGCCAGTGGCACACCCCCTGGAACCCCTTGGGGGTTCCATACATTTGGACTCGATTGGAGCACTCTAAATGGGTCAAAGTGGGATTTTTTCTTCCTTCGGCAAAGTTTCTTATTTTGATCCCTAGAATACGATTTTCACTGAGCAATGGGCGATTTTTAAATCGACCGCCCTAATATATATGGGGTATATATAAATCTGAACCGATTTTCCCCGAATACTCATTCACGTAAAAAGACCTCTTTCTGTCGAATTTCGTACTGATCGGATATAAAATACAGTCTCTACAGCGCTTAGATGTCAAATCGGGGCTAACATATATATGGGGGCTATATCTAAATCTGAACCGATTTTCTCCAAATTTGGCAGTATTCCATCGAGTAATAAGAAACCTCTTTCTTCCGAATTTCGTACTGATCGGATATAAATTACAGTTTCTCCAGCGCTTACATGTCAAATCGGGGGTTACATATATATGGGGGCTATATCAAAATCTGAACCGATTTTCTCTGAATTTAACAGTATTTATTCATGTAATAAGAAACCTCTTTTTGCCGAATTTCGCACTGATCGGATATAAAATAAAAATTTTACAGCGCTTACATATCAAATCGGGGGTAATGTATATATGGTGGCTATATCTAAATCTGAACTGATTTCTTCAAAATTTAACAGTGTTCTTTCATATAATAGGAAACCTCTTTCTGCCGAATTTCATACTGATTGGATATAAGATAAAGTTTTTACAGCGCTAACATGTCAAATCGGGGTAACATATATATGAGGGATATATCTAAATCTGAACCGATTTTAACCAAATTCAATAGGGATCGTCCTTGGGCCAAAAAAAGATATGTGTAAGGTTTCATCGAGATCGGGCCATAATTGCGACCTGTACTTTGATTACAAGAATACATGCACAGACAGACAGACGGACATAGCTAAATCAACTCAGAAAGTGATTTTAAGTCGATCGGTATAATAAACGATGGGTCTATTTCTTCTCCTTTTGGGTGTTACAAACAAATGCACAAAGTTATAATACCCTTGCCACAGCGTGGTGTAGGGTATAAAAATTACAAAGTTTTGGTACTGAGGAATCGACTATTACCACAGGGAGGCAGAGTTTTTATAAGGTACTCAATAGCTCCAGAAAGTTTCAACAGATTAAAGAAATTTAAGATTGAAGTAACCCCAGCCAACAATAACAGTACCTTCCGCGTTGACTTTTTCACCATTTAGAAGGTACTTTCTACAACCAAACTATTCCTGAAACAAGTAAGAATATGTCAGTCGGGTTAGCCAACTAAGGCATACCCTCACTTTGTGAGTAACCTAATACTGTACACCGGCTGGGAGATGCCAGAACGTCGAAAAAAATGTGTTCATTGTCATGTCAATAAAAGCAATATCAGAACATTTAGATAATTGTTGCAGAAGTTATGAGCATGTTGCGTTGGAATGAAGCAGTAAATTTGTGTGGGGGAATAAGAAATGGCTGATCGAATATGCCTATATTGCGCTGAACAGTAGATACTTGAAAGGCAGTATTTATTAACTTAACCCAAATTGTTATGAGCCATTTAATTTTGGTATGAATAGCCGATTTTGTTGGAGAGGTACCAAAAGGGTCGTGTCACTAAAGTCAATTTTTTTACCGGAATATTGGTACCATAAAAGCATTATATCGAACAAAACTTCAAGTATTTATTTATATGCACTGGTATTAGCAGTTGGGTTAGGTTAGGTTAAAGGACACGTAGTGCACTACCGATTTGGCGTGCACCACTCCACTCGGAGACCTAAAGATCCATTGTGTTAGTCCTCTAAAGAATTGAAGATTTGGAGAAAACAGCAGAAAAAATTATAGATTGAAAAATGAGAGGGGGACCCCAATAATAAGTGAGAAGAGCGGAAAATATAAAAGTTTAATTAAAAGAGGAGTGGATAGAGAAGTACCTGCTGCGGACAATGCCGTTCAGGCAGATGGATGAGCGGTTGTAATCCCTAGCTACTTCAGGCAGCTAATATAATTGAGGATGCTGACAGTTAAATGTTTTACTACATGGTTTCTTTGCGTGGGAGGTACTAAAAGGGGCGTGGCCATAACGCAAATTCTTCTAAAGGACTGAAGGCACTATTGAAGCATTACGCTGCATAAAATTCACGTATTTATATGCACTGGTGTTACAGTTATTAGCAGTTAACTTTTTGTACGCAATGCTCCCTCTTTATGGAAGGTACTAAAAGGAGTGGGGCCACTTCCACCATTTTTCTCAAGTTGATAGCGACAGATAAACTATTTATTACTATGGGTGGATTTACTGAAGATTCAGATAAGTAGTAGATAAGTTATTAGAGAATCAATATTTCACCAATTTATAACCCTTTGTGAGGGAGGTACTAGAAGGAGTCGACCAATTTGGCCCATTTTCGAGCATAGCCTGAGATAGGGAAAAACATTATCACGTAGCAAATTTGAAGTCAATCCGTGACTCTTTTCGAGAGTTATCGTGCGCTCCAGCCAGACAGACAAACGGACGGACATTGCTCAAATGACTTAAATTTACCCAAAACGGATTTCCGCCGAACATGCTTGGCGTCTCAAGTCACTTCTTCGATGTGCTACACTTTTTGTCTGTAGCAAATGATATATACCCTCGTCGCACTAAAGTAAGGGTACAAAAATGGGAGAACCCGTCCAATTTTCCATATAACTCCCAATAATCGTGCAGGAATACTTGCGTATATATCGTCTTCAATAGCGGAGTCATATGGGCGGGGCCACGCCCTCTTTTAGTGGTATAAAATGATTTTCGCATTTCAATGAAACCGGTTTTGGGTACATCGGTTGGATAGTTTCAAAGTCCATAACGGATATTGTTATAAAATTGTCTGTGTTGTTATTTATTTATTTATATGAATTACAATACAAAATAAATTTATATTCTAATTTTACGGGCCAGGGAAAGGCCGGGTTACAAAGACCATATGGCTAAATGTTTGTCTATATATAAATAGATTAATATCAAATATTGCCACGCTCACTTATTCTATCCCGCCCACTTTTGGTGAAAGTCCTAATATTGACTCCAATAACTTACAATTTAAATTTCGTTTTTCTACGGCCAATATTAATACATTTTTAAATAATGCTACGCCCACTAATCCGATCCTGGCAATTTTTGTTGAAGGTTTATATAATAACTCCACCAACGTGTATTCCAAATTTCGTTCTTCTACGATCAGCATATTCTGAGATATCCGAATTTTATATAGGGGTTTCCACTAAGAGTGATATGATTTCTTTAAAAAAAAAACACATTTATTGTTAAGGAAATTCAAAAGTTTTTTATTTAATGTGAAGTACAATCGATACGATTAAGTTCTAAATAAAACGTCATTCAAATGGCCTCCACGAGTTCTTCAGCAGGAACGAATTCGATGAACCCAATTTTCAAGCACTTTTTCCACTAAATCAAGTCGTATGTCATGAATGGCTCGTTCAATATTGACTTATAAAGCTTGAAGAGAGTCAGGTTTATTTCGAAAGACCAATGACTTTAAATAACCCCAAAAGAAATAGTCTAATGGTGTTAAATCGCAACTTCTTGGAGGCCATTCAATATCACAATTTCTTGAAATAATCGAATCTCCAAACTTGTCTCGCAACAATTCAATTGTTTCATTTGCTGTGTGGCACGTAGCCACAATCGGTCAAGGTCAAGGTCAAGGTCGTAAGTCGACTAGAAAGTGTTTTTTTTTGGATTTTTTAAAAATGGACTTAGCATCATTTTCTAATGTGAACGGAAAGTTTATTTTTGCTCTAGCTCTTTATCGGTACGTCAAATCGGGAATCGGTCAATGGCAAATTGATAGCTCTTAACGAGAGCTAAAATGTTGCTCATGGGTGTCAAGGTCGACTGGAAAGTGTTTTTTTTGGATTTAAAAAAAAAATGGACTTAGCGCACGAAAATATGCAAATGGAGAACGATTATTTTGATAATAAAATTGAAACGTTGTTCTTGCGTATATCTCTCCATGATGAAATTGTAAACACTACTGAATAAAATGAAAAACAAATGACAGATCATGACATACGAGTATTTATAATACCACGGCCACTTATTCTAACCCGACCACTTTTGATGAAAATACTAATCTTGACCCCAGTTACTCACAATCTAAATTTCGTTCTTCTACGGTCAATAGTTTATGAGATAATAAATGTTTAACTAATGCTACGCCCACATCTGCCACTCCCACTAGTGCGATCTTTGTTGAAGTTTTTGATAATAACTTCACTAATGTGTGTTCCCAATTTCGTTTTTTTACGATCAACACATTCTGAGATATTCGAATTTGATATATGCCACGCCCTCTTTTTATATCCCGCCCACTTTTTGTAAAATTACTAATATTAACATCAATAACTTATAATCCAAGTTTCGTTCTTCTACGGTCAATATTTTGTAAGATAATAAATGTTGAACTAATGCTTCGCCCACTTCTGCCACTCCCACTATTCCGATCCTGCCATATTTTATTGATGTCTTAGATAATAACTTCAGTAACGCGTGCTCCGAATTTTGTTTTTCTAGGATCAACACTTTGTAAGACATGAGAATTTTAAATAATTTCACGCCCACATTTGCTCCGCTCACTTTTTCCAATTTTTTTATTCAAAACCATCTCTGGCCAAGTAGCTTTCAAACAAAAGAAAAATCGTTACAGTGGTTTCAGAGTCTACGAAGCACATACATACTTACTAACATTTTTCCATATTTATATATCGTCATCAGAAACGAAAAAGGGCGTAACAACAAGAAAAATGGAAATTCAGTTTTTGATGGATTTCGGTACACTGCATCAAAATACACATCCTGACAAATTGTTAGCTGCGTAATAGTAAAAATGGCGATTTTATTAACGAAATTCCAAAGGGCCTAACAACAAATTACTTATTTTTTCATAGTTAAAAAAATCCTGTTTCACGCAATTTTCACAAACAAGTGAATCATGTTTGTGTGATTTTATATATGCATCATTATGTTTAGATATTATCCTGAAAACACCGTTTTTCTGACGACAACACATTTCATTATACCCTCACTTTAGTGTGACGAGGGTATATATCATTTGCTACGGAAAAAAGTGTAACACATCGAAGGAGTGATCTAAGACCCTAAGTATGTTCGGAGGAAATCCGTTTTGGGTCATTTTAAGTCGAATGAGCAATGTCCGTCCGTCTGTCTGTCTGTCTGCTGGCTGGTGCGCACGATAACTCTCGAAAGGAGTAACAGATTGACTTCAAATTTGGTATGTGGTAATATTTTTTTCTATCTCCGGCTAAGTTCGAAGATGGGCCATATTGGTCCACTCCTTCTAGTACCTCCCCCACAAGGGGTTAAAATGTTGAGAAATATTGATTCTTTAATAACAACTATACTACTTATTCGAATCTTCGAAATTGCACACATAGTATTAGTTTTTTAGTCTCTATCAACTCGAGAAAAATGGGCGAAGTTGTCACGTCCTTTAGGTATCTTAGGTAGCACCCACACAAATGCACCGTTTTCCACCAAAAATTAACAGCTTATAACATTAATAGCGGTGTATAAAAATACTTGAAATTTTGCACAGTGTTATGCTTTTATATTGCCTACAGTCCAGAGAAAAATGGGCGTTGTTGCCACGCCCCTTTTGGTACCCCCCACACAAAGGTACCAATTTGCACCAAAAGTTAACAGCTTATAACATTAATACAAGTGTATAATAATACTTGAAATTTTGTACAGTGTAATGTTTTTATAGTGCCTATAGCCCTGTGAAAAATGGGCGTTATCGCCACGCCCCTTTTTGTACCTCCCACACAAAATGGCCAAATCATACCACAATTTAATATCTCATGACTTTAAACCAGTGCACATAAACGCTTATAATTCGGCGCAGTGCAATGAATTTAAAGTATCTACTGTTCAGCGAAAAATAGGGGTATTTGTTAAACCCCTTCTGGTATCTCCCACACAAATTGACAGAATAATTCGTGTAATATTCAATATTACATTACTCACAAAGTAAGGGTATACCTTAGTCGGTTTACCCGACTGAAACTTTCTTACTTGTTTTATTTAGTTTTTTGCTCCTCCTGTAAATTTTTCAAACATGATGATAGGCCCTTTTTGTTTCTGATGACGATATATTTATTTAGATACCGATCTGACTGACATTTCGTATTTTGTATTTTATTTTAACCTAAAATGTGTGGAAAAGTGGTCGAACTCAGTCCTTCACCTTATTCGAAGGTGAAGGACTGAACATTGTACAAAATCCCCCAATGTGCCACCTTAGTTAGTGTTCTGTCAGTAATGAATTTCCACGAAACTTTGCATTTATCTTACCAGCGCTCACAAAGGACTGAGTCAATGCGACACCCATCCGAGCCGACTATACTCAAATGACAGAGCCTTTGTGTGCTCATGTGTGTATGTATGCATTTGTGTTCATCCCTTTACCGGAGGTTTATTTGTCATGTTGCCATAGAGCAAATACTAGCGCATAGATGGCGTTGATTGTCTGTAAGTAAGTCTAACGAGTCATTATGCATTTATATCCTTAATGATGCCGCTGCCAGAGACAACTTCCAATAAGCACTTACTTTAGATCGCAAGTACTGCAGTAGCAGAAGCTTTTTATGTAAGTGCAGCCATGAGCTTGTCTTATGACAAGGACATAATGCCACCGGAAACTGTAAATTTGAGTTGAATGCTAATCATGCATTTGTTTCAGAAATAGATGAAAATTTAAAATGAACTTAACAGTTTTGCTAGGAGTTGATTGGGCGTAAGTACTGTAGCGTAAAAGTACATCCAAAGAAGCAGAACAAATCGGCAAATGTAAACCGACAAGGCTGGCGTCTATGAGTTTACCAAATGTGAGCAAGGCGCTGTAGAGGAATTCGCTGACCTGTCAGAATGCAACTCTATGGACAGCAAAGAGGTGCCTGCTGAAGAGATATCCATGTTACATACAAAGCGTTAGTTATAACGATATAAGAGAGAACCCGTAGAAGTCAAAAAATATATCAATCTTGTGTCACCTGAATATTGATTTCTTTTTGCCCAATCAATGTTGATATCCTGCTAACCTATTCTTTATTTTAGAGCGATTCATAGAGTTAGAGAATTACAACATGTACTTGATTTAATTACAACAGGTACTTTGTTTAATAACAAAATGTTCTTAGTTTAATAACAAACATGTGATTAGATTAATCGCATAATTAATCAGGATCACAATAATTACAAGAAGTACGTGGTGTACATTGTTTAATCACAACATGTACTTTGTTCAATTACAATATGTACCTGTTTTAATAACAACATGTATTTGGTTTGATGATAACAAGTACTTGGTTTAATAACAACTTGTGTTTGGTTTAATTACAACATGTCCTTTTTTTTATTACATGTACATGGTTTAATAACAACATGTATTCAGTTTCATCGCAACATGTACTGGGTTTAACAACATGCGTACTTGGTTTAAATGTCTTTAATTGAAGGACAAGAGCATACACAATAAATACAACAAGTACGCGGTCTAATAACATGTATTTGTTTTAATTACAACATGTAATTTGTTTAACAACAAAATGTACTTATTTTTATTACAGCAGTTACTTTGGTTTAATTTTAACATGAAATTGGTTAAAAACATGTACATAGTTAGATTAATAACAACATGTGTTTAGTTTAATCGAAAGATGTACCTAGTTTAATAACATATACTTGTTTTATATGTTGTTATTTGAAGGACAAGATCATACACAATAATTACAACAAGTGTCTAATTTAAAAACAAAATGTACTTTGTTTAATAACAATATGTTTTAATTACAACATGTACTTGTTTTAATTGCAACATTTACTTGGTTGATTTGCAATATGTACGTGATTTAATAACAACGTGTATTAGGTTTTATTACACTAAGTACTTGTTTAAATTAGAACATGTACTTGGTTAAATTACAGCATGTGCTTGATTTAAATATATTTCATGTCTTTGATTGTAGTACAAGATGTATTTATTTATACCATTTATCAGTGTATTCGAACCCTCAGTTTTGAGCCATATTAATACATGTTTTTAAATTCGATACACATTGTACTACTACTTGTAACAAAATTACTCACTGCGATGCGCTATATCAGAGGGATCTCTTCTTAAAATTATACGTCGTTTCGATGAACAAATTGGTCCAGAGTCCACATCGTGAATAACAATTTTGATAGCTTCGCCATCCATAGATGTCTGCCTGCGGGGAGCTTCCAAATCTTCCAGATTCGGCCCAGTGAAGGCGGCTAAAGGTGGAGGAATAGCAGACTGTGGTATGTTAACACCCGGTATAGCACCTCTAGATTGTAAAGCAGCCAAATCGGGTCTGTAAATATAGAACAAGCAAAAAAAACAACAACAGAGTTGATATTAATTTTGTGAAATACTAGAAACAAATGTAATTTCTTACAATTGTGAACCCCTCCGTCTCATGCGCCGATCATCGTCGACCGTTAATACGGGGCTACCCTTATCGGGACTGGGAGATTCATCATTATTCAAATCTTCCGAGGGATGTGGCACTCTAAATGAAGGTCGGCGAGAACCGGGTAAAGCTATCTGTGGGGTTATTGAAATATCACCAGAGGTACGTTGTGCCGACTGCGCAGCAGCTTGCAAAACGCCAGGAGCAAATACATCATAGGCAGATTTTCTGAAAAATAAACGAAGCGAATTTACAACATATCCCCCCTCAATACACTCATTTATTGTTGCTGGCATTGTCATACCTTCTTGGCATGACTGGTATACCCAGACCCACATCGGCACCCAGGCCAGCGGCTCCCAAACCTCCCGCACTGGCCGCCGTGGCCTCATCATCATAACTATGCTGTCGCGCTACTCTCGAACCTCGACGGGAAGCCATACGCGACAGTGGCGGGGCAAAGCCAATATCTTCTTGACGCGGAGGACTATTGGAACGACTTGGTGCCATGCTATGGCCACCTTTACGCCAATCGCCATCTCCACCCGGTGTTTTGTTGCCTTTCAGTTGCTGTGTGAGTTAGCAAAGGAATCGAAAAAAAGATATAAAAGCATTCATTATTTCTGCCCACCCATTTTCCTAATCCTTTTGCTGCCATTCATTTCGAATGAAAAATGTGAACGTGGAATACCTACCCTTTCGAGTTCTTTCAATGACGCAGGTGATACATCTGAATGTCTCCTCAGCTCTGGACTACGTGGTGGTGCCAGTGCTGCACCATTGGCCGGTGCCAGATTTTGTGTACTTGATCCCAGTTTGGCATCCGAATGACGTCGTTGTAGAGCTTCTAACACCGGCACATCCAGACTGGAATCTGTCGAGGCTTGTGGCATGCATACACGGGATGCCATTTTCCGTCGACACACGCTGCAACGCCACATATTCTGTCAAGGAGGGGGAAACAAAAACAAACACACTTGCAATGAGATGAGTTGCAAAATTTTTTTATTACTAGAATTATTGATTTCATTTTGTGATAAGTTCTTAGCTAACAAATATTTTTCTTCTTTACGAGTATATGTATGTATATATGAAGAGGAGGATTGGTGACTATTGTTTGTTTTTTCTATTCATTTTTATCCTTCATAGTTTATTCAAGTCAAAGAAAATTTTTAGATTTGCATTTATCAGCACTAAGGAAGTCTAAGTGGTATACTTATATACTATTTTTAAATTTTATATTTTCTTTAAACCGCACAGCTAGTCGGAAACTATAGCTTGGGAGAAAAATTACTATTGAAATATTTGTAATGTGGTTTAATAGCTAAGTTATTCTTAATAATAATTTAACAAAAATCTCACGACAATTTTTTTGTTTCGGACCAAAATATTCTCGAAATCGAACGATTTTGCCTTTCTGAATAAGATTTTGGCTTGCTGAATCAGAAATACTCTAAAACTTCTCGTTTTCGAGGTATGTTAGGGTATGAGAATTAATTTTCGAAAATGTTGAATTTTGACAATACTCCGAATTGAAATATAAGCACTGTTAAACTCAGACTATTCCATCGATCTTTAAAAATAGGTTAGAGCACACTTTTTTAAACCATGAAAGGATTCAACAGAAATTGAAAAATCGAGTTAGATTTACATATCGTCTCACGATATGTTCCTATCAATTTGGAATCTAACGCACTAGGCAACACAATTTTTTTTTCACTACTTCGATGTGTTACATCGAAGGAGTGGTCTAAGACCCTAAGTATGTTCGTCGGATATTAGTTTTGGGTCATTTTAAGTCGAATGAGAAATGTCCGTCTGTCTGCTGGCTGGTGCGCACGATAACTCTCGAAAGGATTAACCGATTGACTTCAAATTTGGTATACGGTAATATTTTTTTCTATCTCTATCTAAGTTCGAAGATGGGCCATATTGATCCACTCCTTCTGGTACCTCCCACACAAAGGGTTAACATTTAGTGAAATATTGATTCATTTATAACTTCTATACTACATATTACAATATTTTGAAATTCCACACATTGTATTATTTTATTAGTCGCTACCAACTCGAGAAAAATGGGCGAAGTTCCAACGCCCCTTTTGGTACCTCCCACACAAATGGACTATTTTGCATCAAAATTGAACATTAATACAAGTGCATCAAAATACTAGAAATTTTTTACAGTCTAATGTTTTTGTAGCGCCTATAGTCCGATAAAAAATCGGCACAGCCCTTTTTGATACCTCCCACACAGGTATTAAAGTTATAAGCTGGTAACTTTTGGTACAAAAAGGTCCATTTGTGTTGGAGGTACCAAAAGGAGCGTGGCAACAATACACCATTTTAAAATTTCAGAAGATTCGAGTAAGTTGTATAGAAGGTATTAAAGAATCAACATTTCTCTAAAAGTTAACCCTTTGTGGGGGAGGTACTAAAGGGTGGTTAAATTGTAAGGGTCGATGTTGAATGTGAACCACACCTAAACGTCAAGTTTTTTTCAGCATTTCATTTGACATTTCTCAATTTCAGACAAACTCAATTTGAACCATGGAAAGATACACAATAGAGCAACGCGTTGAAGTTATTTAAGCCTTTTACGAAAATGGGCGTTCACATCAAAATGAATTTTGTGCACTTCGTTTGGTCAGCAAAATCGACCAAATGTGTCCACAATCGGGAGAATTGTACGCAAATTTCAGCACACGGGGTCTGTAGGAGATATGAAAACACCTGTGCATGCTCGCCCAGTTTGTTTGGTGGTGCGGCTTATGGGTTGGCGACGTCATCGGGCCATACTTCTTCGAAATGAGGCCGGTCAGGCAGTTACTGTGAATGGTGTTCGCTATCGTGAGATGATAACGAACTTTTTATGGCCCGAATTGAAAGATATGGATGTGGACAATATGTGGTTTCAACAGGACGGTGCCACTTGCCAAACAGCTAACGAAACAATGGCTCTTTTGCGCAACAAGTTCAATGGCCGTGTTATCTCACGTAGGGCGATGTCAATTGGCCGCCAAGATCATATGATATGACACCGTTGGACTTCTTTCTTTGGGGTTATTTGAAAGAAAAGCTGTACGTTGATAAGCCAGCAACAATTCAAGAGCTAAAGGATGAGATAATTCGGCTCATTAACGGCATAGAACCTCAATTATGCCTCAGCGTCATCAAAAATTTGGACCACCGGATGGAGGTATGCCACCAAGGTCGCGGCGGCCATTTGGCCGATATTTTGTTCCATACATAATTGAACCATACCAATATTATCATAATAAAAAGAAATGACAATAATTTCCTAAATCACTTGTGTTTATTCAAAATCAATACCGGCTCTTAAAATTTAACCACCCTTTAGAAGGAGTGGACCAATATGGCCCATCTTCGAACTTTGCCGGAGATAGAGAAAAATATTACCGCATACCAAATTTTAAGACAATCGGTTACTCCCTTCGAGAGTAATCGTGCGCATCAGCCAGCAGACAGACGGACGGACATTGCTCATACGACTTAAATAACCCAAAACGGATATCCGTTGAACATACTTAGGGTCTTAGGTCACTCCTTCAAAGTTGTTCACTTTTTTTTTTTTTTTTTTTTTTTTTTTTTTTAATATATTTTGTTTAATTCATTTGAATACATATAATAAAAATAATTCTTATAAACAATTTGTATTACATTAATCATACGTAAATGTGCGCCCCAGCGTCATATAGACCTTATTGGGGCAAGCTGGCAACTATTTATCATTTATTCATGTTAAATGCATTTCATAATGTAATTAAATACAAATTTAAATTAAAATAAATAATCATGTCAGAAGTTCATGTACATTTTGAAGCAAATAGTCTTTCAACATTCTTTTAAAAACTGATATTCTACTTTCATTTTTTAAACTATTAGGGAGATTATTAAATTCATGACTGCCCATGAATTCAACCCTTTGCTTTGTACTTTCAAGTCGACATCTGCATATTCTCAAATTATTATTATTCCTTGTATTAAATGTGTGTTGATTTGTTGAAAATTTGATGGTATGATGTCCTATATGATGTACGCATTTGTAAACATACAACAACAATTGCATCTTATATATACCATAAAGAGGTAATACATTTCGTGGTTCGTAGCAAATAATATACATATACCCTCCTCTCTAAGGTGAGGGGATAAAACTTGGGTACCATATGTGAATACCGCCCTCACCCCCTCCAAATCAAAATCCTGCGTACTGCCCTGCCCGGAAGGCCAGGCATTCTGTTTAGATTGACACTATGTCAGTTGACATTTCCCGACCATAGTGACAGTTCCCTGAGTCTAATCGCAATACATGCGGCATATTGCACTGCAATAGTATCTAGCGGCATTAAATGTAGTATAACATTTAGTGTCGCAGTTGGTATCGTTCTCAGCACACCGGCGATACATATGGCAGCCATTCGTTGAACCTTCCTCAGTATCGCACAGAAGGTGGATTTTTGCAGAGCTGTCCACCAGACGCCAATGTCGTACAGCATTATCGGTCAGACTACTGCCATATACAACCAATAAACTATACGCGGGTGCAGGCCCCAGCGTTTTCCTACTGCCCTTTTACAGGTATATATTATTTGCTCTTACCAAAATGGTGGGTTTGAAGTGCAACTTCCTGTCTAGTAAAATACCTAAGTATTTTGCGCTTTCAGAAAAAGGAATTTTAATACCCCCCAAGGAGACAGGTGTTACTCGTGGTACATTATTTCTCCTGGTGAAAGAACTAGTTCCATCTTGGCCGAGTTAACACCAAGACCATTCGCGGAAGCCCATCTTGCGGTTGTATGAAGTACCTGATATAGCATACGTCTGAGAATGTCGAAGAATTAGCCAGTTACCTCGATTATCAAGTCATCCCCATATGACACGACCTTGAAGCCACAACATGATAGATCCAGCAGCATTCCATTCGCCGCCAGATTGCAAATTAGTGGAGACAGTACTCCTCCTTGTGGGTTCCCTCTGCTTACAAACCTTGTAAGAGTTGTGGACCCAAGACTTGCTGCTATGCGTCTTCCATTGAGCTGGCTTTTCGATGGACGACGCCGTAATTACAGGATCTGAGGGCAAAGCCCAAACTATGTCAGGAAAGGCCGCCATGTGAATTCCTTGCAATGTAGGCAAGTTCGATAGTGCCAACAGGTTCGTGCAGGGCAGATTCTGCAGACTTGCCCTTCTTGTAAGCATGCTGGGTCCCCATCCATAAGGATCTCAACATGCCAACAGTCAAAGAGGAAATTGAAAAATATTGCCGGTGTTATGTGGGCAAACTATTGAATCATCCAAACATCCTGGCTCGAGAACTATTAAATTTTGAAGGCCATAGACGCCTTAGAAGGACAGCGTACCTCTCCTTGACTTGATTTAAATAAAAACTAATCAAAAACAAAAATTTAGTTATGAATTCTTAAATTTGAAATGTTAACTTTTGTTAAAGTAAAAAGTCTTGCAAAGTCCCAATGGTTTATTCGCAATGGCAATAACCCGGAGAATAGTATTCTAGGTTAAGATTTGTCCACTTATTGTTATTTTCATTGTTTAATAATGAAACATTCAATAATAAATGTAATGAATTGGAAAAAAATGCTGGTTCCCCGACAGGAGTTTTGTATCCCGGCTTTCTCTAATGAAAGAATCTAAAAGTCTTTCCAGACATTTCAAGAGGAAGAAGAATACGCTAATTGGCCTGAAGTTTTTTGGCCGAGTGTGCGATATCTTTCCCAGCCTTCATAAATTTTCTCCAGCCAGGAGATAATGTACTTCAAAATTTTCTGCATTTCTGCTAGTGAAATGCCGTTTACTTGACTGCAATTTTCTTGTTTTAGGAAATGTTCTTTTGGGCATAACAATTAAAAGAAACACAAATTTTAATTTTTTAATTAAGTTTGTGGGCAAATTAACACTGCGTTGTAGTGTCACAGAGTCGCTGAGTAACAGGTGAGAAATATCGAACAAAGCGAAGGATATCACGCTTTAATTTGATGTGAATGAATGAGCGACGATGAGGTGCGACAGAGGAAGTATGAAATGAAGGATAATCGTTATCGTCATCGCTGGTTGGTGTAGTTCTGCAAAACTCTACTGCACACACATGTGTTCCTTTCTTTTGAACTACAATTACACATCGTCATCGCTATCCATCCAACCCATTGTTGAACGTAGTAAATATCCGATTACAGGACGACAATGTTTGTAGCTTGGAATTTGTGTCGAAACAAAAGAGGTTTCGTCATTAATTTGGCTACACATGGAGGTCATATAACGGTGGAGATAATTCTCTTTATGGCAAGAACATCTAATGATACAAAAAATGAAAGCTTTTGTGGGGGACATCAAAGATTACGAGATGATGGTATATAGTGACATTGTTGTGTTAGATTAGAATGACAAGACATTATTGCAGGAACATGTATTTTAATTAAACATTAAATGCACTTATTGGTAATTTCGAATTTTACATTAAACTTGCAGAAGATTGTCTACGTATTTAGTTTAGGTTATGTTAGGAGTGGCACCCTGTAAAACACATTCACTTAGACTATACAGTCCATTGTGTTACCACAGGGACGTAAGGGAAAATATAAGGCATCCCTAGTACCTCCCGTTGAACCAATTTGATTGCTTTAAAAAGCTCAAAAGTTGGCGGATTCCAACATCAGCCAAGAGTTCTGTTGATTCCGTCTTCCCTTCGTATCAACAGCTTCTGCAAAGTCATTATGCAAGACCTTCAATCTCTCTGAGTGCCGTCCAATAGGACAGTGACATGTCATGACAGACACGATAAGCAAGACGTCCGTTGTCGAAAACGACAGCAGTGCTTTGGTGCGTTTTGAGTCTAGGCCCACCCACATCAGCCTGGAATGTATGCAGTTCCTGACTAGTGACCACCTGCCAATTGTTGCCATAAGTCCACTATTTCTTAAGAGGAGTTTGCAGGTCGCTAGAGGCATGCCCACATGTTCCAAGTCCCCTGGAGCGTGTAAGGTAGTTTCTAGTATTGCAAGTTCATCTGTTTTGCAGTTCCCTGGTATATTCCTATGGCCAGGCACCCATATCAGGTGAGTATTGAACAGTTCAGCCATCTATTTAAGAGATCTGCGACAGTTGTTGAATTCAGGAATATAGTTTTCAGGGACTTGACAGCAGCCTAACTATTAGCGAAAATAATTTAATTTATTAATTTTCAGCCATTCCGTTACCTCTTTAATAGCTAAGATTTTTTCCTGGTAAACACTAAAATGATCGGGCAGCCTTTTTGCAATGGATAGCTCAAGTTCTTCAGAAAGCCCACTTGGTTGTTGAGTTTGGAACCGTTCGTATAGAAGTTTACGAATCTTCTATGTCCTGGTATATGCCCATTCCATTCTGATCTATCAGGTATAAGAGTGGGATACTTTTTGTCAAAAAGTGGTTCAGTCTTAGTGTAATCAACAATGCCAGGTCAGTCATTGTGTCTGGAATGACACTATATCCGTAGCCATTTCCTTAGCACAGTGGAAATTCCGTAAGTCTTATCACAGTACATGCGGCCCATTGCATTGATATAATGTCTAGCGGTACTAAACGCAGTATAGCATTTGGTGCCTCAGTTTATGTCGTTCTCAGCATATCGCTACCATTCGGCGAACCTTGGTTAGTATCGCACAGAAGGTGGATTTCTGCAGAGCTGTCCAGCAGACGACACTGCCATACAGCATTATCGGTTGGACTACTGCCGTATACAACAAATAAACTATGCGCGGGTTCAGACCCCAGCGTATTCTTATTGCTCTTTTACAGATATGTAGGGCTAGCATAGCCTTCTTTGCTCTTTCCAGAACGTTGGGTTAGACTTACTAGCTAGTAAAATACCAAAGTATTTTGTCGCTTTCAGAAAAAAGGAATTTTAATACCCCCAAAGAGACAGGTGCAACTGTCGGTACCCAGAATCTCCTGCTGAAAAGAACCAGTTCCCTCTTGATCGTTGTTAACCCGACCATTACCAAAAGACCATTATCGTAAGCCTATCTTGAGGTTGTATGAAGTACCTTATATTGGATGAATCTAAGACTACTCGGAAACTTTCCCCTGACAGCTAGTGCCACTTCATCTGCATAACCAATAACCTTAACACTACTCATCTCCAGAGAAATCAGTATATTGTTCGTGGAGAGATTCCAGAGGGCAGAGGAGACAGACCACCCCCTTGGGGCGTTCCAATGCGGAGAAATCTATGGAAGCTGAAATGCGTCTCTTAATTAGAAGGTTATAAATCTTTAAAGGTAATAATATAATAATCCTAGATTCATTAAAATATGAGATCAGACGAAAAATGAGTCTACAAATTTATAAAAATAGTTTGTTAAGTGAAGTTTGAACAATACTCAATGTATGGTTAAAATATTTGTTTTCATAAAGACAGTAAAACATGCTTTAATTTCATATACATTGATGAATAACACGGATTTCCCTTTTGGTACACCCTGGCGTATGACTACTATTTATTTCGAATTGAAGCTGGTGGGTTACATTGAAGGGACAAATTGAAGCGTATATAAGCCGTTATAAGATAATGAAAATATAAAATAATATTCAAGGAACGCATGAGCTTTGAATGGGTGTTAATCTAAAAATGTGTAGAAACATTGTATGCAAATATCAGAAAGTTACAAACACAATATTTCATGTACAAAGTAAAATTAATATTATTAACACCCCACATGGAGTGTTTCCCTGCTGACAAATCTCTGGAGGTCAGTTGGACATAAGCTAGCTGAAATTCGTCTCTTAATGAGAAGGTTGTGAATGAACCTGAATGCATACTGATATAAACCCCCAGAGCTGATGCAGCCGTTATTATAGCGGCTGGATTTAGGTTATTGAGAGCCCCCACTATGTCTAAGAATGGTACCATAGTATATTCCTTAACCGAGACATATCATTCAATAAAGGTGACTACATCATGCATGCTGTTAATTGGACAATAGTTTTTGAGCAATTTTAGTCCTAAGATAACTATCTATTGATCTCTCCAGGGTTTTAGGGAGAAATGACGATAGACTGTTCGGCCGGAAAGCCTTGTTTTCTCTTAATTTTGTTGGTATGTAGCCCAGATTGATACAACATGTGTAGATCTCTCTGAGCCAAGGAACAATTGTATCAGACCCGGCGAGACATTGTCTGGTTCTGGCGACTTAAAAGGTTTAAAGCTTTTGATAGACCAAAGAGTTCTAGATTCGGTTGCAATCTCGCTGGCAACCTCCGATGGCTGCACTTCAAAGGAGTCCCCAATTGAAGTATACAATGCCCGAGAAATGTGTATCTAGGAGTACTCCCAGCGATTCCTAACTGGATGTATTCCAAGAACTATCATCTTTCTTGATGTACCTAATAGTACCGGATGTTGAGGCTAAAATTTTTATAAAACCTTGATAAGCTTTCTTCACCACAAGAGAAATATATGCAGGATTTATTTTGAGCTCTTTTTTGTATAGCACTTCCACAGCATATCTAATTGAGATGTAGTTTGCCCTTGGCTTTTGTTTGGGACATGCGGTTTGTAACGAGTCATTAAGAGTTTCCGTGACTCGTTCCACCGTTTTTTCTGTATCTGCAATAATTTGCATATCATTTATCATCTTTTTGGAAAATGCCCTTAGAATATATGCCTACATTGCTCCAATTCGCCTTCCAAATATTCGGAGGGAAGACGGTATCGGGAGGCTTCGCATTCATGCAGAAGCTAAGATATCTATGAGGGCGGTCCCAAAATTAGTCGACCTAACAAAGAAAACACAATAAATTTGGGAAAATTGTCTCTAGGTTAGGTTAGGTTGAATAGACATACACTTAAGCCAATAGTTCGGCCTGGTGTGCTCCTTATTTATGATATTTTTATACATCACAAGCTACATAAAATCTTTACTGGACATGCATTTTCTCAGTATCTTCCAGTCATATCCTCTGAGATGAGTCATGGCTGACAATATGTCGGACCCGAAACATCGGGATCTTGCATGTGTGAAAGCTGGGCAGTGACAGATAAAATGTTCCATCGTTTGTCCTTGGATGTGCCCAGTTATATGCTATGATAAGTGCCTCCTCAACTCTTCTGCATAGTTGTTTTGGATGTGTGCCCCTTAGAAGTATTATAACATCGTCTGCATAACAGACTGGTTTAAGTCCTTCATTGGTGAGGGCTTTACGGAGACTGTGTATCGTCGTAACTCCTACGAGAGGCGATAAAATGCTCCTTTGAGGTATACCACGATTTACCTTGTCTCTAATTTTAACGTCATATGACCCACAAATAATCCACATATTCCTTAGCATATTGTTGATCCAGTTTGTCAGCGGCCGGTCAATTTGAAACTCGTCTAAGAACTGGATAAGTACATTGGTCTGAAAAAGCACCTTCAATGTCTATACAAACGACAAGTGTGTATATTTCTTCACTGAAGGGCTGTTCTATGTGGTGTACTACCTCATGTAGAGCTGTTTCCACTGATCTTCCTTTAACATATGCGTGTTGTTTGAATTTTATCTTGTCATCTGCTAACTTACTTTTGACCATGTCATCAATTATTCGCTCCATTGTTTTTAACAGGAAAGAAGTAAGGCTAATAGGTCAATAAGCCTTTGGGTCGTATACTCACGATCGACCACCCTTGATTCCTGCCAGTTTTTTTGGGGTATAAGAATGGGTTAGGCATGCTGTGAACACTCCAGCCAGATGATTTGATATCAGATCCACCTCATTCTGAAAAAGCGCTGGAAATATTCCATCCGGTCCCGCAGCCTGAAAGGAGAGAAACTTTTTATTGCTTCTTTAACCATCTGTTATATCCGTAATAGGTAATTGATGCATCACAGTTTCGTTCTGTAACTGTTCCTCTGTTGACCCAGCATTACCAGTCGGAAAAAAAGTTTTCATCAAGAGCCTTATGGTATCATCTACTCGTATAGTTTCCATCCTTTTACCAGTTTCATCCACCAGTGTTTCGGTTTGGATATGAGTTTTTGAGAGGAACTTTTTTATTTTAGACATGCTGTTAACGCTGTCTACCTGCTCACAGAAAAGTCTCCAGGAATTACGTTTTGTCAGGCTAATGATTTTATTGATTTCTTTGAGTCTTCTGTGGTAGTCGTCCCAATAGACTGATGGCTTTTTGTAAAGCTATCAGTCTATTGGGACGTCCTTGCCAATCTGCGGACGTCCTTGCCAATCGAGCGAATTTGCCCTGCCATCCAGTGTTTCTCATAGGCAGATTTCCTTTCTCGAAGCGGGCAACAATCTTCGAATGATTTTACAAGAGCCTCCGTAATCCTCCTCATATTGATATCAATGCATTCTTTACTTGGATAATCGTGTTTAGGCTGGCCCAATTGATTTCTAAGTAGATTGCCGAATTTAGTCCAGTCGATTTTAGCCTTATTACGGAAACTTATTGGGTTACGCGGTGGCCGTGCAATATTAAACCATTTCATGCGAAAATATTGCATTAATTTAAATTATTTATAAAAACTTAATTGATTTTACGTTCCCTATTTTGTCTATAAATTGCGTCTGGATTGTTTATATATTCAAATACTTCAAATTGCTATCACTTCTCCTCTAGAATAATTCACTATAACTACTCTTTATCAGTCGTTAAATGAAAATGAGATTTATTCTGTTGTTTATACACACACACCAATTCGCCCACTTGCGCTGGTGTCTATAACTGTCGCTTAGTTAGATACATATTCAATGGCATTTATTCGGTTAGAAAATTCTTGTGAACTTACCGCATCCTCGTTCTCCTCCAATTTACTGTAACTGGCACAGTCCTCGCACACCCGTTGCTGGCATTCGAAGCACGTCTTATGGAAATCATCCGGCTTAAATGATTTCAGGCAGACGCGACACGCTCCCGCCCGACGGCCCGGTTCCGTGCTTTGCTTGGAGGCATTTGTCGCGGTACTGCTGGTGCTGCCACTGACACCTGTTGTTGTCGTACTGGTATTATTGTTGTTGTTATTGTTTTGATTCGTCATCGCATCCTGGTGCTGGTGGTGCTGCTGCTGATAGCTGCCATAGGTGCCATCAGCATCTGTCGGTATTAGCGAAGGACGTGGAGACATTTTATTCACTGCAAAAGCGGAAAAATACAAATCAAATTAAACTTTGAGCGTTAGACATAAGGACTTGATGGCGATTGAGGGGCGATTACAATTGATAATAATGAAGACAGGAGGGCCCGGGGTGTAGGAGGGGGTGGTGGGGTGTGTTTTAATGTTCTAACATCATGAATGCTGTTGACGGTTGTTAAAGGAGCTTCTCCGACGACTAAAAGATTTATTGTTATTCTCCAATGGGAAGAAATTAATTCATGGCGGAATAATTTTATTTGCGGACTGTTGTTTCTATTTTAAACAAAATAAATAAAAAAAGACTACACCATTTTCAATTGTACTCGTAATTTGAAAAAAAAAAACTATACGAGTATAACTGACAATGGAGGTGTTCCCCTAAAACAAAAAAAAAACTAACATGGAAGCAAGTTTAGAGAAAAGCAAAAATAAAGTTACGGCACAGGATGGGGTGTGTTTTAATGTTCTAACATCATGAATGCTGTTGACGGTTGTTAAAGGAGCTTCTCCGACGACTAAAAGATTTATTGTTATTCTCCAATGGGAAGAAATTAATTCATGGCGGAATAATTATATTTGCGGACTGTTGTTTCTATTTTAAACAAAATAATTAAAAAAAGACTACACCATTTTCAATTGTACTCGTAATTTGAAAAAAAAACTATACGAGTATAACTGACAATGGAGGTGTTCCCCTAAAACAAAAAAAAAAACTAACATGGAAGCAAGTTTAGAGAAAAGCAAAAATAAAGTTACGGCACAGGAAGTAATAACCCCAGTACCGGCGGCAAATGTTGATCTGCTCACTGGTCATGTACCGTCGTTGTCGCTCAATCGTGAGTCATTCTACCCTCCTACAGGAGTGCGAGTCTTAGCGCCTTTTGTATAAGTTAATATATCCAGCGCACATCTAGCCATTGGCAAAAATTAGGAAAAGGAGGACCCAAGGTTCCGACTTCGACTCAAACGACAACGCTAACATTACTGTTTTAGCTAACTCCAAAAATGTCGAGGTCAGAACTATAGAAGAAGAAGTCAGTCACAGTATAGTAAAGCTAAAGGGGTGTAATTTTAGATCGCTTCCACGTAGTGCACCCTGGGTAACGCCAAATGATCTACCAAGTAGTGGTTCTACTTAAAAAACAACCCTAACGGTGTATGATTTGCAGTCAGGGGTAATCGACTGTATTTGTATTTGTACGGAGCCTTGCTGTTCGCCTCAGCAAGTAATAGGTGTGGTGCCACCCAGACCTTGCCACAGTACCGGGAGCTATGCTGTGGTGGACATGTTTCTCCCCTACAGTGGTGGTTATACTGAAAACAAACTCTTCTAAGTCCGTAGTGTTATGCGCACCGTGCCCATCGGACTTTTCGGTTCGCTATCAGGGGTTACCATAGACTGCATTTTGACCGCTGCCTTTGCTGATACGTAGACGCCTCAGCAACGACTCAGTCCATGTCACTTATTTGGGGGCTAGGGCGTGATGATCCTACCTATCCCCCACACTCGTGTGACCTATATGAAACCCTTAACAACTAACAAAAACGGACACACTGCAACAACCAACCGATACCACTACGAATATAACAACTGATAACGATACACCTACAACAAATACGACGACGACTACGACAAATACACGAGGATCTAAACCTTGACTTGGAAACGAGCCAAGTGATCCAAAGACCTCTTCTAAGGCGGCAGCATTTACTGCCACTTCGGTTTCCTATGGCAAGCATACCCGTCCTTCAAAGAGAAAGTTTAATAATGGCTCTCGGGATCTTTGAGAGACTTGAGAAAGCCGATCCTGCATCTCTGAACAACAGTATTTCTGAAGAACAGGATACCGCATCGACTTCCATACGGCACCAGCCAATTAAAAGGCTGCGCTCTCCAGATAAACCGCCGGCATCCGAAAGGACTTAGGTAACTGGAGCTACTGGCGGTCATCAACAGGGGAGAGGAAGACGGCAACATCCCCAAGAGCATATGGAGAGAGATGGAGTACGCACTGTGCTGCGTTTTCTTTGATGTTTTTAAGGAGCTGCCGGGTCCATCTCCTGTTTATGTCGAAGCATGCTGGTGTCAGGGCCGCATAAAACTAATACGATTTAGTACTTTGCGCTTTGTTAAGTGCTATCGCCGTGGTTTGAAGAAAATTGACAAAATCTGGCCGGATGTGGAGCTGTATGTTGTCAACAAGGAGAACATCCCGTCCCGTCCCAGGGCACATAAATGGTTTCCGGCTATACCAGAGGATGTGGAATCCGTGAATAAGATGCTAAAGGTTTGCAATCCCGAGCTTCGAACTGGCAACTGGAAGTTCGGCCGATTGGATGAGGCGGATGGGCTTCGGAGGCCGCAGTATTTATACTGAATGCCGAGACTCTACCCCAACTCGTCAAGTCCGATGGCATGGTTTCATATGGATTTAGCAAAATCCGACTTAAGGTGTACAAGAGCGATGAGAGAGGAAATTCGAAAAATACTCCTGCAGATAACGCTGGAATAGTATCTAATGAAGAACCCCCCTCTTCGTAAGTATCAGAGCAGCATCTGGCGGAAACTTGCGTTTCACTCTTTACCGGTGTGCTTGGATGCGTCGAGAAGCTCGTCATCGCGGGATCGGAAGAATCCTGTGGGGATGTATCCTGTGAGGATGGGCTTCTAGCGGACATAGATGACGAGGCAGATATAACGGTGGTGGCGAAACCCGACAATGGTCCGGTTCCTACTGATAAACCTCCAACACATTAAGGCAGCTAATGCCGCTACAAGGAGGGGCTGACCTGGTCCCAATACAGGAACCATGGTTGAATGGAGATATGGTTTGTGGGCATAGTACGCCAGGGTTCAAGCTGATTCAAGGTACAGGTAATGGAAAACGTTAAGTATGTATACTTGCCAGGAATGACCTTAATATATACCTTCTTCCTTCTTTTAGTAGTGAAGACATAGTATCAGTTTGAAAACTTCCATGTTTTGTTCGCCACCCTATGCATTGAAATCACTGATACGAGCGACAAATGAAAATAACAAAGAAATAATTGTGTGTAGTGATGTCAATGCACACCATGATATTTGGGGTGGTACTGACCTCAACGGCAGGGGCGAATTACTTATAGATTGTACTATAAGAAGTAACCTTGTGATTTGAAAATAAGGGAGGAGGTGCTCGATGCCACCCTTGTTTCCAAGAATTTAAGTAAGGATTTATGATTGGAAATTTTGGACACTCATAGCTTTTCGGATATATTAGCTTCTGCTTGAAATTGGGAAAAATGTAGACACATATTCAACAGGTCTCTTCCAAATGGCCCTGAAATGAAGGTGCAAACTATCCGGAATATAGAGGAAACGGTGGAACGAGTCACTGCAACTTTTAACGACGCGTTACAAGCCGCATGTCCCAAACATAAGCCAATAGGCAAACAACGGCTACAATGGTGGTCGTCTCAATTAGTTAAGAGCAAAGGCCACAAGAGCTTCACAGGACAGGACACATACAAGGAAGAACTCAAACGGTACAAATAGAGAGTTGAGAAAGGCTCAAAATACTTTAACTGCTTGTGGCCAACTGTGAAGGCACTCCAAGAACCTGCATTTTGGCCAGGAAAGATCTAAGTATCTTTCTCCTGACTAATTTAATTGGTAAAGACCAAACAGCTGCTAGCCTGGAGATCGGTAATCGCATATATTGGGTGGTCTCCAGCTACTTGCCTTATGAATCTGTAGTACCGACTGCTCTATTCAGGGAAGTAGTAGAAGAAGCAACGTCTGACGAGCTCGAGCTGATTATTGGCGCAGGATATAAACAATAGGGGTGATTCGCTTCTTGACTTTATTCTAACTACCAACCTTAGTATTTGTAACATAGGTAATAAACCGACCTTCACAATTAAAGACAGACAAGAAGTACTTGACGTAACGTTTGCTACTGACCGGCTGTCAGACAAAATTATTGGGTGGAATGTACTGGACGACCACTCATTCTCAGATCACCATTATATTGAGTTCAAACTCGCGGAAAAAGCGCCTAAACCCGCCGTCCACAGAAATGTAAGGAAGACAAAGTGGCATCTGTATGAGAAGAATTTCAAGAAAGTCCTCAACTCTAAACTTCTGTACGAACCGAATGACAATGCCGGTCTGGATAATCTGGTCTATCATATCACCATATCATTCAACAGATCCCTTGAAGAAGCCTGTCCAAAAACAAGGTACAAGGGTAAAACTAAATCCCAATGGTGTACTTCTGAGCTAACGGCTATGAAAAAGACCTGCAACAAGCTATTCAATAAGGCTAAATCTACTGGGGTCGCTAATGATTGGGATGCCTATAAAGAGCAACTCAAGATCTATAAGAAGGAGCTTAGAAAGGCGCAAAGGCGCTCTTGGTATACCTTCTGTGGTGAAGTGGAAAAGGTCTCCGACGCCGCTAGACTGAGGAAGATATTATCTGCTTCACCCTGTACAGTGGGATATTTACAGGATGAGGCAAATAACTGGACCAAAAACAGCGAGCAGTCGCTCAATGTACTGCTCGACACACATTTCCCGGGGAACTCTGTAACAGAACCCGAGGATCAGCAGGACCAACAAGAGTGCGAGTGGACTGCGAGCGTCGCTAGCTTCTTGACTGAGAGATCCAGAATAAGCTGGGCTATTAACAGCTTTGAGCCCTTCAAGTCACCTGGACCAGATGGCATCACTCCAGCAGAAATGCAGAAAATGTTAAAGTACATTATTCCCTGGCTGGAGAAAATTTATGTAGGCTGTATCAGGCTTTCATACGTCCCTAATCGGTGGAGGGATACCAAAGTGGTATTCATACCTAAAGCGGGAAAGATATCACACACTAGGCCAAAAGACTTCAGACCAATTAGCCTATCCTCCTTCCTATTGAAAGGTCTGGAAAGACTTTTAGATCATTTCATTAGGGAAAACCTGGATACAAAACTCCTGTCGGGGAACCAACATGCTTACAATAAGGGCAAGTCTACAGAATCAGCCCTGCACGAACTTGTGAGCACTATCCCTGCATTTCAAGGAATTCACTATGGTGGCATTTCTTGACATAGAAGGGGCTTTTAACAACATTCACTCAGATGCGGTAATTGCGGCACTCTCACATCTAAAAGTTAACACTAGTTTGATTAGACTAATTCAAAGTCTGCTCACCAGAAGACGCATAACAGAATGTCTAGGGTCCACAACTCTAACAAGGTATGTAAACAGAGGGACCCCGCAAGGAGGAGTATTGTCTCCACTAATTTGGAACCTAGCGGTGAATGTAATCCTGCTAGATCTAGAACGTTGTGGCTGCAAGGTCGTGGCATATGCGGACGACGTGGCAATCGCAGTGAGTGGCAAATTCGTAAACGTCCTCAGAGACATCCTACAGGTGGCTCTGAACAAGTTGGCTAGATGGGCCAGAAGCAGCGGTTTGGGCGTTAACCCCAACAAGACAGAATTGGTTCTCTTTACTAGGATGAATAATGTCCCACATGTGGACCCTCCACCTCGGATAAATGGAACAGATCTAGTCTTTTCTGAAAGTGCAACATTTTTAGGAATAATTCTAGATAGGAAAATGTTATTTAGACTTAACGTATTGGAACGTGTAAGGAAGGCCAACGCCGCCTTACATTCCTGCAAAAAAGCTGTAGGGTCGCGGTGGGGACTCTCTCCTAAAATCGTCCACTGGATATATATAGCAGTAGTTCGTCCAATACTGTTATACGGTATTGTGGTATGGTGGACGGCAACTGACAAACTAACCATTACCAACCTACTAACAAAGGTTCAGAGAACTGCCTGCCTGAGCATAAGCGGAGCCTTAAGGACTACAGCGACCGAGTCTCTACAAGCCCTACTCCATATACTGCCGATTAATATTGTGGCGAGAGAAGTTGCAACCAAAGCGGCAATAAGATTAAACTGCATATCAATGTGGAGGTACAAGAACTATGGTCACATGAGGATATCAAAGTGTAGTGCTATGGTAACAGACCGAGTGGACTATATACCAACTGTGTACAGAACTATGGTCACATGAGGATATCAAAGTGTAGTGCTATGGTAACCGACAGAGTGGACTATATACCAACTGTGTACACCTTCGAGAGAAATTACATCACTATGATTCCCGCCAGAGATGAATGGGTCGGCAGAATACCAGGTAATAGAAACCATCTCCAGTTTTACACGGATGGTTCGAAGCTTGATGAAAAGGTTGGCTTCGGAGTACACTGTGAAGAACTTAGTCTGGATATAGCTCACAGACTACCAGATACCTGCAGTGTCTATCAAGCCGAAATAATGGCAATATGGAAAGTCGCCAAGTGGCTGAGTCGCAACATAGTAACCAACACTGGCGTTGTCATTTACTCGGACAGCCAGGTTGCTATCAACTCTGGAGGCAACATTACTAAATTCACAAACAGCCCTCGGCAGCCGCAGATCTCTTAACGAGATGGCTGAGCAGTTTAATATACACCTCATATGGGTGCCTGGGCATAGGGATATCCCGGGGAACTGCAAGGCCGATGAACTTGCTAGGAAAGGGACGACATTACAAATTCTCGAAGAATTTGCATATATTGGTGCGCCACTATCCACGTGCAAGTTTTGGCTTAGGCACGAGGCAATCAGGCAGTCCAACGAAAGATGGACAGAAATCGGCACCTGCAGGGTAGCTAGACAAATCTGGCCAAGGTATGACCTGAGAAGATCAAAATATCTCCTCGCACTAGAGAGGCAAAGATTGTCTGCGTTAGTAGCAGTTCTGACGGGACTTCGCTTGATCGGCGAACACGCCAAAAGATTGGATATTGACTCTAATGACTTCTACAGATGCTGTGGAGATGAGGAAGAAGTTGAGAGCATTGAGCACTTGCTATGCGACATACAGGGGTCTGCCTTTCTAGGCAGCCTAACAGATCTTTCCAGTACCGATATTCGTACTACCGATAAATTTGTATATCAAACAGGTTGGTTTCGGTGAGGGGCATTTCAGCCCGTGGTAACACTAAGGACCTAAACTGGTCTATGTGAGCTTGTATAAAAAAAATACGGCTGCCGCCCTAACCTGAACCTATATGCTTAAATTTAAAAACTGATTTCGACTGTCGAAGATCTCTTTATGAAATAGCTGAACAGTTTATCAAATCTTAAAAAACTCCCATTAAAATATGGAATATCGTGGTCGTATGAATAACATTAATTATAATTAATGTCATTCATACGACATAATGGTGTTATGGATAACATTGCTGCACGAAAAAGCAAAAGAGGGGTTTTACTAAAATTTGGCTGTTTTTTGGCATTTGTGTTAATTGTGGTGTGTTCTGATATATATATTGTAAAATTTCATGGACAACATTATTATAGAACATTTCATGCCCGCCCTCCCCTCTGTGCAGTGGTGTAGTTTGATACCCTGTTTAGCATTCTTTCTTTGCAAAAGAGTGCTTCAAGTTGGCCATTCCAAACAGTTTCATGAATCTCTACATAACTTGTCGGATACTTTGATATATCAGTGATTTATTTGAATTTCTAAACCACCTTTTTTTGGTGACTTGACAGGACGACAGGTGCTATCAGACAACATCGTCCTTGACATAGAGTAGATGCCGAACAAAAAACCTGAAATATATGACTAAGCTAGAAATTATAAAATTTTCCCAGTGACTACTCTGTGTCACCAATGTCATAGCAAAGTTTTGTGCGAATGTCACATAAAACTATTTTCAAGCACATTTAGAAGATTTAGGATAAATAAATTTTCCCATTTAGACAGCCGGAATACATTTTCGTTTTTTGTTTGTTTGTTTGGAAAAGCCACCAAACGCTCGTTCGGAATTATAACCAACACATCCATTCACTATTTATCATGGAACGGCAGCAGCGAATCCATAATGCATGACACACAAAGTCCTTAGTTCCGGCTGAAGTGGGCAAACTACTCCATAAATGTAATATATTTCCATTTTACGTGGTTTCATTTCAACCGCACTGACATTTCCTGTCCCTTTCGCCTCGCCTCTGCCTCGCTGTGGCAGTCATGCAAAGTCCAAAACGTATTACAACGACCAGAAACGGGGAAAAAATGGAAAAAATTGCAAATGGCCTGTCATGTGCAGCCGAAAAAGGCATGGAACCAACACCATCATCAGCGCCGTCGTCACCACCACCTCCAACCACGACCCCCATTACAATCAGCAGCAGAAAGTGCATCAGCCATGAAACTGAAGAGGAGCTCAGCCCAGCTCCTCCTCTCCAGTGGCAGTTAGGCGGACTGGTACTTCAACAAATTATTTTTGCACCTTTGTGCCATGACCCCGCCGACCCGCTGCCCTACTCCCAAGTTCATGTTCAGTTTATGCAGTTGGGAGTTGGTTTTGAATTGGAATCGTATGAGTAGCGGGAGTGAGATATGCGATTCGTAGAATTTCTGTTTCATCCTTAGAAGCCTCTGTATTTTGTGTTGGTGGCGGAGGCAGTAGGACATACTAACATTTGGGTCTTTATGTTCGTTCGTTATTTAAGTCTAGCAGTTAGATAGTTTAGTAATGGCATTTTATGGGATTATTTTGAGTATTAGATTTTAAGAGGGATACCAATTTTCTTTTTAAATGGATAAAGTTGCAAAACAGAGACTCAGAGCAGCCGCAATTGAAATCGTTTAATATTTTAAGTACTTTTGTGAAGAATATTTTTATAGCCTCAATTTAGTAGAGTGGGTAAAAGTGTAACACATCGAAAGAGTGACCTAAGACTCCAAGTATGTTCGGAGGAAATTCGTTTTTGGACGTAGTAAATCTTTTGGGCAATGTCCGTCCGTCTATTTGGCTGGAGCGCACGATAAATCTCGAAAAGATTAATAATTTTATTCTTGACAACAGAAATTGTATCAAATGCCCAAAGCGTATTATTGCAACGGATAATTGGTTACAATAACAGAAAAAATATTAATAAATAATCGTTTTTTTGCTTATCCCAATAATTTCCCAAATTTAGAATAATTAAATATATTTTGGCAAATACAATCGAAGGCTTGGTTGCTGTTCATTTCTTGATACATGACAAACAGAAAATAAAACAAGTAAGAACGTTTCAGTCGGGTAAACAGACTAAGGTATACCGTCACTTTCTGAGTTATGTAATATGGAATATTACACGACTTATTCTATCAATTTTTAGTTAGGTACCAATAGGGGTTTAACATTGCAAAATTTCAAGTATTTTTATATATTGGTGTTAATGTTATAAGCTGTTAACTTTTGGTGCAAAACGGCCATTTGTGTGGAAGGTACCAAAATGGGCATGGCAATAAACTCAATTTTCCACTGGACTATAGGCTCTATAAAAGCATTACACTGTGCAAAATTTTGTTGTCTTTTCGAGCGTTGGTACCAACATTATAAGATGTTAACTTTTTGTAAAAAATACAAAATTGAACCCTTGTGTGGGAGGTACCAGAAGGGGTGTGGCAACTTCGCCCATTTTTCTCAAAGTGGTAGCGACTAATAAACTACTAAATATTAACCATTTGTGGGGGAGGTACTAGAAGGAGTGGACCAATATGGCCCATCTTCGAACTTAGCCGGAGGTAGAATAAAAATTATCGCATACCAAATTTGAAGTCAATCGGTAACTCCTTTCGAGAGTTATCGTGCGCACTAGCCAGCAGACAGACGGACAGACGGACGGACATTGCCCATTCGACTTAAAATGACTCAAAACGAATAACCGCATATATACTTAGGGTATAGGTCACTTCTTCAATGTGTTACACTTTTGGTCCGAAGCAAATGATATACATATACCCTCGTATCACTAAAGTGAGGGTGTAATTATTCGACATAATTAAAAGCACAAGGTTAAGCGATAATGGCATAAAAGTATTGTTCTGCATTGTACTCTCGTGTACTAAAATTTGTGTCAAATATTTTCAAAAAAATTTAAAAATGTTTGTCAACGTTCTGGAATCTCCACCCGAATCTTATCGCTAATTCGAATCTTCGGTAATTTCACACATAGAAACCCAATGGCGTTAAATCGCATGAACGAGGCCTCCCTTCGAATTATTTTTACACATGCATATCATTGGAGGAAAGTGCTTCCACTCAAGCATACCAGAAGCTGAAAAATAATCTCTTACCCCCACGCTTACAATTATTAAAAAGTAAGCGTGGATGTAAGTAATACTTTTATGAGTGTGTTTGTGGGTCGTAGATGTTTCTGAGTTGCTACTGCTTGTTCACCACCATCAGTGGTGGCATGCGGTGAGAAAGTAGAAGAGCGTAAAATTGGGAAGAGCGTAACATTGGGATGAGCGCAACATTGGGTAGAGCGTATAACTGGGAGGGAGTAGTTATCGATTGTTGTCGTCATATGACGAAAAATTTCACTGCACATAGAGCACACCAAACAGGATGTAACGGTGTCTGAACAATGGCTTGTGGATTATCATTACTCCAAATGTGACAATTTTGTTTATTACCGTACTCATTTATTCATAGGTGAGTTTCGACCGAATATTGTAAGCAGCGCGCGATGCTTTGCGCGAACCGAGCCGTTATTTTGGTAATAAATTTCCATGATTTGCAAACGTTGTTCCGGAGTAAGTCTATTCATTATGAAATGGCAAACCCAACTGAGCATAAATCAAGTGACAGCTGTCAAAACGACCAACTCCGAAATATGTATTGCCAGATTGAAAACCACACGTCTTACAAAAACATGCTGTAGTAATAAATGAGGTAAAATTAAATTCCCTACCCTGGCGGAGTGACTGAAAAAAAATTTAAGTTTACACGACATTAATGTGTTCACGCAAGGCTCCAAAATGGATGAAGGTACTGGCTGGGGTATATTTTGCCAGGAGCTTGATTTGGAGGTCTCTCTTCGCCTACGTAACAAATACAGCATGTTGCAGGAGGAAATATATATTGATTGTGGACCTTATTATTATACGGCACAATAGTCTCGGTAAGCATATGTTTAGAATTGGCTTACGAAGTGATGATATGTGTTGCTGTAGTCAGGATCCTGTCTCTGTCGAAGATGTGTTTCATTTCATTTCCTTTGCCAATGTCCAATGTTATCATTTCGATGAAACAAGATACTCGGATCCTTTTTCTTTCACGTACTTGGCGAACTAAAGGGATTGGATCCATTTAAACTTCCAAAAATTCAGCAAGGCATTAGTTCGAAGGTCTAGACTTAACTAAGGGAATTGGAGAAGAACAATTGTGAGGAACCACAATGGATCATGTATGGTCCCAGCGGGCGCTTGGTTTCACTTGCCAATAGCCATGCTCATCTAACCTAACCTATAACCAGATCTGGAATCTGCGGAGTATAACACAGTTTTTCATTTATATATTTGTTTTGCCTGTTTTACCATGAAATCACTCATATGCATGCATGCTCTAGTGTAAGTTCTAAAAAAACTACAAACAAAATAAAGTGCTTTTGGGATTACCAGCGATTGCTTGCGGGGAAAATCACAACCACAATAATCCACTTACCTCTATCTTGTGCCGTGAGCAGTGATGATGAGAGTGTCTGTTTTAACTTTCCAAATGTACCACCGCTGTCCGGTGTGTTCTGGGTGGAAGCATTTTCGTCGGTGGCGACCATCTAAAAAAAATTAAAGGTAGGAATAAACAAAAGGTCAGATGTAAGTAAAATAGATTAAAAAGTGTAATTTGGTTTAGATGCAGTGGTTTGCAATTTTAGAGCAAATAGGAAAAAACTGCTAACTCAAAGTTTGCAGTAGTTATAATCGATAATTGATGCGAATAAAAGAAAAAAAAAATACTGTTACAAACATTTTCGCATTTTGAACTATACATTTCTCAGTAACACCAAAATTTAGTTTCAAAAATTTGGTTCTTACAATCAACTTGTTCACTATGTGCAAAGAATGGAGGAAAAGCAACACAAGAAACTCTGTTTTAAGAAAATAAACTTGAAACAGTTCTTAAACAGAATTTTCTTTAGAGAAAATTCTTCTTCTTATTTTAATCTGACAAAATGCAACAAGCATAAGCTAATTATGAAATTCTACGGTGAATAGACACGCACTCTTTAAATGTTCCACATTGATTTAAATTAGTCAAATGCCTCTTTCAGCTCTTAACTTAAACAGAATCATTAAAGTTTAACACAAAATATTCTTCACAAAATTGTGTATGACTTTCGCCAACATTATTTTATTGAGTGGAAATTTCCTATTATCATAAAAAGCGGAAAGTGAAAACCCTCACACCTGTGTTGCCAATAAAAACGTTGACACTGAAGACCCCCCGCATCAGTACCAGTAACACCACCATCTCCTACTATAATTCCAAGGCTAATATTCCAGCATGAATGCAAACACAAAAGATGTGGATGGTCGGTACGGTGATTTAGTGAAGCCACCCGTATACGACCGACCCGGCCGACCGTCCGCCTGTCGGCCTACCCGCCTATTGTGGAGAAAAGATTTCATAATAAAAATGGTACGACAAGAAACGATGCATACCTAACAGGCATAATTTCTTCACGTTTTTTTTTATTGCATACATTGAGGAGGTATTTTAAGGAGGGTTTAACGGTGTGCATGCACATGTATGTTTATTCAAGAGTATTCTTCAATATAAATACTTGGATTGGGGTTAACGTAAAGAGGCAGACATAGGGAAAGTGTATGGATGAGATTTCAGGGCCGCGGGCCTTTTCCTGAGACGACAAATAAAATCCGATCTCTTCTTAAAAAAAAAAGACATTTTGAAAATCTGTGATATATAAAATTGTCGTATTACTTCTTTGTGGGTGAGAAATGTTAGCAAATACTCCTGAATGGTGTGGGTTTTAGAAGAAGTTTATGAGCATTTGAAAAGAATTATCGAATCTCTTTTTGTGTTATTTTCTTCTTTATACCCTCGACTGACAGGAAGGAGGGCGTTTTTTAATAATTTGAGACGAGGCTAATAACACTATGCAACAGTGAAAAAAATACACGGACTTACTAGTTGTTGAACAAAAGCTGATGACGCCTTTTTCGAGGGGCACACTGATTTTCAGAAACTTTGGAGGCCCATAAAAAAAAATTGGTCACCAATTTCGCCAAACCGAGTATAGGGTTATACTACCTTTTGATAGTAGAATTGAACCTATAATGTCAAGTCCGTGTATTTTTCAAAAAGTGTTCATTTGTTGCATAGTGTAATTTGATACAAGGCTTTTTGCACTTAACAGTTATCTTGCATAGTTACCGAGATATCTGCATTTAAAATTGAATTTTTATACCCTCCACCATAGGATGGGGGGTATATTCATTTTGTCACTCCGTTTGTAACAACTCTAAATATTGATCTGAGACCCCATAAAGTATATATATTCTTAATCGTCGTAAAATTCTAAGACGATTTAGCCATTTCCGTCTGTCAGTCCGTCCGTCTGTTGTAATCACGCTACAGTCCGTAATAATAGAGCTAGATTGATAAAATTTGGTATAAATATTTCTTATAGTTGCAGGTTGTTTGGGATTGCAAATGGGCGATATCGGTCCATATTTAGATATAGCTTCCATATATAGCATCTAACTTGTTGCGATTCCTACTGTTCTCATCTTTTTGTGTTTTTCGGTGTTATTTTCTTTAGGTTTGAGTTATTTTGTGAGGTCACATGCTATCCATGGTGGAGGGTATATGTATAAGATTCGGCATGGCCGAACTTAACGCTTTTACTTGTTAATATTTTCCCCGGCCCTGTGCTAGTATTTTGTAAATATCGAAGCAGAATATGTACCGATTTTATCCACTTAAACACGTCTGGATTGGCAATCAAATTTCCTATATGACGAAAAATATATGAAATTGGTTCGATACACCCAATAGGACAATAGTTATGATCACTTGAAGTTGTATTAAAAAAAAATCCGATTTTTTGTCATTTTTTTAGGAAAAAAGTATATGTCGTATTTCCGAGTTTTAGAAGAAGTTAGTTAAAAAAAGTATAACATATTTACTATCATCTTAAAGGAAACTTTCCAGAGAATGTTCTCAAAGAAAGAACGGGACACAAATAGTCACTGGTATTGTTACCAAGCTTCTCCAATTTACACAAATTTCAAAGTAAGCCAATATGTTATCCAATCGCAAAGCTAAAACGTTAAAACTTTTAGAATATTTATACGTGGAAGGTGTTGTAAGTTTATCTGCAAAGGGAAATATTATTTATACTTTATTATATTATATTATATTATTATTTATAAAATTATATATAGTAGTTATATGGGAAAAATCCAAAAAATCCCATTTTTGGCGATTTTCAAAATTATTTTGGATTGACTTTTGGAAAAATAATGATTCGCAATTTCTGATATCAAGACCTACAAACTACAAAATATTTCATTGAAACAGTGGATGTGTGACCTGGTGCATTGTTTTGATTGTGACCAAACGCGGCACCCATATTGCGCACAGATTTCTCATCAGCAAATTTTCCGTCAATATGCAATGTATATCACTTTGTGAAATGCCTATGACTTCAGCTAGCTCACGAACCTTTAACCGACGGTCATCCAATACCATCTTGTGGATTTTTTAACCATTTCTGGCGTGGACACCTTAATTGGTCGTCCACTACGGTCTTCCTTTAGGCAGTCCATACGGCCACGTTTAAACTCTGCCAGTATATTTATAGTTGTTAACGAAGGAGCAGACTCCCCCAAAGTAGAATCTTGCTCGGTTTTTATATTGGTTGGACTGAGACCTTTCCAATTTGTTCCATGTTTACAAATTTACTGAGATCGCTTACTTTTGATTGATCAAAAAAACTATACAACGTGGCGCCTTGAAACTTAAAACATGTGCTTTAGTAGATTGCCACTTCTCACGAAAGCAATTTTTTTCAAACTTCTACCGCCATCTATATGTCAGTTCGGCAAATTTTGGGACCGCCCTTGTACCCCGACTAATTGGCTCATTTTTACACTCTCACTGTAGTGAGATTTACTAGAGACTTCGAAGCGGTAACTAAGACCCTTAGTAGGTTTGACGGAAATCCGTTTTAGGACTTATAAATCATTTGTCCGTCTAACTGACTGACTTCCAGCGGGCTAATGAGTGGCACCGAGGCTTAAGTTGAGGCATGGAGAGTATAATGTATTACCAGCGCAGGGACTAGTCCCCATTGAGAGGATGTTTCTGAGGGGTGATCCTGCGGATGGGTTCGGGGAACTACGAATGTTGACTACCGGATTTAAGGTTCTGGTAGCGAGCTGAAGGAACCCATTCAAAGACGCATTTGGATGCAACCTGAAGCTTGGGGTGAGGTATGGGGGTATGATGTATTACCAGCACAGGGGCTAGTGCCCATTGAGAGGCTATTTATGAAGGGGGATGATCCTGTAGGTTGGTGTTTGTGGAACTACGAAAGTTGACTACGGGATTTAAGGTTTTGGTAGCGAGCTGATGCAACACATTCAGAGACGCATTTGCATGCAATCTGAAGCTTGGGGTATGGGTGTATGATGTAATGGGTTTTCCAATAGGGGTGACATGATTTTAAGTGACGTTTCGGCCATTTGTAATATGTCATGAACTGTCATTTGTTTTTCATTGTATTCAGTAATGTTTACAATTTCATCATGGAGAGATATACGCAAGAACAAGTTTTATTATGAAAATAATTATTATCTGATTGCAACTTTTCGTGCGCTAAGTTCATTTTTTTTAAATCCAAAAAAAAGACACTTTCCAGTCGACCTACGACCTTTATTTTAGCTCTCATTAAGGGATATCTTTTTAATATTGACCGATTCCCGATCCGACGTACCGTTAAGGAGCTAGAGCAAAAATAAACTTTCCGTTCACATTTGAAAATGATGCTGTCCATTTTTTTAAAAATAAAAAAAAAAAACACTTTCCAGTCGACCTACGACTTTGACACCCATGAACAATATTTTAGCTCTCGTTAAGAGCTATCTTTTTGCCATTGACCGATTGTGGGTACGTGCCACACAGCTAATGAAACAATTGATTTGTTTCGAGAAAAGTTTGGAGATTCGATTGTTTCAAGAAATTGTGATATTGAATGGCCATTAAGATGTTGTGATTTAACACCATTAGACTATTTCTTGTGGGGGGGTTATTTGAAATCAAGACATACGACTTGATTTAGTGGAAAAAGTGCTCGAAAATTGGGTTCATCGAATTCGTTCCTGCAGAAGACGTTGTGGAGCCCATTTGAATGACGTTTTATTTAGAACATAATTGTATCGATTGTATTTCACATTAAATTAACAACTTTTGAATTTCCTTAACAATAAGTGTGTTTTCTTTAAAGAAATCATATCACTCTTTTTGGAAAACCCTATACTACCGGCACAGGGACTAGTGACCCGGTGTTAAAGGTTCTGGTGACGGGCTTATGGAGAACATGCATATGGCTTTCTGGATGTTTGTGGTATGACTTATGCTTTCTTTAAGATATGAACCATTTTCATTTCCTTTCTCTACTATACAGTAGTATAGTGTTTTAGGTAAATTCGATTTAAGGTTGTCAATTACTATTTTTCTGTCTCCGTTTGTTTTTATTTATTTCATAAATTTTCTCGGATTTGTCATTCTATGCATTGTAAGTACCATCATGGGATGTCTATAGCGATAGTGTTATTTGGATTGTTGTGGAATCCGTTCAATTCAGGTCAAATCAGGTTCTGACGCCAGATGTGCATGTCGTCCTGTACCTTAGGGACTGTATGAACACGATATCGGCACGCCAGGTGGGCGCTCGCGTTGTGTAACCCCGATGGCCTGGAACACTGCAGAGACCTCTGAATATATATTCGCCCGGATTCGATGCTGATTTACCCGACCGGTTGTAGGACTGAGGCTTGGTTATCCCGGTAAGTCAGAGTGAGTTATATTATCCGATTCGATGGTCGCGATTTATTCATTGGGCGTCATAGGAAATTTAGCTCGAATAATGACAGCACTTACAACAAATTACACTATATACAGATTTAGCGTGCTGTCGAGAATCTTGCTGATGATGGCCTCTGGCAAGCTTCGAAAGCGCTCCAAGAAGCCATCGTTCTGCACACAATTACTATCAACTACCTCATCTCACATAGCATCAATTTGACACTGCCAACCGATACATCCTAATTTTTGAACATCTTCTCCAGCACATTTGAAATGCATGACGTGACTCTGGACAGAGTACATACCCGTGGATATCGGGTTGATGGGGGGACATTCACCCGCGCAGTACTACGACGCAGTAGGCCAGTAAGGTGTTATGTTTTAGAGGAATTTTTTTGAAGTTACACCTCTCAATAATTACATAATAATAGGTCCAAAAACGGAGTGCCTGAGGACACACCTTCCATGTGTTACACTTTTGATCACTTTGGTCCCAGTAGAGCCGATTATAAAGATCAAAATTATCTGTCTCTTTACTGATTTTACTTTATTGACATTATTAAAGAATTATAGCGACTATGTGTTCCAGTCCTAGAACTTAGTTCAGTTCTCCCACACACTTAGATGTTATACTTAACCATACAACCATTGAAGACCACCAAGCGTCTAAATTATTGCGTCGTATCCGTCCCTGCGTTTTCGTACTCAGTTATGCCCGGTGGTTTTTTATGGGACTGTTGCCTGTTATCTTTATTGACAATAACTGAGCCAAGGATGAGATGAGATGAGAACGATGTCGTTTGCTTCCTCCCATTGTCCTGCAGTTAACCAAAGTGGATGACGACCACCAACACAACCCAGTGCTCCACTGCGCCACTTGCTCTCCTTGGCCATACTTCACACGGGTACTTTTATAAGACCACTCTGGCGTTTGTAAATTTATGGCGAAATGTTGTTGGGCTGTTTGGTTGTTGTGCTGTTATTATTCTGTTGCTGCCGGTGTGTTGTGTCTAAAAGTCACTTTTGTGCTGATGGCATTTGACAATCACAAAAGGCTAACAGCTTCTGCGGGCATATGTATGAGTGTGTGCAAGAGTTGTTACCACAAAAGGGATGTCATATACATAAGCACTCATACATGCACACGTTGTGTGTGGAGACGGATATACCTTCGCGTATATATACACACACTCACAGAGATACTAGTACCATAAGAAAGGTGCACCTGTCTTTTGTATCCACCAAAGTTATGCATTTAAACAGAGTGCGAGGGTGGATCGAATAATTGTACTATAAACTCTGCTCTTCATATATTCATTAATTTACAATACACGTATACGAGTACTCGTATATATGTAAGTATGTAGACATATAACGACATTCAAAGCCATGAGTTGTAGCGGTGCTCACACAACGCATAACAAACTGCATTGATTTCCGGCATGAAGAAGTTCTAATAGATACGCATTAAACTTAATAAGGAAAAACTTTCTGATTTGGGGATAGAGTGATAAAAATCCGGAGTTTTGACATTTCTTTTTATGTTGGTTTTTAACAATATTTTATTAAAGCTGTAAATATTTTGTATGTTGCCAGTTTAGGTTTTACCAGTTGCACGTTTTTTTTTCATGCTCATTAAGGATAGTTAGACCCAATTTACATAGTGCGACTACATGAGGCTTGTGACACGAGTTTCTAGACGAACGTTGCAGCTTTCGAGATAGACAAAATTCCATTAAATAAAAATTCAGGGAACTAATTGACATTTTTCTTTAATGAGTGAATTAATACGAAAAGAAAATCTTGCAAGACAAGTAAGAAAGTGCAGTCGGGTAAATCGACTTCACTTTATATGCGACAATATTGCTTATTTATGTAAACATTCAACCAAAAATGGGCTTCATCGCTGAACAATATTTTGTATGGAAAATCAGATGGTATTTTTGCTTTAATTATTACACAAGTTTAAACTTAACAAGTAAGAAAGTTCAGTCGGGTAAACCGACTTATTAATCCCTTCACCTTGAGTCCCAAAAAATATTAGTAAATCTATTATTTTTTGTTTTAATTAAATAATTATCCATTTAAAATGTATTTCATAACTTTAAAGTATGTATTAAAGATATAAACTGTTAACTTTTGGTGTAAAATGGTTAATTTGTGTTGGCGGTACCAAAAGGGGCGTGCCAATAACGCCTATTTTTCTCTGGACTCCTGGTACTAAAAAAGCATTAAGCTGTTAACTTTTGGTGAAAAAATTTCCATTTGTGTGGGAGGTACCAAAAGGGTATTGCCAATTACGGCCACTTTTCTCTAGACTCTAGGTACTATAAAAGCATTGCACTGTACGAAATTTCAAGTATTTTTATGCACTGGTATTAAAGTTTAAATCTGTTAACATTTGGTACAAAAAGGTCCATTTGTGTGGGAGGTACCAAAAGGGACGTGCCAATAACGCCCATTTTCCTCTGGACTCTAGGTACTATAAAAGCATTACACTGTACAAAATTTTATGTATTTATATTTGCTGGTATTAGAGTTATAAGATGGCAACTTTAGATACATAATGGTACATTTGTGTGGGAGGTACCAAAAGGAGTGTGGCAATAATGCCAATTTTTCACTGCATTGTAGGTACTATTAAACCATTACACTGTACAAAATTTCTAGTCTTTGTATCCATTGGTAATAAATTTATAAGCTATTAACTTTTGGTTCAAAATTGTCCATTTGTGTGGGAGTGGGAAATTGTGCCATATTTTTAAATATGTATACCCTACACAACATTGTGGTCTAGGGTATTATAAGTTTGTGCATTTTTTTGTAACACCCAGAAGGATAAGAGATAGACCCATCGTTTATTATATCGATCGACTTGGAATCACTTCCTGAGTCGATTTAACCATGTCCGTCTGTAGATGAATCGTTGTAATCAAGTGTAGGTCGTATTGTGATGAAATTAAGCACAGTGCTCTTTTTTGGCCCAAGGGCGATCCCTATTGAATTTGGTCAAAATTTGTTCAGATTTCGATATAGCCCCATACATATGTTACCGCCGATTTGACGTATATAAGCTGTATTTTATATCAATTGGCAGAGAGAGTTCTCTTATTACACGAATCAACATTGCTAAATTTGACGAAAATCGGTTCAGATTTAGCTCCCATATATATGTTGCACCCAATTAGACATGTAAGCGCTGTAGAAACCGTATTTTATATCCCATCTGTACGAAAAGGGAGAGTTTTTTTATTACATGAATGAACACTACCGAATTCGGGGGAAATCATTTCAGATTTAGATATAGCCCCCATATATATGTTTCGCCCGATTTGACATCTAGGCGCTGCAGAAACCGTATTTACGAAATTCGAAATTCGGCAGAAAGAGTTTTCTTATTACATGAATGAACACTGCCAAATTCGGAGAAAATCCATTCAGATTTAGATATAATCCCCATATATACGTTTCACCCAATTTGACATGTATGCGCTGTAAAAACTGTATTTTACATCCGATAAGTACGAAATTCGGCAGAGAGAGGTTTCGTAATTTAGGAACTAATATTTCTTATTGCGGTTAATCGGTTCAGATTTAGATATAGCCACATACACGCTGAAAAAAATCGCTTCTGTAGTATATCGTTCTAAACATATTCTGCTGGAAATATACAAATGTTTAGAATACACTCCAAATATATAATATTTGGCATGCACAAATATTATATGTTTGGGAGGATGTTGTTCTAAACAATATTATGTTTTCATCCTAATATTTTTTTATTTGGAACTAGTATTTCCGAAACAAAGATTAATTTGTATATATGTATTTTTGCAATGCATCAATGCCCTAATTTAAGGACAAGTTTTCTGGTTTTCAGATGCTCAAAGAGCAATTTTTTTTATAAATTTTATATGTTAGTAAAATTTAATTAAAACTTAAATGATATAATCTTTGTAAATATAAATTGCATTGATTGGTTCACAGAAAGTGATGAATTGGAAAAAACTAACTGAAATTCGGATAAGTCAGCAAAGTTTTAAAAATCTTTTTAAAAAAAATATATTTGGAAAATTTCTCAAACAAGAACTTTGTTTGTGTGTAAACACATATTTTATTTGTGAGAGTCAGTTTTCAAATAAATTATGTTCTAATATATTAATATATGCGTTCCAAACAAAATTTCTTGATTTTCAAATAAAATTTTTTTGTTAACAAATATATAATATTTAAAAAAATCGTTTCCAAATATATTTTCTTTCAATTCAAACATATCAAAAATGACGATTTTCCCCCGTGTAATACCCAATATGATTAAAATTAGTGCAGGTTTCATCCGGATCAGGAGACATCGATTTTAAAACTTCACTCACTTGATATACACTAAAAAAATTTTAAATACGGCGGCAATGATTTTGATCCAATGATAAGTTGGCTTTAAACTTAGTACATTTCCTACATAAATTAAAGATAATTTATTTAATATTAAGAAACTCGGCTTAACTTTTATTAAATTGTCTTAATATTAAGTATGGAATGTTCTCACTTTAAGGATTATATGTCATTGGCTCGAAATCATTGCCATTGTCTTTAAAGTTAGTAAAAATTGTTTTCTGTGTGGGATGAAGAAGTATTTGTTTACAACATTCTGTCCCTACGAATTTAAGTGTTGGTTTAAAGCTACGAGGTATTTGTACGATTTGGTCCATTTTTGGTGGAGATACCCATTTGTTTAGGGTGAAAGAGTCATCTACCAGATTCTCGTTGACTTTTTCATTTGCAAATTTATCGAGAATTCTTTTAAGTATTGCGGAAGTTTTAAGTGATAAATTGTATTTCTTTTGTGTGGAAGGTAACAGAAATGGTGGACCAATAGGGTCCATGTTAGTACTCAAACTAGGTTTAGAGCAAATATTTCCGAAAACAAAAGTTTTAAGACCTTCGCTTACATTTTGATTTTCTCTGTTGAGAGTTATGATAGAAAAATTTGATTCTAAAATAAAAAATGTTTTGAGAAACTTTGCGCTCCTCCCTCATATGCCGTTACAAAATAAGAATGACAATTTTTCAAGAAAAAAAACAACATTGTTTACTAGAAACGAAAACACTTCATAACGTTTTACACTATAATTATAATCTAAAAAATATTTCACTATACGCAAAGCATATATAGTGCAGTATTATATAGGGTATTTCGGAAATGTCAAGTTCCTCCCTTAAGTACTTTGAGCTTGAAATACAATGTTTATTTGTGGTCCTAAATGCAGAATAAAAGTGCTTTCCTACGAGTACATCTACATGTATGTTTGACCTTATGTTTAATAAGTTGTATAAGCATATTCACATTGTTATTAATTTTATTATAGGTTTTAATCTCTCATAGTTAAGTCTTCTATCAATTACTCGAAAAAATACAAATACGTATTAATATATTTGTCATACATATTTCTTATGCAAATGGGTTATGCCTTCAATTCTTCCCAGGAATTATACAAACTTCTTGGCCCATTGAGCTATTTAGCTTCGAACTTGAGTAAAGTCTCATTACGTCAACTATCATAAGAATGTAATTTTCACAAATTCCTTCAGTCTTCTGGTTTGCTTCCACTTAAGCTCTTAGGCAGAAAATGCGTGTGTGTAGTAGAGACAACGAGTATGTATGAACTTCTCTACACAATTGGATAAAATGTAAATGAATATATCTAACAGAACTTTCCTTTAAACATTTATTATTTTTGGAGTTTAATTTACCATACTATGTCAACTAGTTTAAAATTCTCATAAATTAATATTTTTCTCAAAGGGAGGATATACATATTTCGATTAAGAACTTTTCTATACGAAAAGTCATCAACGATGAACTTTTCTATACGAAAAGTCATCAACGATGAACTTTTCTATACGAAAATTCATCAACGATGAACTTTTCTATACGAAAATTCATCAACGATGAACTTTTCTATACGAAAATTCATCAACGATGAACTTTTCTATACGAAAAGTCATCAACGATGAACTTTTCTATACGAAAAGTCATCAACGATGAACTTTTCTATACGAAAAGTCATCAACGATGAACTTTTCTATACGAAAAGTCATCAACGATGAACTTTTCTATACGAAAAGTCATCAACGATGAACTTTTCTATACGAAAAGTCATCAACGATGAACTTTTCTATACGAAAAGTCATCAACGATGAACTTTTCTATACGAAAAGTCATCAACGATGAACTTTTCTATACGAAAAGTCATCAACGATGAACTTTTCTATAGGAAAAGTCATCAACGATGAACTTTTCTATACGAAAAGTCATCAACGATGAACTTTTCTATACGAAAAGTCATCAACGATGAACTTTTCTATACGAAAAGTCATCAACGATGAACTTTTCTATACGAAAAGTCATCAACGATGAACTTTTCTATACGAAAAGTCATCAACGATGAACTTTTCTATACGAAAAGTCATCAACGATGAACTTTTCTATAGGAAAAGTCATCAACGATGAACTTTTCTATACGAAAAGTCATCAACGATGAACTTTTCTATACGAAAAGTCATCAACGATGAACTTTTCTATACGAAAAGTCATCAACGATGAACTTTTCTATACGAAAAGTCATCAACGATGAACTTTTCTATACGAAAAGTCATCAACGATGAACTTTTCTATACGAAAAGTCATCAACGACGAACTTTTCTATACGAAAAATCATCAACGATGAACTTTTCTATACGAAAAGTCATCAACGATGAACTTTTCTATACGAAAAGTCATCAACGATGAACTTTTCTATACGAAAAGTCATCAACGATGAACTTTTCTATACGAAAAGTCATCAACGATGAACGATGAACTTTGCTATACGAAAAGTCATCAACGATGAACTTTTCTATACGAAAAGTCATCAACGATGAACTTTTCTATACGAAAAGTCATCAACGATGAACTTTTCTATACGAAAAGTCATCAACGATGAACTTTTCTATACGAAAAGTCATCAACGATGAACTTTTCTATACGAAAAGTCATCAACGATGAACTTTTCTATACGAAAAGTCATCAACAATGAACTTTTCTATACCAAAAGTCATCAACGATGAACTTTTCTATACGAAAAGTCATCAACGATGAACTTTTCTATACGAAAAGTCATCAACGATGAACTTTTCTATACGAAAAGTCATCAACGATGAACTTTTCTATACGAAAAGTCATCAACGATGAACTTTGCTATACGAAAAGTCATCAACGATGAACTTTTCTATACGAAAAGTCATCAACGATGAACTTTTCTATACGAAAAGTCATCAACGATGAACTTTTCTATAGGAAAAGTCATCAACGATGAACTTTTCTATACGAAAAGTCATCAACGATGAACTTTTCTATACGAAAAGTCATCAACGATGAACTTTTCTATACGAAAAGTCATCAACGATGAACTTTTCTATACGAAAAGTCATCAACGACGAACTTTTCTATACGAAAAATCATCAACGATGAACTTTTCTATACGAAAAGTCATCAACGATGAACTTTTCTATACGAAAAGTCATCAACGATGAACTTTTCTATACGAAAAGTCATCAACGATGAACTTTTCTATACGAAAAGTCATCAACGATGAACGATGAACTTTGCTATACGAAAAGTCATCAACGATGAACTTTTCTATACGAAAAGTCATCAACGATGAACTTTTCTATACGAAAAGTCATCAACGATGAACTTTTCTATACGAAAAGTCATCAACGATGAACTTTTCTATACGAAAAGTCATCAACGATGAACTTTTCTATACGAAAAGTCATCAACAATGAACTTTTCTATACCAAAAGTCATCAACGATGAACTTTTCTATACGAAAAGTCATCAACGATGAACTTTTCTATACGAAAAGTCATCAACGATGAACTTTTCTATACGAAAAGTCATCAACGATGAACTTTTCTATACGAAAAGTCATCAACGATGAACGATGAACTTTGCTATACGAAAAGTCATCAACGATGAACTTTTCTATACGAAAAGTCATCAACGATGAACTTTTCTATACGAAAAGTCATCAACGATGAACTTTTCTATACGAAAAGTCATCAACGATGAACTTTTCTATACGAAAAGTCATCAACGATGAACTTTTCTATACGAAAAGTCATCAACGATGAACTTTTCTATACGAAAAGTCATCAACAATGAACTTTTCTATACCAAAAGTCATCAACGATGAACTTTTCTTAAAAGACTTAAGGTTTGATAATTGTCTCAAGAGTTCCAAATTTTATTTTTCTCCCCCCAAAACGTGATAAGTTATTTTGCTCTGTAGCAAGATCAACAGCGTATCTCTTACGTTCCACAACATTTGCCATAATGTGTTGCTGCCGCCCCTATTAAATGTAACATATCTCGCATAAGGACGATGAAGGATCTGAAAGACCACGTAAGTTATTGAGGTGATTATGTTCTCTCGTACAGAGTACTTCCATGAACTGCCACTCGGCATGACATTTCTATAAAATCTGAATGAAATGAGTGAGATGTACGAGCAGTTAAAATTGATAAAATTCGAAATTTGTCTAAAACATAGTAATAAGATTTATTTCAAAAATTTATAGATTGCATATTATTGCGTAATTGTGTGTGGGATGGAAAATTCCTTTTATTACATGTACACAATAAATTAAAATGTTGAATGTCGACAGAACTGAAATTCATTAAGGATTTGTAGAGAATTCTCAATTTAATTAAGTAATGTTAAATGTGTATTTATGAAAAATCTTATTTATTTGGGATATATGGTATATGCTGAGGGATATTTATTAATATTTGCAATCAAATATATACCACAAAAGGTATCATTTAATATTTAATGAGGTTTTGTTGTATAACATTTATCTTTATATATAAAATCCTTTGTACGTTTGTTAGTAACGCATGATCTCCTAAAGCATAAAAGCGAATGGGCTGAAAATTTAGTTTGGGTTCATTTGTGTTTTAGAATTATTTTTAACGCGATAAATTGCGGAGTGGTCAAGTTATTAGCAAAATTCTCATTTCCAGAGCTATTTAATTGCAATTTAAAATGTGTGTGTGGTTTGTCCTGATAATGGTTTGTATGTATGATTCCAACCGCTAGATGGCGCTGTAGTGGACTTATGGTCAATATAATTTTTGTTTCTGATTTTTTCCTGAAACTCGGCATTTTTGAATGAAATATCGATCAATAACAAACCAATACAGCCCGAACAGAACGGGCAGGACAACGTCTGCTGGGGTCAGCTAGTGGTATATATATATATATATATTTACATATGCGTCATACAATAGCTATCAACAATACAACTGAAATACATAGAGGCAACTAATAAATTCCATTAAATACCTACCAATTTAAAATATTTAGGTACAATTTTTTTTGCAAAAAGTTCAAATGAAACAAGTAAGAAAGTTCAGTCGGGTAAACCGACTTATGCATCCCCTCACCTTGAGTCCCAAAAAAATATTTTTGGGAAAAAATTTATTTATTTTTGTTTTAATAAAACTTTTCTCTAGACTTTAGGTACTATATACTAGCATTACTCTGTACGAAATTTCAAGTATTTGTATGCACTGGTATTAAAGTTATAAGCTGGTAACTTTTGGTACAAAATGGTCCATTTGTGTGGGAGGTACCAAACGGGGCGTACCAATAGCGCCCACTTTTCTTTGGACTCTAGGTACTGTAAAAGCATTACACTGTAAACAATTTCAAGTTTTTTTATGAACTAATATTAAAGCCATAAGCAGTTAACTTTTGCTGCAAAATGGTCCATTCGTGTGGGAGGTACCAAAAAGGGAGTGGCCTCTTCACACATTTTGCTTGACGTGTTAGCGACTAACAAACTAATACTATGCGTGAAATTTCAGAAGATTCGAGTAAGTAGTATATAAGGTATTAAAGAATCAATATTTCACTAAAAGTTAACCCTTTGTGGGGGAGGTACTAGAAGGAGTGGACCAATATGGCCCATCTTCGAACTTAGCCATTGCAAATAAACGCGTATAATTCCGCACAGTGCAATGTATTTAAGTATCTGCTGTTCAGTGAAATATAGGTGTGTTTGTTAAGCCCCTTCTGGTGTCTCCCACACAAATTGACCGATTAATTCGTATAATATTCCATATTACATTACTCACAAAGTGAGGGTATACCTTAGTCGGTTTACCCGACTGAAACTTTCTTACATGTTTTAAATATAGACCGAAAGAAATTGTTGTCCTTTTATAACACTGGTCGACAAAAACAAAATTTTTTCTTGCGTTTCGCTAGACATCAAAAAAAATTAATTGTGATTTTTTCGCTGTTTTTATGAGGCTTAAATTTAAAAAATAATTAAAATTTTCTCAAAAAATTAATTTTCGATTCTTTATGGCTCCATTTTAAATAAATGGTTCGCGAGTTATGCTAAAATATGTGGCTCAACCTCACTTAATAGTCAGACCCAAAAATCGTGTCGACCGGTGTAATTCTTAAGAGGATGTTAAAGCATTTCAAATGGTTCCTACGAGGGTTGCTATTTATATTTCGGTTCATGGCAATACTAGTGTCGCCAGATGAGAACTGGAACTTGCATTGGAAAGTATGCAATTTTTTAGCATAACCTCGCGCAGAACGCTATGTCATTTGAGCGCACGTTCGATTGCTGTTTTGTTTCGGGCTCATATGCATAGATCCAAGATTCGTCACCTGTGACGATCTTATAAACGACTTTTGAAGCACCAATCGACACGAGCCATTTTTGCGCGATTGTCAAATTGTGCGGGGTCAAACGAGAACAAACCTTTTTAACGGCCAGGTGTTCATGCAATATCGAATGTATGCTGGTGGAAGAAAGGCCCAAGGATGCCTCTATCTCACGGTATGCCACATGACGATCTTGCATTATCAGTTCACGCACGGCATCAATGTTGTCTGGCACAACGGCCGATTTTGGACGACCTTCGTCTTTGAGCGAGCGTCGGCCACGATTGAATTCATTAAACCAGTTTTTCACAGTGCTATAGGATGGTGCTTCATCACCATACAAAGATTTAAGTTCATCGATGTACTCTTGTCGTGATAATCCACGTCGAAAATTGTGAAAAATGATGGCACGAAAATGTTCCCGAGTTAATTCCATTTTTTTTTACCAAATTGATTTTTTTAAGTCACTGTAAACAACACAAATGGTGGTCGTATGTCAAAACGTTCTGATTACGTTTATGCTAAAAATGTCAAACCATCCAATGGAAATGTCAGATGGCGCCAGGCAACACTTAGTTGCCTCGCAACCCTCGTATACGATTTAGATTTGATATACATTTCAAATGTTATGCCAACTTAAAAAAAGTAAAATTTTTCAAAAAAAAAAATCATAGATTTATAGATTTTGGAACTAATGAAACATAACCCGCTAAGTATTTGGACAAACGGTAACAGGCCAAAGGATACGATAAAAGGACAAATTGTAATTATTGGGTTCAATGAATTTATCGTCACTGGATACTATTATTTCAGGTATTTTCTTTTCGGTCACTGGTGAGTTAGGAACTACTTCAGATGGCATCGATGCGCAAGTAAGGTTTGTAGTTAACAACTGAGTAGATTTATTGTTTAATTCTTTATAATCCTCCCGATATTGGCTAAACCTTGCAGAGTATGTCTTTGGAATACAACCGCACTGGTTTTTACTAAATATTGAATCCGTATCCTAAACTTATGCAACTAAAGTCGAATATTTATTGAAAGTATCATAAATCATGTGATCCTGAATTCCTAATCTATTTTCTGCAGATTTATTTGAATTTTTTTCATATTCTTACTACTTTTCAAATTTAAAATTTAGGAAATTATTCATAAATATTTAACGAATAAGGGCCCAACCCTCATTAACACAAAACAAAATTAACGAGCATTAGAGCTAACGAAAGTTAAATTGTAGGGATGTTGACAGCTATAACCGGTAGTTAGCTCTTAACCCTAGTTGTTTATTTATTGTTAATGGCCCTTAGAGTTTGTTTATGTTTTCAATACAACTCAAATGTTTAATTTAATTTTTTAAACATAAATTTTTAACTAAATCGTAATGAATTGAAACCGACACAAAGGACATGGACATATACATGTATTTACAGTTTCAGTGGTCACTTGGTAATCAAAATTTGTCGAAGAATTTGTGGTTCTACACAAAAATTTGGAAAAATTATTTAAAATTACGGTAAAGTTTTAAAGAATTTATTTTTTTTCGTGTAAATCGATGTCTTTTATTAATCTCTCGATTTACACGAAACTCCAAAATATTGCGTAAAAGTGAAATCGTGTAAAAAAAGTAGCGTGTAAATCGAGGGATAGGTGTCTGATATAAAGGACAATTTGGTAAAACAGAAATTTTAGTCATTTTGTTACCTGCAATCCAAAGTATGATGAGTCGATTTAGCCTGTTTTATGGGACATTGCATTTTTATACCCTCACTTTAGTGTGACGAGGGTATATATCATTTGCTACGGAAAAAAGTGTAACACGTCGAAGGAGTGACCTAAGACCCCAAGTATGTTCGGAGGAAATCCGTTTTGGGTCATTTTAAGTCGAATGAGCAATGTCCGTCCGTCTGTCTGTCTGTCTGTGTGTCTGCTGGCTGGTGCGCACGATAACTCTCGAAAGGAGTAACCGATTGACCTCAAATTTGGTATGTGGTAATATTTTTTTCTATCTCCGGCTAAGTTCGAAGATGGGCCATATTGGTCCACTCCTTCTAGTACCTCCCCCACAAAGGGTTAAAATGTTGTGAAATATTGATTCTTTAATAACTGTTATACTACTTATTCGAATCTTTTGAAATTCCACACATAGTATTAGCTTATTAGTCGTTATCAACTCGAGAAAAATGGGCGAAGTCGCCACGTCCCTTTTGGTACCTCCCACACAAATGCACCATTTTGCACCAAAAGTTAACAGCCTATAACATTAATAACAGTGTATAAAAATACTTGAAATTTTGTACAGTATTATGCTTTTATATTGCCTACAGTCCAGGGAAAAATGGGTGTTGTTGTCACGTCCTTTTTGGTACCTCCCACACAAAGGTACCTTTTTGCACCAAAAGTTAACAGCTTATAACATTAACACCAGTGTATGAAAATACTAGAAATTTTGTACAGTGTAATGTTTTTATAGTGTCTATAGCCCTGTGAAAAGTGGGCGTTATCGCCACGCCCCTTTTTGTACCTCCCACACAAAATGCCCAAATCATACCACAATTTAATATCTCATAACGTTTTTACCAGTGCACATAAATGCTTATAATTCGGCACAGTGCAATGAATTTAAAGTATCTAATGTTCAGCGAAAAATAGGTGTATTTGATAAACCCCTTCTGGTACCTCCCACACAAATTGACAGAATAATTCGAGTAATATTCAATATTACATTACTCTCAAAGTGAGGGTATACCTTAGTCGGTTTACCCGACTGAAACTTTCTTACTTGTTATGTTATAAATAATTACGAATTATATTCCGTCAAAATAGGGAGTTTATCTCTCAACCCAATCAAAAGTTATGCTACTTCAGGATGGAGGTATCGATTTGTAAATTGAATACTTTTTTATGCAATTCTATCGATGTATTATATGACTAATGTAATTTATATTTTTTCCATAAAATTTCATTTTCATTTTAGCAAAAATAATTCCATTTGCCGGAAATAAGTCGGCTAGTTGTCTAAAATTTCGTTCCTGTGGAAAGATTTTTTCGTTGCGTGTGTGTATGAATACATTGGAGGCTATTTGTCATTGTGTGAAATTAAGTGTTTCATTATTCATTTAATGTTTGATTGTGTGACACACAACCTACAGTTGTGGGACTCTGTGAGTGTAGTGAGGTGTCGCTATATTCACGTCACATTTACCCGTGAGACGACCACTTAATACCGCTTTGGACCATTCATATTCACATTAGTATTCTCTCTGTCGTATGAATGTTGAATGTGGCATTTTTCTGTGTAATACGATTATGACAAATTACTTAATGATTTACAGTTTCTGTTTCTTTGAAATACTATCGTATTTATGTACATTATATTGCCGTAAGTGTATTAATGTATCATTTATTTGTAACAACATTATGTTTGTATACACTTCAACACATCACAGCCGTTGTCATTCCCTTTCCCATCATAAAAGATGTACGGAAGTTACCATTCAAAAAATCATTATCTATAAAACTATAGTCTTTGGGAAAAGTTGTCTAAAATATAGAATATGAAGACATTTAGATTGGATTAAGTGATATTATTGTTATAAACACTTAACTTTTGGTGAAAAATGGTCCATTTGTGAGGGAGGTACCAAAAGGGGCGCGGCAACTTCGCCCATTTTTCTCGAGGTGATAGTGACTAATAAATCAATATTATGTGCAAAATATCAGAGGATTCGAATAAGTAGTTTATTAAATAATCAATAATCCACTAAATATTAACCCTTTGTGGGGGAGCTACTAGAAGGAGTGAACCAATATGACCCATCTTCGAACATAGCCGGAGATATTACCGTATACCAAATTTTTAGTCAATCGGTTACTCCTTTCGACAGTTATCGTGCGCACCAGCCAGCAGGCAGGCAGACGTACAGACGGACAATTCTCATTCGACTTAAAATGAACCAAAACTAATATCCGCCGAACATACTTAGGGTCTTAGATCACTCTTCGATGTGTTACACTTTTGGCCCGTAGCTAATGATATTTACCCTCGTATCACTAAAGTGAGGGTATACAAGCAAGATTTCTATTTTTCAGATGTTCAAAGTGATTTTTTTAGTAATTCTATATGTTTGCAAATTTTGATTAAAATTTTCGTAACTATAAATTGAATATTTATAAATAAAAAAGTATGACATTTTTAACTATAACGAAATCTAAGAACAATTTAAACTAAAATTTGAAAAAGTCAGAAATTTTTTAAAATAAAATAAGGGGTTTTCCAATAGAGATGATATGATTTTGAAGTGACGTTTCGGCCATTTGTAATATGTCACGATCTGTCATTTTTTTTCATTGTATTTAGTAGTATTTACAATTTTATCATGGAGAGATATACGCAAGAACAACGTTTACAAATTATTCAGTTTTATTATAAAAAGCAGTAAGGACAGGCAGAAAGTCGGGCGGGGCCGACTATATAATACTCTACACCTCCCTAACAATGCGATAAGGGTCATTGCCATAATAATTTGGAATAATTGGTAAATGGGTAGAAACGTATTATCTAATTCTGAAACGATAATCGCTAAATTAAGCAATATTCGTTCCTAAAGTGAGAAACATCTTTCTGGAAAATTTTAATGATCGGAAGTAAAATACAACTTCTATAGCGGTTTGATACCAAATCAGGAGGAACATATATATGGAGCTTTAATGTAAATCTGAACCGATCTTCCCTAAATACTTATTCATGTAAAAAGACCTCCTTCTGTCGAATTTCGTACTGATCGGATATAAAATACAGTCTCTACAGCGCTTACATGTCAAATCGGGGGTAACATTATATATGGGAGCTATATCTAAATCTGAACCGATTTTCTCCAAATTTGGCAGTATTCCTTCATGTAATAAGAAACCTCTTTCTGTCGAATTTCGCACTGATCGGATATAAAATACAGTTTTTACAGCGCTTACAGGTCAAATCGGGGCTAACATATATATGGGGGCTATATCTAAATCTGAACCGATTTCTTCCAAATTTAATAGTATTCATCCATATAATAAGAAACCTCTTTCTGCCGAATTTCATACTGATCGGATATAAAATAAAGTTTTTACAGCGCTTACATGTCAAATCGGGGCTAACATATATATGGGGGCTATATCTAAATCTGAACCGATTTTAACCAAATTCAATAGGGATCGTCCTTGGGCCAAAAAAAGATATGTGTAAATTTTCGTCGAGATCGGACCATAATTGCGACCTGTACTTTGATTACAAGAATACATGCACAGACGGACAGACAGACGGATATAGCTAAATCAACTCAGAAAGTGATTCTAAGTCGATCGGTATAATAATCGATGGGTCTATTTCTTCTCCTTTTGGGTGTTACAAACAAATGCACAAAGTTATAATACCCTGTACCACAGTGTGGTGTAGGGTATAATAATCGTTCTCCAATTTCAACTTTTCGTGCGTTAATTATATTTTTTTTAAATAAAAAAACACACTTTCCAGTCCACTTACGATCTTGACACGCATGAGCAATACTTTAGCTCTCCTTAAGAGCTATCCTTTTGCCATTAACCGATTCCCGATTGAAAGTACCGTTAAAGGGCTAGAGCAAAAATCAACTTTCTGTTCACATTTGAAAATGATGCTAAGTCAATTTTTTTTAAATCCAAAAAAACCCTTTCCAGTCGGCCTACGACCTTGACACCAATGAGCAATATTTTAGCTCTTGTTAAGAGCTATCTTTTGCCATTGACTGATTGTGGCTACGTGCCACACATCAAATGAAACAATTGAATTGTTGCGAGAAAAGTTTGGAGATTCGATTACTTCAATAAATTGTGATATTGAATGGCCTCCAAGAAGTTGCGATTTAACACCATTAGACTGTTTCTTGTAGGGTTATTTGAAGTCATTGGTCTTTCGAAATAAACCGGACTCTCTTCAAGCTTTACAAGTCAATATTGAACGTGCCATTCATGACATACGACTTGATTTAGTGGAAAAAGTGCTCGAAAATTGGGTTAATCGAATTTGTTCCTGCAGAAGAAGTCGTGGAGGACATTTGAATGACGTTTTATTTAGAACTTAATTGTATCGATTGTACTTCACATTAAATAAAAAACTTTTGAATTTCCTTAACAATAAGTGTTTTTTTTTTCAATTAAATCATATCACTCTTATTGGAAAACCCTGTATATTTGGTAAACTTCTTAAACTTTGTTTGTGTGTAAACACTTTTTTTTTGTTTGGGAAAGTCAGTTCGCAAATATATTGTGTTCTAATATATTAATATATGCGTTCCAAACTAAATTTCTTGATTTTGAAATAAAATTTATTTGTTCACAAAAATTTAATAATATTTAAAAAATGTGTTTACAAATACAATATTTGTTTTCAATTCAAACATATCAAAAATGACGAAAAAAAATGTTATGGTAATTTTTGTTTTACTTTTTTTTTAAATTCGGGTTTTCTTGGAAAATACCTTTAGTATTTGGGTCATAAATTAAAGAAAATTATGAGGGCTACAAATTCTAAAAACATCAATTTAACGTAGAAACAGAAGTTTAGTAACAGTCGTTGAAATTTGAATTTTTTCGAAAAAAACGTTTTTAACTACCACGACTAACCCATAAAAAATCGCCAACAAATTTGTTTGTCCCTTTTTTTTAAAGCTCCTAAATTAATTTGTTTAATCCTAACGAAGAAAACAATGGGTAGACGTAAGAGAATTTCAACAAAAACATGGTCTTATAACCCCACTAAAGTGCACGAAGGTATATATCAGTCAAAAATAATAAGATATGTCATCCCGGAGCGAGTAAGTTGTCAGGTACTAACGAATAGAAATTTTAACGAGTAGGACTTCAAAGATTGAGGTTTTCCGTGGATTTCGGGCCGATTTTTCCGAATTTTTAGTAATTGTCACAATTAAAAAATTAGTATTAATCGATTACTGCAAAAAAAGTTCAAACGATGTTCGCGGAAAACTGTTTTTTCGCGTGTGACAGTTCATTCCTATTCGTTCGTAACTGACAGATTTTGACGTTTCTGGCGGACGGCACATCTGTCTAATTTAATGTCTGTGAATGATATCACTGCTGCGGCTTAAAGGTGTAACACATCGAAGGAGTGACATAGGAGACCCTAAGAGTATTTGGCGGAAATCCATTTTGGGCCATTTCAAGTCATTTGAGCAATGTCCGTCCGTTCGTCCGTCTGTTTGTCTGGCTTGTGGGCAGGACAACTTTCGATAGGAGTAAAAGATTGACTTCAAATTTGGTATGTGTTAACACTTTTTTCTATCTCATTGTAAGGTCAAAGATGGACCATGTTGGTCCACTCCTTCGAGTACCTCCCCCACTTCTTCACTACTGTCGCAATTTCACATATAGTATTAGTTTCTTAGTCGCTATCACCTTGGGAAAAATGGGCGAAGTTGCCACGGCCATTTTGGAACCTCCCATACCAAGGGACCATTTTGAACAAAAAGTTAACAGCTTCTAACATGTATTCCAGGCAATACGAATACTTAAATTGTTGTGGAGTGTAATGCACTCACAACACCTATGGTCCCGTGAAAACTGGGCGTTATTACCACGCCAATATTGGTACATCCTATACACCCTGGAAAATAATTGGTTGGAATTCGATTGTAACAATAAAAAAATAGTATGTACTTGTATTGTATTTATAAATAAATAGTTGAAACAACAATAATAACATGGATACGATCAAATGAGAATGCTTGCAGCTAAATCGATGGTTGTATCAATCGAATTAAGATTGTTTTTTTCATTGACACTCGGTTAGTTGTGGTAACCAATTTTAAATTTTCATTATGGTACCATATGATTTTTGGTTGTGACAACCAATGTTTTATTCTTGACAACAGAATTGTATCAATAGACCAAAGATTATTTTTGCAAGATTATTTTTGGGAAGCCGATTTTCTGAAAAATATTACAATATTATATTTCGAAGTATGAGTAAAAGGCAAAGAACTTTTCAATGTGTAAATGATCTCGACAATTACTGCTACATCTGCGGTAAATATGTAATTAAAAAATCGACGTGCGTTTAGTAAAATAATAGAAGAAATATATGTGCAATATTTTGGTATACGAGTTGAAAATATGAACGAACCGTGGATACCTAGTATTTTGTGATTCTTGTAAATCTTAATCGACGGACTAGTGGAAAATGCTGTAAGTACTTTAAAAAAAAAGTATTACAATGGTTTGTGGAATAAAACGTTTTAATTTTAAACTTCATGTGCAATTTGGAATTCCAATGATTTGGAGACAATCATTTATTCACGATATGGACTGCTATTTTTGTCTAAGTTAATAGATTGGAGTAGGAAGTGTCCAAGTATAGCTACACGGAGAGAAAACAGTAAACAAAATATTTTTGAGAGCAAAATTTAAATAAAATATATTTTTGTGCCAATATTTGATATTTACATACCTAAAAATATGTTTGAATACCTCTTTTATCAACATTATTTTTTCGGGGTTTCGGTGCAAATTATCTTAAAAAACGGGGAAATACTTAAATAAGTTACAGGAATTTTCTTCCGACTTATAGAAAAAAAGTTAATTTTCCCGAAAATAATATGTTTCCGCCAAATATACTACAGAAGCAATTTTTTCTTATTACGTAAACATCATCAAGTTCAACTGAGTACTCAACTCTGAGCGATTAACGTTTGAGTCTCGGATGAAACAGTACAATATTTTGGCCCCATATATGATTGTCGTCAACATGGAAGCAGAAGTATACCACAACCAAAATATTGGTTGTCCTGATGGAATCGCATGATAGTAGACAGAACTACCAAAATTCGGTTGGCAAATAATTCGGTTGAGGCAACCAAACTGTATTCTGTGTGTACACATTGGCCATTTTGCACAAAAAGTTAACGGCTAATGGTAGTCAACTTAGGCTCGAAGTCATTGCAACGGTCTTTTGTAAACATTTTTTCTCTGTGTACCCATCGTTACCAATACGAGTTTATAACAAGTAAGAAAGTTCAGTCGGGTAAACCGGCTTATGAATCCCCTCACTTTGAGTCCCAACAGAATATTAGTAAATTTATTTATTTATTTTTTTTGTTTTTTATTAAATTATTATCAATTTAAATTGCATTTAATAACTTTAAAGTATTTACTGGTATTAAAGTAGAAGCTGTTAACTTTTGGTGTAAAATCGTTCATTTGTGTGGGAGGTACCAAAAGGGGAGTGCCAATTACGGCCACTTTTCTCTAGACCCTAGGTGCTTTAAAAGCATTGCACTGTACGAAATTTCAAGTATTTGTATGCACTGGTATTATAATTATAAGCTGGTAACTTTTGGTACAAAATGTTCCATTTGTGTGGGAGGTACCAAAAGGAGCGTAGCTATAATGCTAATTTTTTCACCGTATTGTAGGTACGACCTGGTAATAAAGTTATAAGCTATTTACTTTTGGTTCAAAATTGTCCATTTGTGTGGGAGGTACCAAATGGGTCGTGACAACTTCGCCCATTTTTCTCGAGGTAATAGTGAATAATAAACTAATGCTATGTGTAGAAGTTCAGACGATTCAAATAAGTAGTATAGAAGTTACGTATAGAAGTTAGTTACTAGAAGGAGTGGACCAATATGGCCCATCTTCGAACTTAGCCGGAGATAGAAGAAAATATTACCATATACCAAATTTGAAGTCAATCGGGTTTCCTTTCGAGAGTTGTCGTGCGCACCAGCCAGCAGACAGACAGACATACAGACGGACGGACGGACATTGCTCATTCGACTTAAAATGACCCAAAACGGATATCCGCCGAACATACTTGGGGTCTTTGGTCTCTCCTTCGATGTGCTACACTTTTGTCTCGTAGCAAATGATATATACCCTCCTCTCTAAGGTGATGGAAAAAGTATTTGTTTAGTCATCAAATAGCAGTTTCAAAAAAAAATCATTATAAATATAATTATAGCTTTTTATGTGAACACCGCACATTTTTTTTAAGTAACGAAATGAGTGATACTATCGTTCTCGTATAGGTGTCCACTAATGTAAACCTTTGTAAATTATAACATTAGCAGCATTAGCCGGTCACATACGTAGTAGTGAATGTCCTTTTTAAAAAATAAAAACATTTTGTCATTATATGTTATTAAATTGAATTACTTGCACATTTATCAGGACATTCTTCTGTATTATTAAAATCTATATTGTAATATACTCGTATGGAGGTTGAGTGAATGAATGGGTATCATTGAAACACGCCAAAGCGGCGAAGAATACAAATGATGTACTTAATACTTAAAGGACAGCACCCCCGCCTTCCGCTTTCAGGTCAATGAGAATACATTTAAAGACAAATTTTCCAATAACAAGTTTTAGTAGTTCAAATTATTGTTATTAACAACAAAATATTTAAAGCAAATGGTCAATGATAGTAACATATGTATATGGTTTTCCTGCAAAAAGTGTTTCTAGATTATATTGAACTTGGCTATATATAAACATTGCTTTCATATTAAAATAACATGTTCAAAAATACGTATGCTTAATTAAAATTACCTTCTTCATAAATGTCATGACATTCGTTGGCAACATTTTGCTGGATTTGTGTTTTTTTCTTGTTGTTAATTATTTTACAAAAATTTCAATTTTGCTTCCTTCCAGAAAAAATGTAAGGAATAAGTTGTCCTCGTGTTCCACGTGTTTTGGGTGTATGAATATCGTAAAAATGATAATCAATATCAAATTAACAAAATCTTAACGGAAAAATATTCACAACTTTGCATTTCTTGTTATTTTGGTTTTGGAAATATTGTCACGTTTACTTTTACATGTCATTCCGTTGCAAGAATTATGTCGTATCTCGAGGAGGATTGACGTCAACGGCTTAGCTTGGTAGGTTGGATGTTATGTGGATTCTTGGTATTTTCCTGTATTGGGATATTTATTATTCGTCTCGTCTGTTGGCAACGTTCGTTTGTAAATCATGCATCGCCTATAAATATAGCAATCAGAAATAAATTGTGAAATAATGTGATTAATAATAAAGTAAGCATCGGTATGCGCATGCATAGGTAACACATTAATATTATAATGTTTGAAAGATGATATGAGGGAATGCAAAATTGTTGATGATGAAAGGATATATTTATAGACAAATGCAAATATTCGTCAGTTTTTTTTTCGGTATGATTTACGCTCTTGAATACGTGTACACCACATTATTAACAAAGAGTCAACTGAAAACAAAAAACATTTTACGAATTTTAAAGATTTTGCTGCAAAGACTTTTCTTTCACGTTTCAAACCCACAAACGTCGCTTACGTATTGCACACACACATCTATGTAGATGAATGCCACTGAATGAGAATGCTTATACTCATCTAATCTCGCTTGAACATTTGATCGACGACGCACGGTAAGCTACCCCATACAAATTAGCCGGCAAACATGATTTTAACATTTAAAATAGATGGATTTAGTGTAAAATGCGTCCATGAACAATTTTGACAGGATCAAGGACCGATAAGACCTCCCCTATTTAATGGGTCAATGAGGTAAAAATTACTTATTTTTTCAATGCAGTTTATTCAATAATGTCTTTCAGAATTACAATGTAGTACCTCAGCGCCTTAAAGGCTTTATAGAGGCTCAAATGTAGGCAACTTACAAATTTAAGTAATTAATTTTAATTCTGGAGCGCCCCAGTAGGTGAGTTGGTAGCGTACTCCCCTATGAGTTTGGGGGTCGTGGGTTCGATTCCCACCAGAGGCTCTGGTCTGTCGCTGCAAAATTTAGCCATATGGTCTTTGTAACCCGGCCTTTCCCTGGACCTTTAAATTAGAATATAAATTTACTTTGTATTGTAATTCATATAAATAAATAAATAAATAATTTTAATTCATTTTATAAACATTTCTAAAGAAAAGAAGAAAAGAAATAAGTTTTTTCTATTTCTTTTTTGTCATCAACCATTTTATTAAAAATATCAGTTAGGATATTTACTACAGAGTCCCTCCTTAATAGTAGCATTTTAGGCGTTATGTTATTATAACCCGGGCACTTTATATTTCACTTTCTGCAAAGTAAAAGTGGTCCTCTCTGGCACTAGGCTACGAAAAATATTAATATCACTTCTAGGATCTACAGCATTATTTATTTGCATGTTATTAACAACTCTAAAGAAAAATGCATATAAAGCTGAGGCTTATATGAATTTTTGTGTCCTTTGATAAAACTATACCATCTATACACCACGATTACGTCGACCTAACTCCCTATTCAAGAACTGCCATGTATTTTTGAGTCTCCTCTACATGCTTTTACGTTAAAGGTGTAATATTCATTCATTAAATTAGTATTACATACAGGGTGGCTGATATGTAATGCAACAAAGTAAAGCGCTATATTTTTTTAATTTTTTTTTTAAATTTTATTGTTCAAAAGCAAAAAATGTCGGAAGTAACATACAATTTTAACAACAGCTTAGATTTGCTCGAATTGGCCACCTTTGGCACGAATTATGGCCTTCAAAGCCATCACACGCTGCGCGAAAGTGGCTCTGCGGTATTTTGGCCCATTCCCGGCGAAGCGCCGTCTTGAGATGATCGATACTTTGGTATTTTTTAGTGCGAACCTTACTCTCTAAAATGCCCCGGGCGCAAAAGTCCAACGGATTGAGATCCGGAGATCTTGGTGGCCATTGTGCGGTAGAAATGAAGCGAGGAACCTCCTTTTTAAGCCATTCTTGGTTGACGCGTGCTGAGTGCGATGGTGCTGAGTCCTGTTGGAATGTCCATGGTCTGCGGCCGAAATGTTTGTCTGTCCAGGGCTTCAATACTGTCTTTAGGACATTTCCCGATAATATTCGGCATTTATTTTGACCCCATGGTCGATGAATACGAGCGGGGAGCGACCATCGGCCGTTACGGCGGCCCACACCATTACCATCGGCGGCGCTTGAGTTCTGGTGTTCGAAGATGGACCATATTGGTCGACTCCTTCTAGTACCTTCCCCACAAAGGGTTAATATTTAGTGATGTATTTGTTATTTAATAACTTCTTTACTACTTATTTGAATCCTCTGAAATTCTACACATAGTATTAGTTTATTAGTCGCCATTACCTCGAGAAAAATGGGCGAAGTTGTCACGACCCTTTTGGTACCTCCCACACGAATGGACAATTTCGAACCAAAGTTAATAGCTTATAACTTTATTACCAGTGCATACAAAGACTTGAAATTTTGTACAGTGTAATGGTTTAATAGTATCTACAATACAGTGAAAAATTGGCATTTTTGTCACGCTATTTTTGGTACCTCCAACACAAATGGACCATTTTGTACCAAAAGTTAGCAGCTTATAACTTTAATACCAGGGCATACAAATACATGAAATTTTGTACACTGTAATGCTTTTATAGTACCTAGAGTCCAGAGAAAAATGGGCGTTATTGGCACGTCCCATTTGGTACCTCCCACACAAATGGACCTTTTTGTACCAAAAGTTAACAGCTTTTGACTTTAATACCAGTGCATACAAATACTTGAAATTTTGTACAGTGTAATGGTTTAATTGTACCTACAATACAGTGAAAAATGGGCATTATTGTCATGCTCCTTTTGGTACCTCCCACACAAATGAACCATTTTGCACCAAAAGTTACCAGCATATAACTTTAATACCAGTACGTTCTTTAAAGTTATTAAATGCAATTTAAATTGATAATAATTTAATTATAACAAAACAAATAAATAATTTTACTAATATTTTTTTGGGACTCAAGGTGAGGGGATTCATAAGTCGGTTTACCCGACTGAACTTTCTTACTTGTTTTATTATTCTGCTTATCCTTTTTAGTCGATCTGATAACATGTAATTGTTACGATTTTTTCTCTGAGATTTTAATAATCTTTCTTTGTAGAAAATTAAGGAAAGCAGTTTGTCTGTTATCCAGAGAGTAAATTTTCTACGGGTATGCAAACGTTAAGTCGTTGGCGATGTACTGTGTACAATGCAGCCGCAGTGAAAGTATTAATTAAATTTTCACATACATCGGAAGAATTGAGGGAACGGTTAGTATTCTGCATGTTAGTATATAAATAAGAACCCATCTGTTCATAGTTAAGCTTATAGGTATTTTCAAATAAAGTTTGTTGGACAGACATTTAACGAAACATTTTGCAAAGTGCACCTTATCATGTTATGGTCACTAAGCTTACTCTCGATTGAATGTAAAAATAGATACTATTCATATTTGTGAAAACGCAGTCAATAGATTTACTACTTTGGTGTCTTGCAACCAAACTATGACAAGAATGGATATTAAACACTGAAAATATATTGAATAATAGATTGCGACTTCTGTCAAATATACATAAATAAGCAAGGTGAATCGCTGTAATATATAAGCTTATTTTCAACTTTCATGAAGAATTTCTCTAAAACACATTTTTGTGATCTATAAATAGAAGTAATTATCAATGGTTTGTTCTTCTTTATTTTATTTTTCGAAAATTTTCCAATAAAAATACGGAATGGGAGGTCAAAACAACAAAAAAAAGCAAAATGACACGAAATTTCATTTTAAATGGACGCAATTTTGACAAAAAAAAATGAATTTTTAAATTGATTTCAAGGTTCACACGAGTATGGAGACAATTCTGCGTCAATTGCACTTGGTTTCATCCAAATTGCTTCAGGAGAACCTGGGAAATCCCGCCTGTCTGCACCACACCTTTTGTATGGACCCTCCACTTTGACGGCCAAGAACTTCTTGAACAGCCAACATATCAAAGAAAATTTTATTAACTTTTGTAACACAAAAGAAACAAGTAAAAGCGTTAAGTTCGGCCATGCCGAATCTTATATACCCTCCACCATTAATCGCATTAAATTTTACTACTGGAAAAATCGTTGTATATGGAGCAAATCATGAAAAGATCCTTTTTGTTTAAGTAAATTATTAAAAAACCAGTAAGGAAAGGCAGAAAGTCGGGCGGGGCCGACTATATAATACCCTACACCTCCCTAACAATGCGATAAGGGTCATTGCCATAATAATTTGGAATAATTGGTAAATGGGTAGAAACATATTATCTATTTCTGAAACGATAATCGCTAAATTAAGCAATGTTCGTTCCTAAATTGAGAAACATCTTTCTGGAAAATTTTAATGATCGGAAGTAAAATCCAACTTCTATAGCGGTTTAATACCAAATCAGGAGGAACAATCAATATAAATCTGAACCGATCTTCCCTGAATACTCATTCATGTAAAAAGACCTCCTTCTGTCGAATTTCGTACTGATCGCATATAAAATACAGTCTCTACAGCGCCTACATGTCAAATCGGGGGTAACGTATATATGGGGGCTATATCTAAATCTGAACCGATTTCTTCCAAATTTAACAGTGTTCATTCATATAATAAGAAACCTCTTTCTGCCGAATTTCATACTGATCGGATATAAAATAACATTTTTACAGCGCTTACAAGTGAAATCGGGGGTAACGTATATATGGGGGCTATATCTGAATCTGAATCGATTTTCTCCGAATTTAGCAGTACTCCTTCATGTAATAAGAAACCTCTTTATGCCAAATTTTGCACTGATCGGATATAAAATACAGTTTTTAAGGCGCTTACATGTCAAATCGGGGGTAACATATATATATATACGAATTTAGCAGTATTCCTTCATGTAATAAGAAACCTCTCTTTGCCGAATTTCGCACTGATCGGATATAAAATAACATTTTTACAGCGCTTATATGTCAAATCGGGGGTAATGTATATATGGGGGCTATATCTAAATCTGAAGCGATTTCTTCCAAATTTAACAGAGTTCATTCATGTAATAAGAAACCTTTTCCTGCCGAATTTCATACTGATCGGATATAAAATAAAGTTTTTACAGCGCTTACATGTCAAATCGGGGCTAACATATATATGGGGCTATATCTAAATCTGAACCGATTTTAACCAAATTCAATAGGGATCGTCCTTGGGCCAAAAAAAAGATATGTGTAAAGTTTCGACGAGATCGGACCATAATTGGGACCTGTACTTTGATTACAAGAATACATGCACAGACGGACAGACAGACAGACGGACAGACAGACAGACGGACATAGCTAAATCGACTCAGAAAGTGATTCTAAGTCGATCGGTATAATAAACGATGGGTCTATTTCTTCTCCTTTTGGGTGTTACAAACAAATGCACAAAGTTATAATACCCTGTACCACAGCGTGGTGTAGGGTATAAAAAGAACGCTGCAATTTTTAGGCCGCAAATTCTTTAGCCAAACTCTTCACCTGAAAAATGTGGTATTTATGGCTCAAAACAGATTTTTTGAGTGGTACATCGTCAAGGGGACTACAACAGAATACAATTTTCTTTGTATAAATTTTATTGAGATTAATTCTTGCGACAATTTGATACAAACAGCAAAATTTCAGCAGAATTTCTTAGAAGATGTGGTGTTTATGGCTTAACTAAGCCTTTTTGGTAGCGTAATCCATAGGTGGACTATACTAAAATACTCGTATGAACTGATTAAAATTATTTTTACTGTGATGAATTCTTGTCTAAATTAAAAAAAAACTGCAAAGATTCAGTTAAAATCTTAGAAAATATGGTATTCATGGCATAAATACATATATTTTGGAGCGACCTCTATAGGGTTACGAAAACAAAGTTTGAACCGATTTGTAAAAGTTTTGCTGTGATGAATTCTTGTCAAAATAGAATGCAATCTGCAAAGTTTCGGCTAAATTGCTTTACAAATATGGTATCTATGGCTCAAATACTGTATTTTGGAATGATCTCTATGGGGGAGCTATATCAAAACATTGATCGATATGGCCCATTTACGACCTGTACCGAATTTGATCAACCTAGTTCTGTTTCTATGGAGTGTAGCGTATCTGTGTAGAATTTCACGACGATCAAGAATATATATACAGGGTGTTTTTTAGATGCGTTGTTTTTAATCTGGCGATACTTTTTTCGGGGTTGGTCTTTTTGGCAGCTGTCACTTGATTTATGCTGAGTTTGGTTTGCCATTTCATAAAGAATAGACTTACTCCGGAACAACGTTTGCAAATCGTGCAAATTTATTACCTAAATAATGGTTCGGTTCGCGCGATGCGTCGCGATCAGCGATGAATTTAGTGATGAAGCTCACTTTTGGATGAATGAGTACGTTAATAAACAAAATTGTCACATTTGGAGTAATCGTAATACACAAGCCATTGTTCAGACGCCGTTGCATTCACAAAAAGTCGCTGTTTGGTGTGCTCTATGGGCAGAGAGAATCATTGGTCCATATTTCTTCAAAAATGAAGCCGGTCATAATATTACAGTCAATGGGGAACTCTATAGAGCAATGATTAATGACTTTTTCGTGCCTGAATTGGAGGATGTTGAAGGTCGTACACACCTTTGTTTCCAACAAACGGCGCTACATGCCATACAGCCAACGAAACAATCAATTTATTGAAGGAAGCTTTCTGTTAGCGCATTATCTTGGGTCGTGCCCCTGTGACGTGGCGTGGCCTCCAATATCGTGCGATTTAACACAGCTAGACTATTTTTTGTGGAATTTATGTGAAGTCACTTGTCTACGCATATAAGCCCGATACGATTCATGCCTTGGAAGAGAATATTCGGCGCGTTATTGCTGACATACAGTCCCAAATGCTGCAAAAAGTGGTCTAAAATTGGGCTTATCGGCTGGAATTTATTCGAGCCAGCCGCGTCGGCCACTTGCCCGAAATCATATTTAAACCAGTAAGGAAAGGCTAAAGTCGGGCGGGGCCGACTATATAATACCCTACACCACCCTCGTAATATTGAATAACTCTGATATATAAATTTTGTAATTCATGTATAAATTGTTTACATAAATTTACTTTTGGGACATTTTATACTTAAATAATACCCTGTACCACAGTGTGGTGTAGGGTATAAAAACGATTGGATCTAAAGAGCCAAATCGGATGAAACATATATATGGGAGCTATAGCTAAATCTTTACCGATTTTCTTCAAATTCGGCAATGTTGGTTCATGGATCAAGAAACTCTACCATTCTAAATTTCAAAAGGATTGGATGTAAAATACAGCTTCTTCAGGACTAAAGAGCAAAATCGGACGAAACATATATATGGGAGCTTTATCTAAATCTTTACCGATTTTCTTCAAATTCAGCAATGTTGGTTCATGGATCAAGAAACTCTACCATTCTAAATTTCAAAACGATTGGATGTAAAATACAGCTTTTATAGGATTAAATGGCCAAATCGGACGAAACATATATATGGGAGCTATAGCTAAATCTTAACCAATTTTCTTCAAATTCGGTAGTGTTGGTTCATGGATCAAGAAACTCTACCATTCTAAATTTCAAAATGATTGGATGTAAAATACAGCTTCTACAGGACTAAAGAGCAAAATCGGACGAAACATATATATGTGAGCTATAGCTAAATCTTCCCGCTGGAGTTGCCAGTCTCCTAACGGGCGCGTCCCCAGGTGGCGGATAGGGGGAGGGGGATGGACACACTGTTTCATCTCAACTAGGGATGCCTCAGGGAGGGTGGATTTTTTCTATCCTTACTGAGGCGCCCCTGGGGGGGATGGAACAGTGTGTACACCACCTTAGGGAATATTGCATTCCCCGCGGACCAAAACTGACTATGGGGGTGTTTCCCCTAAAACAAAAAAACAATATGGAAAGTAGGAAATGTGTAAATAAAGTTACGGTGCAGGGAGTAATAACCCCAGTACCGGCGGCAATTGTTGATGTGCTCCCTAGTCACGTGCCGTCGTTATCCCAAGATAGCGAGCCAAAAAATTTTTCAATGTCTCCTACAGGTGTGGCTGCCTTGGCACCTGTAGTCGTAGTAAGTGAAACAAGCGCAACCAATCCTCCTACAGGTGTGGGTGCCTTGGCGCCTGTAGTCGCAGACAATGCAACAAGCGCACATACAGCCATTGGCAAAAATACGGAGAAGGAAGAGGAGGAACCACGGGAGAGTATTAACTGGACCCAGCCTTCTAGTACAGGTAGAGAATCCGATTCCGACTCCGACTCAAACGAACACGTTAACATTACTGTTTTAGCTAACTCCAAAGACGTCGAGGTCAGCAAGATGGTAGAAGAAGTCAACGCGTGCATGGCACAGCTCACGACAAAAAAGAAGAAGCTATCAGGGGCACAACGACGAAAGTTGAAGAAGATGAACCGAAGCAGCAAACAGGCCATAGTGCAGGATGCTCCAAAGGAGCTATCTGAAACTCCATCCACCTCTGCGGAGGCAGGAAAGAGGATCAGATCTCCAGAAGAGCAGAACACTGCGAAACCGCCGAAGAAGAAAAAGAGCTCCCCGCTTTCAAGTAAATTGGAGAGAACAAGTCAAGCCCCTCACGAAGGAGACTCCAGTCTGTATCCTGGTGGAGAGGGCGGCGACAAAGTCGATCCAACTACAAAGGAAGCGAGCGCAACCACGGAACCCTCCGGAAAGCATAGTACATCCAAAAAGATGTCACGATCTTTACGGAAGAGGAAGTTGGTTGATGAAAAAGGTAAGAAGCCACCATCTTATGCCAAAGTAGCCAGAAAGCAATATAGAGACGAGCTCTGCTACGCAGTGATCGACATCAACAGAGCATCCGGCAAAATCCCCACTGACCAACACAACAACGTTGAAGACTTGGTGAATAATAAAATTGTGGAGCACGCTCTCAACTCCGACGACGGGCCCCCAATTCAAATAATGAGCAGCGAGTTCAAAGGGGACACACTGAGGATGAATTTCGCGTCACCAGAATGTATAGAGACCCTCAAAGAGCTTGTGGATAGCATCCCCTCTCCCTGGGAAGGCGCTAAGCTGAAACTGGTAAGGAGGAGGGACATCCCTCAGCTCATAAAAACAACAGTACACGTCAAAGGATGGGGCAGCAATTTCACATCAGAACGCATGCTCAAACTCTTTGGCCAGCAAAACAAGGGACTGGACGTGAAGAGGTGGGAAGTCTTCCACAGAGAGAATGACCGTGATGGCACTCTCCTTGTGGTGGGTTTGGATCGGCTCTCCATGGCCAGCCTGGTCAAGACGAAGGGTATGGCGTTCTATGTGAACAAAGCAGTCTTCTTCAAAATTGGTAAGGCTTTGGTTGGCGCTGAAAACCGGACAACTGAGCCAATAAATAATAAAGGCAGCGATGAAGATAAGCGCTCACTGCAGCCAAAAAATGATGAGGGAGCCGAATCTACAATCACTGACTCCCAAGAAGACCGGTTACTGGAGGACCAATGATTGAAGTCGTCCAGATAAACCTCCATCGGAGCGAGGCGGCAACCAACGCTTTGATGGAAATAATAAATAAAGGTAAGACTCATATTGCTTTAATCCAAGAACCATGGACGATTCGAAACAAGGTTACTGGCTTAAATCACGTTAATTACCAACTGTTTTATGCAAATACAGGAACTAGACCAAGGACTTGTATTATATGTCACAAAAATTTATGTTATCTTTTTTCTCCAGAGTTGTCAACATCGGATGCTACAGTACTGAAACAAGGGAATGGAAGTGTATACCTAGCATCAGTATATCTGCCTTTCGATTCACCGACATTACCACCTACGTCGGAACTACAACGCTTGGTGAGGAAAGTCAAACAAACAGGTAACGAAGTACTAGTAGGTTGCGATGCTAACTCTCACCACGTCGCGTGGGGTAGTACTAACATTAATAAACGGGGCCAGGCCCTAGTAGAATTCTTGAATACTAACGACCTAATAACACTTAACATAGGTAACACGGCTACCTTCGTTAATAGAATAAGGGAAGAAGTATTAGATATAACAATATGTTCAGAAAATCTAATAGACGTGATACAGGAATGGAGGGTCTCTGAAGAACATTATTTTTCTGATCACCGTTACATAAGGTTTAAGATAGCACGGCCACCGCCGAACCCAATTAGTTTCAGAAATAAGACCAAAACTAAATGGACAAAATTCGGGAAGCTAATTAGAGAAAGACTAGGGCATGGACTTTTCGAGTGCCTAAGTGTTGAGGATATTGACACTAATGTTGACTACATTACGGATATATTAGTAAGGTCTTTCGAAGACTGCTGTCCGCTTCGAGAAAGGAAATCAGCCCAAGAGAAGCCTTGGATGACCGGGGAGATTCGCAACATTGGGAAAGAGGTCCGTAGACTTTACAATAGGGCACGCCGTAAAAAATCTCCAGTATACTGGGACGACTACCATAGAAGACTCAGAGAATATAACAAAATCACAAGAACAGCAAAACGAAACTCCTGGAAGCTATTCTGCGAACAGGTCGATAGCGTTAACGATGTTTCTAAAATTAAAAAGTTCCTCTCAAAAACCCATACCCAAACCGAAACAATGGTAGACGATATGGGCAGAAGAGTGGACTCAACCGAAGAGATGGTAAGACTTTTGATGAACACCCATTTTCCGCAAGGTACGACGGGCCAGACTGAGATACCGAACTACAGTGAAAATGAGGAACAACTAAGTCATATCATTACAGACCATATGGTCAAAGAAGCCGTAAGAAGCTTTTCACCATTTAAGGCACCAGGACCTGATGGAATATTTCCGGCACTACTACAGATGGAGGTGGATTACATATCAACTCATCTAGCCGCCATTTTCACAGCATGTCTAAAATTCGCATACACACCGAAAGCCTGGCAGGAGGCAAGGGTAGTTTTCATACCTAAACCCGGCAAGGCAAGTTATGCAACACCTAAGGCTTATAGACCAATAAGCCTAACATCGTTCTTACTCAAAACCATGGAGCGTATAGTGGATACCATGATTAAAAGTAAGATACCAGGCGAAATGCTAAAATTTAGACAACATGCCTATGTTAAAGGGCGATCGGTGGATACCGCCCTACACGATGTAGTACACAACATAGAAGAATCCTTCAATGGAAAGATGTATACACTTGCGGTATGTATAGACATTGAAGGGGCGTTCAATAATGTACGGACCGACACACTCATCCAATCCTTAGACCAGTTTCAGGTGGACCGGGCTCTCCGAGACTGGATAAGCCACATGCTAAGGAATAGATGGATAAATTGTGGGTCCCACGACATAAAAATAAGAGACAGAGTAGCACAGGGAACACCACAGGGCGGTATTTTATCACCACTCCTGTGGGTCACTACTATAAATAGTCTCCTAAGGATACTAACGGATGAAGGACTTAAACCAGTCTGTTACGCAGATGACGTTATAATACTTCTGAGGGGGAAGAATCCTAATCAACTTTGTAGAAGGGCCGAAGCGGCTCTAAAAATTGCATATGACTGGGCTCGACCGAGAGGCCTAAATGTAAACCCAGAAAAGACAGAGATATGTCTGTTCACAAGGAAAACGAAGATTGGTCAGTATGATGACCCGCATTTCCTAAACAAAACAATTCCAGTTTCCAACAGGGTTAAATACTTAGGTGTTATCCTGGACAGGAAACTAAATTGGAAGTGCCACATAGAAGAACGAGCAAACAAGGCTCACATATGCTGGGCACTATGTAGAAGAGCCATTAGCTCAAAATGGGGCCTTAATCCAAGTATGACACAATGGCTCTACAAGAGCGTAATCAGACCTATTTTGACTTACGCATCAGTAGTGTGGTGGACATCAATGAAGAATAAGTGCAACATAATGATATTACAAAAGGTCCAACGAATGTGTTGTCTCGGCATAAGCGGGACAATGAGGACCACATCCAGTAGGGCATTGGAGACGATCTTGAATATCCAACCAATAGAAATACAGATTAGATATGAAGCTGCCCTCACGGCGACGAGGCTCAAAGTGATGGGCGAATGGATCGAAAGCGATCACGTGTCATATCATCAAAAGATAGCTGAGGTAGTGACGGTGGATTTAACTGACATATCATCAGTATCCGACAGAATACCTGAAAGATCAATGGTTGCTGAGTGTGAGACCATGATACCAGACAGACAATCCTGGATTGATGGAACCGTAGTACAGACAACATCTGGAAATTGCTGTTATACAGATGGATCGAAACTAGGGGAGAGAACGGGGCTAGGACTTTACATAGAAGAACCGGAAACCGAACTCTTATTCCGTCTGCCAGACCATAACACAGTCCTGCAGGCGGAAGTCCGAGCAATTACAGAATGTGTGAGCTGGCTTGGGACTAACACAAGACCAACAAAAGTGAATATTTTCACAGATAGCCAAATGGCTATTAGGGCGATAACGTCTAGAACGGTGAGGTCGAGGACCGTTTTAGATTGTAAAATGGCGATTAACGCCTACTCCGAATACGGCACTATATGCATCATATGGGTGCCTGGCCATTGCGGAGTAAGGGGTAACGAGAAAGCAAACGCCTTGGCATCTAGAGCCAGAGACTTGCAAACAACAACATTAGAGAACGCAAAACCCTTCAGAGTTATGCGTTCTGAACTACAAATATGGGCGAAGAACGCCTATATCACGCTATGGAATAGTGAAAACGTTGGGAAGACAACGAAGGTCTTGTGGGGTGACCCAAACGAGGACAAGGCCAAGACCTTACTGAGATTGAGCAAGGTAGAAATTAGTAAGATCATGGGCGTCCTTACAGGACACACATGCTTACAAGCACACCTACATAGGATAGGAGTTGTAGATGACAGCATATGTAGGGCATGCTGGGAGGATGATGAAACGTTGGAGCATTTCCTCTGCCACTGCCCAGCGTTCGCCAACAATAGATCACGTTTCTTAGGAAATGATGCTATACCAGACTTGACCCAACTTAGGGGCGTAGACTGGAAGAAAATTAAGGACTATGTCGACAGTACAGAGTTCCTAAAATAGCTTACCGACCTTTCTAAATAATAACAATTAGAGCGCACAACAGGCCGAATACTGGCTTACGTGTATGTCCAAGGACATGAGGTGGAATTTCACCGCCTCCTCTTCTCAACCTAACCTAACCTAACCTATAGCTAAATCTTAACCTATTTTCTTCAAATTCGGCAATGTTGGTTCATGGATCAAGAAACTCTACTATTCTAAATTTCAAAACGATCGGATGTAAAATACAGCTTCTATAGGACTAAAGGGCCAAATCGGCGAAACATATATATGGGAGCTATAGCTAAATCTTAACCGATTTTCTTCAAATTCGGCAATGTTGGTTCATGGATCAAGAAACTCTACTATTCTAAATTTCAAAACGATCGGATGTAAAATACAGCTTCTATAGGACTAAAGGGCCAAATCGGACGAAACATATATATGGGAGCTATAGCTAAATCTTAACCTAGTTTCTTCAAATTCGGCAATGTTGGTTCATGGACCAAGAAACTCTACTATTCTAAATTTCAAAGCGATCGGATGTAAAATACAGCTTCTATAGGACTAAAGGGCCAAATCGGACCAAACATATATATGGGAGCTATAGCTAAATCTTAACCGATTTTCTTCAAATTCGGCAATGTTGGTTCATGGATCAAGAAACTCTACCATTCTAAATTTCAAAACGATTGGATGTAAAATACATCTTCTATAGGACTAAAGGGCCAAATCGGACGAAACATATATATGGGAGCTATAGCTAAATCTTAACCTATTTTCTTCAAATTCGGCAATGTTGGTTCATGGATCAAGAAACTCTACCATTCTAAATTTCAAAACGATTAGATGTAAAACACAGTTTCTATACGACTAAAGGGCCAAATTGGACGAAAGATATTTATGGGAGCTATATCTAAATCTGAACCGATTTCAACCAAATTCAATAGCGATCTTAACAGCCGCGAAATACTCTAAACTGCAAAATTTCAGAACGATCGGAGTGAAATTGCGACCTGTAGTCGACGAACAACTTTACATGGACAGACGGACGGACAGACATCATAAATCGACTCAGCTAGTGATTCTGAGTCGATCGGTATACTTTAAGGTGGGTCTAGCTGTGTTATTTTCAGGTGTTACAAACATCTGCCGTGAAACAAACTTATAATACCCTGTACCACAGTGTGGTGTAGGGTATAAAAACACCCTTTACTTTATTGGGTCTCAGATCAATATTTCAAGGTGTTGAAAACAGAATGACAAAGTTTGTATTCTCCCATCCTATGGTGGAGGGTCATTTTGAAGACACGCATTCATGCCACCCCTCTTGCCTTTGAAATATTTCTATTAAATGCCTTATTTCCTCCTCCTCCAGGCCTTTTGTCACTCTGGCCTATGTTCCCTCCCTTAAAAGTGCCGCATTTTGTTAATACCAATTGTGTGTCCGATTTGTTGGTGTAATCCTAATGTCGAAAACATTAATTTCCGTGTGAACTAGGTATTAGAATGCTTTATTTTCTTACTCGCTACAGTGTGTGCTATAGATATATACTATTTGGATTTTAACTCCAGATGTCCAGATGTGCATTTGATGATTGTTAATGATATATTTCGGCGAGTACATCACATTGTGGATGTCAGTGTCATTGTCTACCATCAATCTAATGGGAATTGTCGCTTCATTAAATGAAATGAAATTAAATTGATTGTACGAGTATACGTATTATATTTCAGTCCAATAGAAATTTATATTTATTTATTTCAGGCCACAACAAAAGCATTTATTATTTCATTCGGTATAATGGACGTGCATATAAATTAATACAATTTCCTTCGTTTTAGGTGTTTTATTTCGGCTCAACAAGTATTAACGTGTCCCGTCGCTCGTCTCTAGCTCCTTCACTCCCCATCGTTCTCGGTTGAAGTAATTTGCATAAATCATGGTAGCAGTTGCCAGCACTAGCACCAGCACCAGCACTTCCACACTTCGACCTTCGCCATTTCAACGCACTTTGTCACATTTGCAAAACACAAAATATTTTATTGACTCTAGACATGAATGTCTCTAGCTCAAGACAGTTAAGTTCTTAAACTTCAACAATGGCGGAAAGTGAGAAAAAGGGCCAGAGTTACAGAACGAACGTGACGTGACTAAAAGCGTTAACTTTTTTGAATGTTTTTTTTTTATAATTTTTTGTTTTTATCAAAAATGCAAAAGGCATGTGAAGAATGTATTCCAAAGTGTTTTCAGTGCTAATACAATCATCACTAAGAGAGGCAGTCAGTCAGGCCATGGAATAGGAACTTTATTTTAACTTATAAATATATATATATAAATATCAGAGGGGAAACACAAACAGTTCGTGAAATTTGCCAACAAGTGGTATTTTAAAATTGGCCAGACAAAGCAACATTAGTCAAACATTTTATGCCAAAGTTTATAGCATTAAAGTGGAAGCCTCATAGCTCCGTCCTCCCACAGCATACCGATAACTTCATTCCAAAAAATATGCTAAATCGACTTAGCATGTTTTTCTGGATATTGCATTTTTAAATTCTAAATATTTCTATTTATATTCAGTCGAATTTTTCTTCAATTACCGTTAACTCTTTTTTGAAAATCGAACCCTACCAATCGAATAAGTTCAAGAATTATTGAATGGCAATGATTATATGCGTCTATATAACTTTTTATTAAATTGTTTAAAATATAGAAAACTTATTATAAATTAATTTACCATATTGGTCATTACCATATTGGACTGCGCGCAGAGTGTTTGAAGGCCTTGCAAAATGACAGCAGCTGCGATGACGCGAAGGAGACATCGCATCGAAAAAACACATTTTGTGTATGTGTTCTGTTCTCTATAGAAGGCGAAGGGCTACCCTACACACAGATTTCTTTGGGGAGTTAGCAAATATGACTGATGTGATGAAGTCAACTCTTGAGCCTATTAAAGCAATGAAATTGGTTCAACAGGAGGATTTAGGAAAAGCTAATATTTTTTACAGCTTAAGTTGCATGGTTTCTTTTGCCATGACCATTCCAATAGTCTGGCAAAGAAAGAGCTAAATCTGTCTACCTCTTCTAGCGACTCCCACTGAAAATGCAAGATTTCTTATTTAAATTTCTCTGAGGTTTTCCTCAGCAATCTTCCTCATATTTACAACTATGTTTCTCTCAATCCTTATATTGCATATTCAACTTGATTTATGGTACAACCATAATGTACCTAAAACCAACTCACTTGTTGTTGTGTGCGTGTCTAGTGGCAATATGGATTCTCAAATAAAAACAAGAATAACAAAACATTTCACCAACACACGAACAAAGCCCCAGACATAATGCAATAATTTCGTGTCATTAATTTAATACCTAAACTTAATGTGGAAATTCGATTCTAATTTGGTTCATTTAAATGCTCAACCACAAAAACTATATTAGCGCGGTGTGCACACGTGAGTGTCACCAAACAGAGGCGACGGCCACCACTTCATAATTATAGAGCAAAATAATAAAATTTAATTTCCCTGAGTATGCTCGTATTGCAGCCAGCAAAATTATAAAGAATTTATTAGCAAATTGTATTCAAAATTAGAAGCGTAAATGCATTTCTGGTCACACGCACAATATATATTTTATTGCATTATCCTAGGCAAGGATTTAATGTGAAGCATTCACGGAATCATAAAATATATAAAGGCATAAAAAATAATAGGCTTTTCTAGTGAATTGTATATGTAATAGGAGTAATTATTTGAAATCATAAAGCAGGGCATTCAGAAGTAATACTAGGAAATTTTGTATAAGCCGATTATGCATTTTGAAGTGTTCATGGAACCAGCAATTGCATAAAAGAATTTTCAAAGACATACTTGAATCCGGCAAAAATTGCCGATATATTTAATTTAAACGATATTTTAATTCTTAAAGATTAATAATATGAACAATTTTTGAGAGCTTTCAGAACCTTAACAAAATTCGAGCGTAATTTGTTGGATTTTCATTAAGAATTTTTTTGCGAAAAAGTTTTTGTTTACAAATATGTACTGGGTTTTGTTTGATGCAAAGCATTAAGAAACTGAGATTTTTTAGGAAATCTGATCGGTGAAGTCAATAATTTGCACCCGGAAACTTTTGAGTATCATTCCTTTTCGAAAATGCAATATTATTTAGAGAAGGACACTACGAATATTTAGGTCCGGATTTGAAAACCATCTATTAGTTGAGCTCTGGGACAGGTCTTTTTACCAAATTTAGTTTCACGGTTTACTTTCAAAAACTTGAAGGAGCCATACGTTCCGCCTAATAACTTTACGCAAAAATATTAATGGTACAGACAACGCTAACACAAACTAACAATTTTTAAAATAATTCAATGATCAGGACGAATTCACTTTTGAATGGGCTTTCTTGGTATTGAAGGGGCGCTGTCGCATCTTTGGCTGAACTATAGCTTGATAAGACTAATTCACAATAGGCTCCCCAGAAGATGCATAATACCAAGTTTAGGGGCCACAACTCTAGCGAGATTAATACTCAGAGGTACTCCACAGGGAAGAGTACTGTCTCCACCAATTTGAAATCTAGCGGTGACTGGAATAGATTTAGGAAGTTGTGGCTGCAAAGTCCTGACATATGCAGACGACTTTACAATCGCAGTAAGTGGCAAACGTCCTCTGCAAAGTCCTGATATATGCAGACGACTTTACAATCGCAGTAAGTGGCAAACGTCCTCTGCAAAGTCCTGACATATGCAGACGACTTTACAGTCGCAGTAAGTGACAAACGTCCTCTCAGACATTATACATGTGGCTGTGAACAATTGGCCAGATGGGCTAGAAGCAGTGGTTTGAGCGTTGACTTAAGCAAGACAGACTTGGTTCTCTTTACTAGGATGAATAAGGTTCCACATGTGAACCTTCCAAGGCTTAATTGAACAGAGCTAGTCTTTTCTGAAAGTGCAAAATTTCTAGTTATAATCCTAGACAGGAAATTTTCGTTCAGAATTTAATGAAGGTTCAGAGAACGGCTTTCGTAAACATAAGCGGGGCTTTAGGGAAAACAGCGGCAGAGTCTCTACAAGTCCCACTCCATCTACTGCCGATTGGTATTGTGGCTGGAGAAATTGAAACCAGAACGGCATTAAGATTAAACTGTCTATCAATGTCGAGGTACATGAACTATGGCCAGTGAACTATATATCAGAATATTTAATATCGACTTATGTACATCATTTTTAGCTAAAATGTTTATAAACAGTTATAAATAGGTAAAATAAGATATCGGTACCATTTTTCGAAATTTTTTTAAAAATTTTATGCCCGTTTTGTGTTTTAAAAAAATTAAAAAAAATAGTTTTTGGGTTTCACGAAATTTGTAATTGCTCTTGAGCTGCTGAGCCGATTTTTGCAAGTTTACGTTGTTTTAAAGAGATACATCGCGCAATCTTTAAATAAGTTTTTTTCGGAAAAATTTTAAAAAACACGGAATATGTGCCAGACAAATCCAAAACAGTTATTGGATTATTGGAGGCACAATATTTGTATAAGTTATGGACGAAATACTAAGACTGGTGTGGCAATTTTTGACGTTTTTGCATATGTTGTTGCTCCAAAATCCATATGCAGGCTTTGGCTTAGGTAAGAGGCAGTACAATGAGATATGTACAGAAAACGACACAAATCTGGCCAAATTACGACCTAAGAAGATCAAAAGATCTCATCGCACTAAAGAAAACGTTGCAGTCTACGTAAGTGTCAGTTCTGACGGAACATAACCTGATTGGCGGACGCGCCTTGAGGTTGGAAACTGAGTCCAATTAATTCTGCAGGATATTTGGAGGAAGTGGTGAGCATTGAGGCCCTACATTGTGACTGTCCCGCATTGAGAAAATGACGTCTGGATATACATACATATACGGCTCTATGAAATAACCCCCCAATGAAATAACCCCCCAAATCGAAAATGAAATAAGTCCCCAACAAATTGTACAGAAAACAACAACAACTAAATTTGGGGGTTTGTTTCACTTTTTGGGGAGTTATTTCATTTTTATTTCAGGGAGTTATTTCATAATGAATAAAGTCCCCAATTTTTTGACTTATTTCATTTTTAAAAAAAATATCTTTCATAATTAAAAATTAGAGTTCAATGCAGAAAAACTGCTGTACTCGTCACATGTGCAATTACTGTAAAGAATATTTGCTGCACTGAAAGAAAATTTATAGTTACAAAATATTAAAATTAGTCGGAAGAATATTTTTAAATATTAATAATAATTTCAATTAATAATAATATTAATTAACAATTCTGAGCAAAGATTCTTTTACGTGTATAATGTGATATACTCTAACTGCGAGCGAATTTATAGCATTGACTACTGATAGCATTGACTACTTGTTAAAATTAATATGTACCAGCAAATCAGTTTGTTAAAAGACTTCAAGGTGTAAAAATCGAAAAGAAAAAAGAATTACGAAATTATTGCCGGCAAGAGACGTAACAGTGAATTGCTTTATGTTATAGAGCAAAAAATGATTTATCAAAAAAAAAAAAACAAAAGGATACGTTTGATTAAGCGAAAATTGGTATAAAATTAAAAAATTCGACCGAATTTTTTTAATTTTATACCAATTTTTGCTCAATCAAACATATTATTTCTCTCGCCATCCTTTTCACTACCACAATCATTGCACAACATTTCCGTTAAAGACCAAACAAACATGCATCTTCGGTTTCTCATGAAAGAATAGCTTCGCAATAACTTTTGTAGTGAACAGGCAACCAATCTACCGTATGTATTCCATTGGTAGCCTTTCGGCAGTGATTCCACCATTTTTAAAAATGTTCTTTTATTTGCAAGGTTTCATATGATCCCTGACATCCTCAAAGAAGAATCATATAGTGATGATGAATCTGAAGAAGAATTCTACAACACATCTTCTAATGAATGTGTTGTCTATAGAGAACATGCACCAAATATTGATCTTTTGCTATGCAGACATTTGAAGATTTGCGACAAATGCAATAACAAACTACTCGCTGACTCTATTGCCAATGGTTTGCAAAATTATAATTGTCCCTGTTGCCGTAGTATTATTAAATTTGTTTATATTATTGAAAAAATAAATAAATAAAAATTGGGGAGTTATTTCACTCTAAGAATTGGGTCTTATTTCATTATGAAATAAGTTCGCAAAAATGGGGATTTATTTCATTTTAAATTTGGGGTCTAATTTCATTAGTGGGGATTTATTTCATTTTTGAAATTGGGGACTTATATCATAATGAAATAAATCCCCAAATTAGGGGACTTATTTCATTTTCGATTTGGGGGGTTATTTCATTGGGGGGTTATTTCATTGGGGGGTTATTTCATTGGGGGGTTATTTCATAGAGCCTGGATATACTAGTGTTTGCCTTTCTAGAAAGTCTGACAGATTTTCTTCGTATTATTGATAATTTTGTGTATCAAATAGTTTGGTTCCGATGAGGTACAACTGAGGTTCGTGGTAGCATTAGGGACTTCAATTGGTCTATGTCAGCTGGTAACTCCGGCTGCCACCTTAACCTACAGCTAAATCTAATGGCATATATACCGCTTAAATACCAAACCGGGATGATAGGCTATATACATACATATAAATATGAACCAAATTCTATAGGCTTTGTCCCTGACGTGAAAGATTGGTTTGCCAGGCAGACAGACATGGATACAACGAATCTACTAGTGATTCTGAGTCGATCGGTGTAATTTAGAATGGGTCTAGCTCCAATATTTTAGGGTGTTACAGACATCTGAGGGAAAACAAACTTTTGATACACTGATAGAAAAACGGTTCGTCACCATGACGAATCAGTTTCGTCAATATATCTTCGTACTGGTGACGAAAAGTTTCGTACATGTGATGTTTTTGTACGTCAATAGAACGTACACAATCATCAACCCATGTTTTTGGTGATTTCGAAATTCGTCGAGGGAACGATAAGGTTTCATTCCCACGACGATAAGATTTATTTGACCCGTTGGCGGAACATATGATAAAACGAAGCAATCAATTTATAGTTTGTGCTTAATTGTACTGTTCGATATGCGTTCTGATTACCTTAGTTAAATAATTTGTTGTAAAAGTGTAATATAAAAAATCTAATAATGGTTATGAATGGTGTTCATCGTGGTGATGAATGGGATTCGTCGTGGTAATGAATGGAGTTCGTCGTGGTGATGAATGGGATTCGTCTGTTGGTAAATACATTACTTGATGAGATATTTTTTGATTTAACATATAAGAAGTAATGAATACTTCTCGTTCGCTTGCTTTAAACCTTTCCTGATAAGAACTGCTTTTTGAACCGAATAATAATCACAACTGAACCTGGCAAAGCAGTCAAGTAATTTTATTTCCATACCGTTATTAATGGTCTGAAACCAGAAGAATATTTATTGCATTTTTATACCCTACACCACACTGTGGTACAGGGTATTATGACTTTGTGCATTTGTTTGTAACACCCAAAAGGAGAATAGATAGAACCATTGTTTATTATACCGATCGACTTGTAATCACTTTCTGATTCGATTTAGCTATGTCCGTCTGTCTGTCTGTAGGTGTATTCTTGTAATCAAAGTACAGGTCGCAATTATGGTCTGATCTCAACGAAACTTTGCACATATCTTTCTTTAAGCCCAAGGACGATCCCTATTGAATTTGGTTAAAATCGGTTCAGATTTACATATAGCTCCCATATATATGTACCTCCGATTTGGGATATATGCACTGTGTAAGCAACATTTTTGAACCGATTTGTACAAAACTGTACAGAGAGTAGTATTGTGATACACTTAGAGACAATACAAAATTTGGGGGAAATCGGTTCAGATTTAGATATAGCCCCCATATATATGTTACCCCCGATTTGACATGTAAGCGCTGTAGAAACTGTATTTTATATCCGATCAGTACGAAATTCGGCAGAAAGAGGTTTCTTATTACACGATGGAATACTGCCAAATTCGGTTCAGACGATCCCTATTGAATTTGGTTAAAATCGGTTCAGATCTAGATATAGCCCCCATATATACGTTACCCCCGATTTGACATGTAAGCGCCGTAAAAATGTTGTTTTATATCCGATCAGTGCGAACTTCGGCAAAAAGTGGTTTCCTTCTACATGAAGAAATACTGCCAAATTCGGAGAAAATCGGTTCAGATTTAGATATAGCCCCTATATATATGTTACCCCCGATTTGACATGTAAGCGCTGTAGAGACTGTAGTTTATATCCGATCAGTACGAAATTCGACAGAAAGAGTTCTTTTTACATGAATGAGTATTCAGGGAAACTCGGTTCAGATTTATATGTAACATCCGTATATATGTTCCTCCTGAAGTTGTACTTTACTTCCGACCATTAAAATTTTCCAGAAAGATGTTTCTCAATTTAGGAACGAATATTGCTTAATTTAGCGATTATCGGTTCAGAATTAGATAATATGTTCCTACCCATTCACCAATTATTACAAATTATTTTCGCAATGACCCTTATCGCATTGTTAGGGAGGTGTAGGATATTATATAGTCGGCCCCGCCCGACTTTCTGCCTTTCCTTACTGGTTTAAAATGTAAATAGTCGTATATATGTTTGTGAATTCGCCGTGCTGATGAATGGGGTTCGTCGTGGAGATGAATGGGATTCATCGTAGGGATGAATGCTGTTCATTATGGTGATGAATGGGATTCGTCGTTGTAATGAACTCGTTTCATCGTAGGGATGAAACGTGATCATCCTGAGGACGAATGTTTTTGGAAACAGAGATTCGTCATGGTGACGAACAAATTCATCATGAGGATTATTCCGTGCGTTAGCTGACTTTTGACGAAAAAATAATCGTGATGATGTACAAATTCGTCGTCATGACGAAGCTTTTTCTATCAGTGTACCCTGTGCCGCGTGTAGGGTATAACAAATATCACAGTACAACATTTTCAAGATCAAATAAAGTTGACTCCATTTTGACTTCAATTTCTGAAAGTCACAAATCGAAAGTGACAAAATGCCATTCGGGATTTTCTAGTTTAGCTCCAATTACGATTTTATCGTATTGTGAATATTTGGTCTGAAACTTGCTTTTGAGCATTTTTTGTGCGAAAATGTAATTTCTCCAACGGCTATATCTAGTTAACCCTCGAACAAACACATATGCCCTGGCCCTATACAAACACATATGCCCTGGCCTTATATGTTTACTTCCAGGTAGTTTCGGTGTTAAGTTTTCTCTTATTTCTTTCTTTCGCTTGTGATTTTGGTTTTGAGTTCAGTTAGTTTATTATGAATGCTGAACATACAACATTGACAGTCCGAAATATAATTTTTTTGTGCGGAAACTAAAGTGAAATTATTACTATTATTATGGCAGAGGATTTAAAATTTGTGTACAAACAAATATCATCAGCGTTACAGCGTGATTTCGCACTTCACACAGAAGCAGACGAAAAACTAGATTTATTTGAGAACCAAAGCGGTGAAAACACAGATTTTGTGCCCGAAGATGACGCCTCGGACATTGAATGTGAATTGGAAATTGAAGCAAATGAAATATTAGACAGCGATGAAGAATCCGAAGAAGAAAGTGAGAATGCACCAACTCAAGCTACAGACGGTTTTTTTTTGCTTGGAAAAGATGGTACCAAGTGGAGTACAGCTGAACCCGGTACAGTGAGATTCCGCCAGCACAACATCATGCGTTTCCTCTTGAGGTGTTCAAGCTTTTCTTTTCACCGAATATTACGTTCATCATCGTAACACAAACAAATCTATATGGAGAAAAAGTTACACGCAAATGGAACGCAGAACATTCAAACTGCACATCACGAGTATGGGTTGATATGGCAAGTGTTGAGCTTGACGCTTTTATTGGGATACTATTGGCATAATACTATGCAGCTCCCAAGATTGATATGGCAAACTGATGCACTTCCAATATTCCGTGCAGCCATGTCATATAGACGATTTGTTACTTTGATGCGCTGTATTCGATTTGACGATAGTTGTACGCGCGCATTTCGTCAACAAACCGACAAAGCTGCTCCCATTCGCGAAATATGGAACTTCTTGAATAAGAATCTTGCCAGTAATTTTGAACCATACGAAAGTGTAACCATCGATGAGCAGCTATTTCCATACCGTGGGCGCACAAAGTTCACGCAATACATCCCATCAAAGCCCACAAAGTATGGCATAAATGTATGGTGGGTATGCAATGCGAAAACCACATATATCCTTGCAAGGAAAACTGTACACTGGTAAGGAGGTAGAACAACGAGAGACAAACCAAGGCCAAAATGTGCTCATGAGTTTGGCTAATCGATGCACCAACAGCGGCAGAACTATTATTGCTGATAACTTCTTTACAACATTAAACGCACTCGATTGGACTAGCATACGTTGACACCATTAGATCCAACAAAAGGTGTCTTCCCAAAGAAGTGAAAAAAGACAGAAAACGGTCAGTGCTTTAATCTGTGTTCGGTTTCTATGATAACCTTATATGACTGTGTAGCTACGTTCCAAAGAAGAACAAATCAGTAAATCTACTATCCACTGTGCACTACACCAAGAAAGTTGAAGGCGTACCAAAAAAAAACGGAATCTATATTATTTTACAATTCAACAAAGGCCGGCGTTGATACAATGGACCAAATGGTAACGCATTACTCCACAAAACTGTCAACCAGACGTTGGCCATTAGCATTTTTTTTGCCGCTTATATTATATGCAATGAAAATATAGAAGGAACCAGAAAAGAGAAGCGACGATTGTTCTTGAACACGCTGAGTAAACAACTGGTGCTTTCTAATACTGAAAATCGCATGAACAACAACCATATTTTGGGACAACATTCAACCCGTTTGCCCATTGAATCTTTCTTTGGTAGGCCTTTGAATATTCCCAGCAACATGCTGCCTAAACAACAAAGCGGCCCTAGTACACTGAGTTCCAGAAAAGATTGCAGAATTTGTTTCACGCAAGACGAAAAGCTGCGTAAGAAGACACTGCACCAAATGCACTAATCCTGTGTGCCAAAATCATTCTAAAGTTGATTATTCTTGTTTTTCATGCATTCCACAAAATGAATAAAAAATAACAATAAAAAATAAAATTTTTTACATTTAGTCTAAAGACTAAACTAATATACGAACATTAGGCCGGGTCGATTTGTGGGGAGGCAAAAAAAGTCGCCATTGCTCAGTGAAAATCGTATTCTAGGGATCAAAATATGAAACTTTGCCGAAGGAACCATACCTCTAAAACGAATTCTGATGTCCCGGAATTTGGGTCGAACTTTTGGGTAGGAGCAAATTTTGAAAAATCCCACTTTGACCCATTTAGAGTGCTCCAATCGAGTCCAAATGTATGACCGACCCCCACTAACTTTGAAGGCCCGACCCACACACACCCCCTGGAACCCCCTGGGGTTCCATACATTTGGACTCGATTGGAGCACTCTAAATGGGTCAAAGTGGGATTTTTTCCGGGACATCAGAATTTGTTTATTCGTAAAGTAAGAATATAAATAAACTCCAAGAAACTACATTTAAATTATTTCACTACAATTCCTCAAGATCCACTGGGATATATACATTCTCGTTTTGTAGATTCACTTCGGCTAATGAAGAAAACTAATTATGTTGTTTTTTTTACTTTTCAAATTCTAACGAATAAAGCTTTTGTCAGAAGAAACATTTCGCTTTAAGAATTCAAACATATCCTTCGCCCGCGGTACGTGTTCAGTTTAAAAACACTCCTGACAAGTGTTCGTGTTTGTAGTACATTTTCTATAATCTTAATTACAAGTTGCGTATGTTATCCGGTGTTGCCACCAGCCATTTGAGGAGAAGCGAAGGGATAGAAACCAAAAAATGGAAAAGGGAGGAGGGGGTAAGACAAGACGACAAAAACATGCCAACATACACACACACACACCAAGGATAATAATAAAAGTGATGCTCCTTCATATCGGCAATTGTGGTAGAGCACGCGTTGTTCTGGTATTCCTCCTAAACATCTACAAGGACTCTCTCTGTACATGATATTTGACATTTTAATTAAGATTTACTAAAATACCTCTACAATATGCACAAAATACATACTCGTACTAACTAAATACATATATTTAGTAGAATCAGATGTTAGGGTGTACCGACTTATAGTTTTCGTTACTATTGCAGGAGGTCTACACAGAACGCACTTGGTTTAAGTTTGAACATTTTATAGAGGAGATAAAATACAAAGCAATTTTTTAATACATTTGGAATTTGTGGTTCTTCTTTGGGGGTAAAGTACAAGCCAAAAAGATGTAAAAACGGATACATAAATCTTACAAACTATGTGAGGAGTAACGCTAAGGTAAATAAACCAATAACCAGAATTCAGAGAAATTATATTTGTGGGTTTCGATTTCACTTTTTCAAAGATTATTTTATTTTTTGTAAAGGACGAAAATTAATTAATTTCTACAATAAATAGTGTATCTGGGTTTTCTGTTTTTGCTGCAGTCCGGATTTTATCGTATCAAGCATAATTTGGTTGAAACTTGATTTAGGGCATTTTTTCTAAGAAAATATGCATATATATGTAATTTTTCCAACTTCTATTTTTTGTAAACCGACTTAAATTTTGTCTTACGATCCTCAGCATAATTGTAACTGTAGACTAGGAGAAAAATATGTCAAACAAATTGGTTTTACAGATAGCATCTAGTGCTTAAAAATCGCAAAATTGTCAATTTGTTGAGACATTACTGCGCATAATTTATCATAACTCGGAAACGTCTTGTCCGATTTGGTAGAAATCAATTTAGGAAAATTAAGACTTATATTACCTTTAAACGATCCCTTTACAAGCTTTTAATCTGCTCAATATTTTCAGCGGTAGCTCTCCCACATAACAGTAAATTTTAACAAATAGTAAAAATACAGCTAAAAATGGGGAGGGAGGGGATGAAATGTTCTACAAAAATGTCATGAAATGTTACTTTACATACATGTGAGAAGACAACAAAGCCCAACCCAGCATCTAGTGCTTCAAAATCGTCGAGAATTTTGTTGTATTTTATGGTATCAAACTATGTCCGTCCGTCTGACTGGCAGGTGCGCACGATAACTCTCGAAAGGAGTAACCGATTGACTTCAAATTTGGTATGTGGTAATATGTTCTTCTATCTCCGGCTAAGTTCGAAAATGGGCCATATTGCTCCACTCCCCTTTTGGTACCCCCCCAACACAAATGGAACATTTTACACCAAAAGTTAACAGCTTATAACTTTAATACCAGTACATACTTTAAAGTTATTAAAAGCAATTTAAATTGATAATAATTTAATTAAAACAAAAAAAAAATAAATAAATTTATTAATATTTTTTGGGGACTCAAGGTGAGGGGATTCCTAAGTCGGTTTACCCGACTGAACTTTCTTACTTGTTTTTATCTATTTTAATAAATCGTAAAAAAGCTCTAAAAAGGGGAGGAGGCCGGGGATGATATGTTTGCAATACAATTTTACTATATATGAACATACCAAAGCCCAAAATTTAGCACAACCACCAAAAAAAACAATTAAATTCTAGTCAAACTTATCTTTACTGGTACTGTTATTGCTTCGAACACCATGTCGTATAAGTAATGTAATTAATTAAACCTAGTTTCTCGAAAAGAAGAATGTTTTTGCTAGAATTTGACTGTGTTTGTGTTATGTTTGGGCTTTAGTGTGTTCTGACATATACAGTAAAATTTTAAAGCCAACATTTTTGTAGAAAACTTCATCAGATTTATTAAATATATCCAAAAATTACTGTTATGTGGAGGAGCTAGATGTTTAGAATGTTCCACAAAAATGTTCCTCGTAGTTTTTAGGTAATGTTTTAAGTAATATTTCTGAACATGTCCTTTACATCATAATAATAATGTGCAAAAGGGGAAAATATGGACATCCCTCTAAAATGAGGTTCATACGTAAAATTTTAAAACGCCAAATATTACTCCCTGTATCAGAATCCGTTGTCAGAACATCGTTTTTTTTGTGTTATGGATAACATTGCTGCACGAACAGGCAAAAAAGGTTATGACTGGAATTAGCCTGTTTTTTGGTGTTTCTGTTATTTTTTTGGCTTTGATGTGTTCTGAAACTATTGAACAGATTAAAATGAGGTTCATACGTAAAATTTTAAAACGCCAAATATTACCCCCTGTATCAGAATCCGTTGTCAGAACATCGTTTTTTGTGTTATGGATAACATTGCTGCACGAACAGGCAAAAAAGGTTATGACTGGAATTTGCCTGTTTTTTGGTGTTTCTGTTATTTTTTTGGCTTTGATGTGTTCTGAAACTATTGAACAGATTAAAAATTTGAATAGAGGAATAGATTTACGGCATGTTTCTGTATTTCTAACGAAAGTCTCTGCTAACGAAAACCAGTCACTCACTTTCGTCAGGAATTTGGTTTCTCTAAGGTTCGTTCGTTCGTTCGTCTGGCCTTACGTCAATGACGTTAGCAATTTACCAACTGGAAAATAGTGTAATTGCCAGATCTCTAATTTCACAACTTCCGGTTTAAACCAGTAAGGAAAGGCAGAAAGTCGGGCGACTGAAATTTTCTTACTTGTTTATTGTATTGTTACTTGGTCATATAAGCTTTGTAAATAAACAAAGAGTGGGCGTGGCAAAATCTAAATTGGAATTATTAAGACTGTAAGTATTACGATTGGTTGATTTGTTTTATTAACTAAATTTGGACTGCAAGATTTTTTAAATTTATTTAACTGATTTTTATGGTAAACCAGTAAGGAAGAGCAGAAAGTCGGGCGGGGCCGACTATATAATACCCTACACCTCCCTAACAATGCGATAAGGGTCATTGCGAAAATAATTTGTAATAATTGGTGAATGGGTAGGAACATATTATCTAATTCTGAACCGATAATCGCTAAATTAAGCAATATTCGTTCCTAAATTGAGAAACATCTTTCTGGAAAATTTTAATGGTCGGAAGTAAAGTTCTATAGCACTTTGATAACAAATCAGGAGGAACATATATACGGATGTTACATATAAATCTGAACCGAGTTTCCCTGAATACTCATTCATGTAAAAAGACCTCTTTCTGTCGAATTTCGTACTGATCGGATATAAAATACAGTCTCTACAGCGCTTACATGTCAAATCGGGGGTAACATATATATAGGGGCTATATCTAAATCTGAACCGATTTTCTCCGAATTTGGCAGTATTTCTTCATGTAGAAGGAAACCTCTTTTTGCCGAAGTTCGCACTGATCGGATATAAAACAACATTTTTACAGCGCTTACATGTCAAATCGGGGGTAACGTTTATATGGGGGCTATATCTAAATCTGAACCGATTTCTTCCAAATTTACCAGTGTTCATTCATATAATAAGAAACCTCTTTCTGCTGAATTTCAGACTGATCGGATATAAAATAAAGTTTTTAAAGCGCTTACATGTCAAATCTGGGGTAACGTATATATGGGGGCTATATCTAGATCTGAACCGATTTTAACCAAATTCAATAGGGATCGTCTGAACCGAATTTGGCAGTATTCCTTTATGTAATAAGAAACCTCTTTCTGCCGAATTTCGTACTGATCGGATATAAAATACAGTTTCTACAGCGCTTACATGTCAAATCGGGGGTAACATATATATGGGGGCTATATCTGAACCGATTTCCCCCCAAATTTCGTATTGTCTCTAAGTGTATCACAAGACTATTCTCTGTACAGTTTTGTACAAATCGGTTCAAAAATGTTGCTTATACAGTGCATATATCCCAAATCGGAGGTACATATATATGGGAGCTATATGTAAATCTGAACCGATTTAAACCAAATTCAATAGGGATCGTCCTTGGGCTTAAAGAAAGATATGTGCAAAGTTTCGTTGAGATCAGACCATAATTGCGACCTGTACTTTGATTACAAGAATACATCTGCAGACAGACAGACAGACGGACATAGTTAAATCGAATCAGAAAGTGATTACAAGTCGATCGGTATAATAAACAATGGTTCTATCTATTCTCCTTTTGGGTGTTACAAACAAATGCACAAAGTCATAATACCCTGTACCACAGTGTGGTGTAGGGTATAAAAAGCACACTTTTTAGTATGGTTGACCTTAGCAAATACACCTCTGTACACCTCAACCCTGGATGGGTCAGCTGAGCTGAACCAAGACTCTCATTTCTTTCTCTCTCTCTCTCACACGTCTCTCTCATTGTGCATTCATGATTTTTTTCCATCTAAAGCGTACCCTACACTGTGGATTTGTTGTACAACATCATGTTCTCTCAGATGTTGTGTTCGACGATTGTTTGCCCTTACATTACTCAAGCAATCTGACCAACATCATTTTATGAGAGGCAGCAACACGGACGGTTGTGCGTGTGCAGCGAAAAAAGAACAAAATGCTGTCGGCAAAAATGAAAATATGCAACCAAAAAAATTAGGTTATTTTCAACTTTTTTTGAATGAATAATTAGGGAATTTTTGAACGAATTTGTTTATACCCTAATTCCATATGAATGTGCATCGTGCGTTATATTTTTTAATGTGATATACAAATGTACCTGATACAAATGTTACCTGACTTTCAGTATATTTGTTTCATATTTTCATACAAAGGAATATGTGCAGAAACAGAGGAGAAAAGTAAAAAAAAATGCCATGACAATTTCGTTATTTCTTAATTACTTTTACAAGTATTGCCTATCAAAAAGTATGTTTGGGAGAGATAGAAACAAATTCTGTATATTTTTGAAGGAAATGGAAGGAAAGTGTTTTTTAAATAAAAAAGCTTAAAAAATCTACGAAAAATATTTATGTATGTACATATTTATCTTCCACAAGAAATGGCCTATTGTCTTTAAACCAACATAAAAAATAAATTTATTCAAGGAAAATTAAGCGAAATTTATTTTATTTATAATTCAGAAAATCCAACCAAAATTGCCGATCTCTTTCCATTTTACTTTTACGCGTCTTTACTTAATCAAATGTCTTTTTGCCGACGGCACTTTGTTCTCTTTTCGTATTTCCACCACAATGTTTCTTTTGAACTGACGAAATGTTGTCATACTTGCCATTACACTCTGGATTTGCATGAGCCAACATGAAAATATCAAAATCGTTTTGATTTTCGTCCAACATCCATGAACACTCATCATGCAGCTCTTTACACTGAGGATAAATCAATGGATCACACATATTGTAGGACAAAACTGATGTGTGTAGGGCCGCCTTAATTCAATAATAACAAAATTACATATAATTTTGTTATTATTGAATTGTCTTTGCCATAATTATATTAATATCTACTTAGATTTGCTTTTAATAGCGTTTTTTTTTTGTTATTGTTCCTATCAGTCGGCAAATCAACGAAAGTGTCTCCATCTGACATTTGTGTTCGCCCAGATGACAGCAAAGAGAAATACAGAAACCAAAATTTCCACTGCAATGATTACGTTTTCGTACGAATTCATTATCGTGCGACTTGACGTTGTGATGGCAGTTGGTGAAACCCACATCAGCTGTTTGTCGTCTGGCAGGCGAACGAAAGCTAATTTGTAAGTTACAGAAACAGCCTATTAAGGTAATATAAGTCTAAATTTTCCTAAATGTATTTCAAACATATCGGACAAGTCGTTTTCGACTTATGATAAACTATGTGCAGAAATGTTTCAACCAATTGACCACTTCTCAAGCATATTGCGATTTTCAAGCACTAGATGCTGTTTTTTCAAACCTGTCACTTTTACATATTTTTTCTTCTATGTAGTCTATACCCACAATTACACAGGTCAGCAATTTTCAGCTCATTGATTTGGGACTCAATTCTGAGAATTGGACGCGAAAGTTGGGACAAAAATAAAAACTTCGGCATCATTCGTTTTAGCAAGATGGCTCAATTAATATTTTAATGGCCATACGAATTTTTTTGCTCAAGGTGAATTTTAGGCCACTTTTCTATATTTTATCGGTATACCGCACGGAATATATCGTTTGTGTCTGAAGCAGAGTTGTAGATATTGAATAGGAGAAAAAAATGTGGAACAAACCTACCGGAAAAGGTGCATCCATTGCCTTTAAAATCGCATAAATTTCCTTTTTTGCGATTTTTCCCCCATTTTTCACTTTTTTGCTCAATAACTGGATTACAAATCCACAAATTGCAGTTTTCTTCTTTATAAACTTTATTTTGCATGAATATTAAATTCCGATTAATATTACAGCTATTCTTACACAGATAATATGAGCTTTTTATATGTTATCTATGCATGAAAACAATATTTAGAACATTTTCAATTATTGTCAATAGCCATCCTTGTTGAAGTTGTGGTTCTGATGATCTTGGTTTCTTCGTACGTTGTTCATATTCATGTTCTGAGTCTGCATCATCATCCGAGTTAGCCATAATATTCAAAGGCATGTTTTGTTCAGTGTGTCATCTTAGGTGAGGTTTAGGTGGATCGGTATCAGCAGCGCGTTGTACTGGAAGTATCGCAGTATAAGCGGGAATGTATACTTTTCAATTTGTTTCTGTTCAATCCATAAGCAGAATTTATGCATGCGTAGCACCTGGATTCATCATGTCCAGTAAAGTCTTGCAACCATATTACTGGCTTCATAAAAGAAACCTGTACACCTTTTCCGTGTATCCACATTATAAGGGTATTGTAGCATATTTTTCACACTATGTTGGGCGTAAAATTGCATCACTTAAGTCCGTTTCATCAAAATAATGACAATACGCTGTTTTGAATTCCTCAGTAAACCAGTTTTTTTGATCATGATTGCCTAGGTTTAGGTTAGGGTGGCAGCCGTATTTTTTATACAAGCTCACATAGACCAGTTTAGGTCCCTAGTGTTACCACGGGCTGAAATGCCCCTCATCGAAACCAACCTGTTTGATATATAAATTTATCGATAGTACGAATATCAGTACTGGAAAGATCTGTTAGGCTGCCTAGAAAAGCCGACCCCAGTATGTCCAGTCGTCGTTTACTCAGAGAGGGGCAGTCGCATAGCTCTCCACAGTGTACTCCGAAGCCAACCCTTTCATCAAGCTTTGAACCATCCGTGTAAAAGTGGAGATGGTTTCTATTACCTGGTATTCTTCCAACCCATTAATCTCTGGTGGGAATCATAGTGATGTAATTTCTCTCGAAGGTGTACACCGTTGGTATATACATAGTCCACTTGATCGGTTACCATAGCACTACACTTCGATATCCTCATGTGACCGTAGTTTTTGTACCTCCACATTGATAGACAGTTTAATCTTATTACCGCTTTGGTTGCAACTTCTCTTGCCACAATATTAATCGGCAGTATATGGAGTAGGGCTTGTAGAGACTCCGTCGCTGTAGTCCTTAAGGCTCCGCTTATGCTCAGGCAGGCTGTTCTCTGAACCTTTGTTAGTAGGTTAGTGATGGTTAGTTTGTCAGTTGCCGTCCACCATACCACAATGCCGTATAGCAGTATAGGACGAACAACTGCTATATACATATATCCAGTGGACGATTTTAGGAGAGAGGCCTCACCGCGACCCTACAGCCTTTTTGCAGGAATACAAGGCGACGTTGGCCTTCCTTACACATTCGTTAAGTCTAAATAAACGTTAAGTCTAAATAACAGTTTTCTATCTACAATTATTCCTAAAAATTTTTCACTTTCAGAAAAGACTAGATCTGTTCCATTTATCCGAGGTGGAGGGTCCACATGTGGGACTTTATTCATCCTAGTAAAGAGAATCAATTCTGTCTTGTTTGGGTTTACGCCCAAGCCGCTGCTTCTGGGCCATCTAGCCAATTTGTTCAGAGCCACCTGTAGAATGTCTCGGAGGATGTTTTCGAATTTTCCACTCACTGCGATTGCAACGTCGTCCGCATATGCCACGATCTTGCAGCCACAACGTTCTATATCTAGAAGGATTTCATTCACCGCTAGGTTCCAAATTAGTGGAGACAGTACTCCTCCTTGTGGGGTCACTCTGTTTACAAACCTTGTTAGAGTTGTGGACCCAAGACATGCTGTTATGCGTCTTCTGTTGAGCAGACTTTGAATTAGTCTAATCAAACTAGAGTTAACTTTTAGTTGTGACAGTGCCGCAATTACTGCATCTGAGTGAATGTTGTTAAAAGCCCCTTCTATGTCAAGAAATGCAACCATTGTGAATTCTTTGAAATGTAGGGACGATTCGATAGTGCTCACATGTTCGTGCAGGGCTGATTCTGTAGACTTCCCCTTATTGTAAGCATGTTGGTTCACCGACAGGTGTTTTTTATCCAGGTTTTCCCCAATGAAATAATCTAAAAGTCTTTCCAGACCTTTCAATAGGAAGGAGGATAGGCTAATTGACTCCTGATTGCCTAATTTTTGGACGATATGACCAAACGTAGTAAAAACCATCCAATTATATGTACTTGTTATTTTCCATATTGATATTTTGAATGCTTTCCTGCTTTTCAAAATGTTTTTGACTCTAAATTATAATTTAAAAAATTTTACTTTTCGCGTTCGTCGGCACTTGTTGAATGACAAAAATCTATCAATGAACACCTATAAATACTACGTATTTTTCAATATTTTACTGTCAAAACTTTCCAAAAGATTGCGACTCAAAAATGTGGGTGGAATTTTCGTAGAAAACTCTTTCACTACAGTTAGCCAATGGAAAAACACACATCAATAAACAAGTAAGGAAAGGCAGAAAGTCGGGCGAGGCCGACTATATAATACCCTACACCTCCCTAACAATACGATTAGGGTCATTGCGATAATAATTTGGAATAATAGGTAAATGGGTAAGAACATATATATGTGGATATATCTAATTCTGAACCGATAATCGTTCCTAAATTGAGCAACATCTTTCTGGAGAATTTTGTAATGATCGGAAGTAAAGTACAACTTCTATAGCGCTTTGTAACCAAATCAGGAGGAACATATATATGGAGGTTATATATAAGTCTGAATCGATTTTCCAAATACTCATTCATGTAAAATAGAAACCTCTTTCCGTCGAATTTCGTATTGATCGGATATAAAATACAGTCTCTACAGCGCTTGGATGTCAAATCGGGGCTAACATATATATGGGGGCTGTATCTAAATCTGAACTGAATTTCCCCGCATTTTGTAGTTTTCATTCATGTAATACGAAAACTCTCTCTGCCGAATTTCGTACTTATATAAAATACGGTTTCTACAGCGCTTACATGTGAAATCGGGTGTAACATATATATGGGGGCTATATCTAAATCTGAACGGATTTTCTCCAAATTTGGTAGTGTTCATTCACGTAACAAGAAAACTCTCTCTGCCGAATTTCGTACAGATCGGATATAAAATACGGTTTCTATAGCGCTAACATGTCAAATCGGGGAAACATATATATGGGGACTATATCTAAATCTGAACCTATTTTCGCCGAATTTAGCAGTGTTCATTCATGTAATAAGGGAACTCTCTCTGCCAAATTTCGTACTGATTTGATATAAAATACAGTTTCTACAGCGCTTACATGTCAAATCGGGGGTAACATATATATGGGGGCTATATCTAAATCTGAACCGATTTTGACCAATTTTGACCAATTTCAATAGGGATCGTCCTTGGGCCAAAAAGGAGCACTGTGCTAAATTTCATCACCATCTGACCATAAATACGACCTGCACTTTGATTACAAGAATACATGGACAGACGGACAGACAGACAGACAGACGGACATGTCTAAATCGACTCAAAACTTGATTCTATGACGATCGGTATAATAAACTATGGTTTTATTTCTTCTCTTTTTGGGCGTTACAAAAAATGCACCAAGTCATAATACCCTGTACCACAGTGTGGTGTAGGGTATAAAAAGTCCACTTTCCTTTTCCCCCTTTAATTGAGTGTGAACGGAGTTGGTATAATTCTCAGAATTGAGTCCCAAAATCATGTGTTGTACTGTGTTATGCTGAGAGTCGTAAAACAAAATTCCCATCGGTTAACTAGATATAGCCGTGGGAAAAAAATTTAAGTTTCTCTGAAAAATGCACAAAATCAAGTTTCAGCCAAATAATTCACAAAACTACGAAATCCGAATTGGAGCTAAACCAGAAAACCCCAGATGGCATTTTGTTACTTTCGATAAGCACTTTTAGAAACTGAAGTCAAAACGGATACATTTTTTTATATATTGCACTATGTTATTACCCTTCGGAGATTGTGTTGCTGCAGGAAAGCCGCAGAGTCGAAACGGCTTAAAAGATTTTACACTACAAAAGAGACCCATTTTGACAACCTATATTTGCTTTCTTCCTTTGTAAAAGGGCTATACAATATTGTATTCTATGAAAGAATAACTCCTCTACTACAAATATATATACAGGGTGGCGCAGAATGAGCTATATGGTTTAAATGGTTTATAACTTTTTATACCCTACACCACACTGTGGTACAGGGTATTATAAGTTTGTTTCACGGCAGATGTTTGTAACACCTGAAAATAACACAGCTAGACCCACCTTAAAGTATACCGATCGACTCAGAATCACTAGCTGAGTCGATTTAACCATGTCTGTCCGTCCGTCCGTCTGTCCATGTGAAGTTGTTCGTCGACTACAGGTTGCAATTTCACTCCGATCGTTCTGAAATTTTGCAGTTTAGAGTATTTCGCGGCTGTTAAGATCGCTATTGAATTTGGTTGAAATCGGTTCAGATTTAGATATAGCTCCCATATATATCTTTCGTCCGATTTGGCCCTTTAGTCCTATAGAAGCTGTATTTTACATCCAATCGTTTTGAAATTTAGAATTGTAGAGTTTCTTGATCCATGAACCAACATTGCCGAATTTGAAGAAAATCGGTTAAGATTTAGCTATAGCTCCCATATATATGTTTCGTCCGATTTGACCCTTTAGTCCTATAGATGCTGTATTTTACATCCGATCGTTTTGAAATTTAGAATGGTAGAGTTTAGTGATCCATGAACCAACATTGCCGAATTTGAAGAAAATCGGTTAAGATTTAGCTATAGCTCCCATATATATGTTTCGTCCGATTTTGCTCTTTAGTCCTGTAGAAGCTGTATTTTACATCCAATCATTTTGAAATTTAGAATGGTAGAGTTTATTGATCCATGAACCAACACTACCGAATTTGAAGAAAATCGGTTAAGATTTAGCTATAGCTCCCATATATATGTTTCGTCCGATTTGACCCTTTAGTCCTATAGATGCTGTATTTTACATCCGATCGTTTTGAAATTTAGAATGGTAGAGTTTAGTGATCCATGAACCAACATTGCCGAATTTGAAGAAAATCGGTTAAGATTTAGCTATAGCTCCCATATATATGTTTCGTCCGATTTGGCCCTTTAGTCCTATAAAAGCTGTATTTTACATCCAATCGTTTTGAAAATTAGAATGGTAGAGTTTCTTGATTCATGAACCAACATTGCCGAATTTGAAGAAAATCGGTAAAGATTTAGTTATAGCTCCCATATATATGTTTCATCCGATTTGGCTCTTTAGATCCAATCGTTTTTATACCCTACACCACACTGTGGTACAGGGTATTATTTAAGTATAAAATGTCCCAAACGTAAATTTATGTAAACAATTTATACATGAATTACAAAATTTATATATCAGAGTTATTCAATATTACGAGAGTGGTGTAGGGTATTATATAGTCGGCACCGCCCGACTTTAGCCTTTCCTTACTGGTTTATTTATGCGATTATTATTACTTTTTTTTTAAATACAGGAATACAGGAGGGAATTTTTTGCAATTAGCTTTGAAAAATTATATCCTGTAAGTGATGTCCATTTTCTGCTTCATACCTACGTGCTCTTTTAAGCATATTTTCCATAACTTTTCGCAAAATTTCGGAAAAAATCAATTATTTTTGTACGTTGTTCGATTCATAATTAATTCCCCAAGTCTCCTACACAACATGCTGAAAAAAAAACAAAGAAAGAATAATAATTAAAAACGTTATAAAGAATTCAAACCATATAGCTCAAGTGATTGTATTATTATTGTTTTTTGCATTTAAACCCACTGCACACCTAACTAATTGAGTCTGCGGCTAATGAATAGGTTGGAACCACTGTGCGCTATACTAATTGAGTCTGTGCGTCTGCGACTAATGAATTGTTTGTCAGCTGAAAATAGCTGAAGCGAGTTATTGCCAACATTTGCTCTTATGATTAATGAAGAACTACTCACAAATTCTTGACAGTATTTCAGTGTCGTAATCACACAAGAAAATTATGAACATCAACATCAGCATCAGCACCCCACCACCCATTCCCCACCACCTATTCCCCATTCCATCCACCACAAAAATGACGAATAAATAATAGTTTCCGCAAAAACGATAAACGACAATCGGATGATAATCAACACACGTCATTTGCACTTACAGTGTGTAGTACAAACAATTTAATGGCCACAACCTCAGAATAACACAAGCCAAGAACAATTACTTTCCACAGGATCGAAATTGTAGACAACTACAAACCTCGTTTAACCGCGAATGAAATTCTGTTTGTTGATACAAAAAAAGGTTTCTTTTAATCAAATGAAATTTCTGTTCCTCTAAAAACAAGGAGTATAGTTGGCGAAATCTACATTCATGTAGAAGAATTATTTAGTATAGTATTCTGACTCTCTTGTCTTGGGAAATTTGGCGACTGGCATTCATGATTGTTGCTGGATTATTGTTTTTGCTCAGACCACAAATGGTGGTGGTTCTGCGAGTGTATCCATAGTTCTTTCACAAAACACCCAAAGTCGCGATATTAAGTGAATTTAAGGTGGTTCTAATTGGTCATGTTAACCAAACCAAACACATCATATTTATGTATATGTTCGTAAACACATCCATTAAGTTACCGGCAATAGTTTGTAAAAAATATAGGGTTTTCCAATAGGGATGATATGATTTTGAAGTGACGTTTCGGCCATTTGTAATATGTCATGATCTGTAATTTGTTTTTCATTGTATTCAGTGGTGTTTACAATTTCATCATGGAGAGATATACGCAAGAACAACGTTTACAAATTATTCAGTTTTATTATCAAAATAATCGTTCTCCAATTGAAACTTTTCATTATTTTCATCCATTAGGTCGACTTTTTAGTCGACCTATGGCCTTGACACCCATTAGCAATATTTTAGCTCTCGTCAAGAGCTATCTTTTTACCCTTGATCAATTCCCGATCCGACGTACCGTTAAGGAGCTAGAGCAAAAATAAACTTTCCGTTCACATTTAAAAATGATGATAAGTCCATATTTTTTTTAAATCCAAAAAACACTCTCCAGTCGACCTACGACCCTGACACCCATGAGCAATATTTTAGCTCTGGTTAAGAGCTATCTTTTTGCCCTTGACCGATTGTGGCTACGTGCCACACAGCAAATGAAAAAATTGAATTGTTGCGAGAAAAGTTTGGAGATTCGATTATTTCAAGAAATTGTGATATCTAATGGCCTCCAAGAAGTTGTGTTTTAACACCATTAGACTATTTCTTGTGGGGTTCTTCGAAGGTCTTTAGAAATAAACCAGACTCACTTCAAACTTTACAAGTCAATATTAAACGTGCCATTCATGACATACGATTTGATTTAGTGGAAAAAGTGCTAGAAAATTGGGTTCATCGAATTCGTTCCTGCAGAAGAAGTCGTGGAGGCCATTTGAATGACGTATTCTTTAGAAGTTAGGTTAGGTTAGGTTGAAGAGAGGAGACGTTTAAACGTCTCATGTCCATTGTACGCTCCTTATTTATGATCTTTTTATACCTCACGAGTTACAGAAAATCGGTACTAGACACGAATTTTCTCGTATCTTCCAGTCATATTCTCTGAGATGAGTCAAGTCTGGTAATATGTCGGACCCGAAATGTTGGGATCTTGCATGTGTGAAAGCCGGGCAGTGACACAGAAAATGTTCCATCGTTTCGATGTTTTCTCTGCATGCCCTGCATTTGTCGTTTCCTGCTAGTCCTATGCGATGAAGATGTGCTTGTAAGCTTGAGTGTCCCGTTAGAACACTCATCATCTTACTAATATCGATCTTGTTTAGTTTCAGAAGACTTCTTGTTTTCTTTTCATTTGGGTCACCCCACAGTATCTTTGCAGTTGCTCCTACTGTTGCGCTATTCCACACAGTTTTATGAGCCATCACTGCCCAGTGCTTCAACTCATTTTTCGTGGCTTCGAAAGGTTTCCAATTTTCCATGTTTATTACTCGAAGTTCTCTGCCCTTTGAAGCCAAGTTGTTTGCCCGTTCATTTCCAATCACTCCGTTGTGTCCTGGTACCCAGCAAATACGCAATTGACCATGGGCTGAGTAATCATTTATCGTTCTTTTACAGTCCAACACAGTTCTGGATTTGACCCTTTCCGATGTTATTGCTTGAATCGCCATTTGGCTATCTGTGAAGATGTTGGCATATTTAGGCTTTATCGTGTTACTGAGCCAGTTCACACACTCCGTGATTGCTCGAACTTCTGCTTGAAATACCGTGTTATGGTCAGGGAGGCGGAAGTGAAGTTCGACTTCTGGTTCATCAATAAAAAGTCCCAGACCCGTCCTTCCTCCCCGCTTGGACCCATCCGTGTAGCAGCTGGTTCCCACTGGCACATGGGCCAAAGTTACATTTTCCCAGGAGCGTCTGTCTGGCACAAACGTATCACAGGTAGCTGTAAGCCGCACTTCAGGCATGCGGTCCGAGATTTCTGGCGTTTGAATGTGACCAACTAGATATTCTAAAATCTTCTGATGGTACGACTTGTGGTCTCGATTTATCCATTCACCCATCACTTGTAGACGTCTTGCTGTGAGGGCTGCCTCATACTTTATACGGATGTCTATTGGTTGGATGTGCAGTATAGTCTCCAACGCTTTTGTTGGTGCAGTTCTAAATGCCCCGCTTATGCCTAGACAGCACATACGTTGAATTTTTTGCAAAGGTATTACGTTGCACTTCTTGTCCATTGATGTCCACCACACTACAGAGGCGTAGGTGATTATTGGTCTAATCACGCTCATGTAAAGCCAGTGAGTCATATTTGGACGTAGTCCCCATTTTAAACCTATAGCTCTTCTGCACAACGACCAACATCTGTGTGCCTTTGTAACTCTTTCTTCAAGATGATCTTTCCAGTACAGTTTCTGATCCAAGATTACTCCCAAGTATTTTACCTTTTTATACCCTCACTTTAGTGTGGCGAGGGTATATATCATTTGCTACGGAAAAAAGTGTAACACGTCGAAGGAGTGACCTAAGACCCCAAGTATGTTCGGAGGAAATCCGTTTTGGGTCATTTTAAGTCGAATGAGCAATGTCCGTCCGTCTGTCTGTCTGTCTGTCTGTCTGTCTGTCTGTCTGTCTGTCTGCTGGCTGGTGCGCACGATAACTCTCGAAAGGAGTAACCGATTGACCTCAAATTTGGTATGTGGTAATATTTTTTTCTATCTCCGGCTAAGTTCGAAGATGGGCCATATTGGTCCACTCCTTCTAGTACCTCCCCCACAAAGGGTTAAAATGTTGTGAAATATTGATTCTTTAATAACGGCTATACTACTTATTCGAATCTTTTGAAATTCCACACATAGTATTAGCTTATTAGTCGCTATCAACTCGAGAAAAATGGGCGAAGTCGCCACGTCCCTTTTGGTACCTCCCACACAAATGCACCATTTTGCACCAAAAGTTAACAGCTTATAACATTAATAACAGTGTATAAAAATACTTGAAATTTTGTACAGTATTATGCTTTTATATTGCCTACAGTCCAGGGAAAAATGGGTGTTGTTGCCACGCCCCTTTTGGTACCTCCCACACAAAGGTACCTTTTTGCACCAAAAGTTAACAGCTTATAACATTAAAACCAGTGTATAAAAATACTTGAAATTTTTTACAGTGTAATGTTTTTATAGTGTCTATAGCCCTGTGAAAAATGGGGGTTATTGCCACGCCCCTTTTTGTACCTCCCACACAAAATTCCCAAATCATACCACAATTTAATGTCTCATAACGTTTATACCAGTGCACATAAATGCTTATAAGTCGGCACAGTGCAATAAATTTAAAGTATCTAATGTTCAGCGAAAAAAAGGTGTATTTTATAAACCCCTTCTGGTAACTCCCACACAATTTGACAGAATAATTCGAGTAATATTCAATATTACATTACTCACAAAGTGAGGGTATACCTTAGTCGGTTTACCCGACTGAAACTTTCTTACTTGTTAGTTATATCAATTGTCTTATTCAGGAATCGAGGCGGGGTAAAACGTGGGATCTTCGTTTTCCTTGTAAATAGACATATTTCTGTTTTGTCTGGGTTAACATTTAATCCACTTGGTTGTGCCCAGTTATATGCTATGTTAAGTGCGTCCTAAAAAGAGGCAGACTGGTTTAAGTCCTTCATTGGTGAGGGCTTTTAGGAGACTGTGTATCGTCGTAACCCATAGAAGAGGCGATAAAATGCCCCCCTGAGGTATACCACGATTTACCTTGTCTCTAATTTTTACGTCATATGACCCACAAATAATCCACCTATTCCTTGGTTATTGTTGATCCAGTTTTTCAGCGCCCGGTCAACCTGAAACTCGTCTAAGGACTGGATAAGTGTATCGGTCTGTACATTGTTAAATGTGCCCTCAATGTCTATGCAAACAGCAAGTATATACATTTCTTTACTGAAGGACTCTTCTATGTGGTGCACTACCTCATGCAGAGCTGTTTCCACTGATCTTCCTTTGACATAGGCGTGTTGTTTGAATTTTAGCCTGTCATCCGCTATTTTACCTTTGACCATGTCATCAATTATTCGCTCCATTGTTTTTAACAGGAAAGAAGTAAGGCTAATGGGTCGATAAGCCTTTGGGGTCGTGTAACTCGCCTTGCCAGGCTTTGGTATGAAGACCACCCTTGATTCCTGCCAGTTTTTTGGGGTTAATTGTATCGATTGTACTTCACATTAAATAAAAAAAAACTTTTGAATTTCCTTAACAATAAGTGTGTTTTTTTTTACTTTGGTGAAAAGTGGCAACCTTATTATAAGTTTCATGGCGCCACGTTGTTTAGTCTTTATAACCTCCACCACAGGATAGGAAGTATATTCATTTTGTCACTCCGTTTGTAACACATCTAAATATTGATCTGAGACCCCATAAAGTATATCGCGACCTATGAGTGAAAAGGCACTAAGTCTAGTTTTTCCTAAATGTATTTTTTGAAGCGGAACGTAAAATAAGTTGGATATACATCAATTTGAAAACAAAAAGCCAACAAAAATGCTTTGTTATCTTTAAAAGCTGAATCGTAAAAGCGCTAAGTACATAATCCCTTTATAAAAATATTCATATACAGTAAGTATTTTGTCACTCCTTTACACTCTTAGGTCGCGATATATATCCTTAATCGTCGTAAAATTCTAAGACGATTTAGCCATGTCCGTCTGCCCGTCCGTCCGTCTGTCTGTTGTAATCAAGCTACCGTCCGTAATAATAGAGCTAGGTTGATCAAATTTGGTAGAAATATTTCTTATAGTTGCAGGTTGTTTGGGATTGCAAATGGACCATATCGGTCAATGTTTTGATATAACTCCCTTATAGAGGTCACTCCAAAATACGGGTTTTGAGCCATAGATACCACATTTTTAAACCAATTTAGCAAAAACTTTGCAGTTTGTAATATATTTTGACAAGAATTCATCACAGCAAAAATTTTACAAATCGGTTCATATTTTATTATAGTCGTCCTGTAGAGGTCGCTCCAAAATATACGTTTTTAAGCCATAAATACCATATTTTCTAAGCATTTTAACTGAATCTTTACAGTTTTGTAATTAATTTTTTTTTTTTTATATGTATAGCGTTTATTTACTGTATGTGTTACATAACATAAAAAATTAGGGCCTCAGCGCCATTTAGGCATTATTGAGGCATGTTGGCAACGAAATTTACTATACGATAAATAATTACATTAGATTTCAGAATAAATATAAAAAAGTATAAGTGTTAAAGAATAAATTCTAGTACATGATTCACATTTTCTAACATTATCTTAGAAGCATTTCGAGATTCAGTTGCAAATAATTCAATAGGCGAATTTTAAAAGAAGACAAACTGTTAACATATTTCACATCATTTGGCAAACTGTTATACAAAAAACCACCCGTATACTCAACGAGCTGCTTGGTCATTTCTAACCTGCATCTTACAACTCTTAGGTTAAGCCTATTTCTCGTATTAATAGATGTCTGATTTTGTGCAAATTGAATCGTATGGTATCCGACATTATTCAAGGATTTATAGACATAAAGTAAGGTCTGATATTGGTATAATGCGTGAACAGGCAACACTGTCGTACAGCTGTATAGTAGAGTGAGTTAATGGTAGTTTAAAAATTGTCTTTAATGCTTTATTTTGCATACATTGTAACGTTCTCAAAGAATTCGAATTTTTAGACCCATATATAATTGCTAAGTAATTAATATGTCTTTGTATTAATGACTGATATAGCAATAATTTAGTTTTGACGTTTAAAACGTATTTCATTTTGTACAAGATTCCAATTGCCGGTGCTATTTTAGACTTTAGATCACGAATGTGAGTATCCCAGGAAAGGTTACTCTGCAAGGTAACTCCTAAATATTTTACTTCACTTGCTTCATTCACAACTTTGCCATCAAAAACTATATTGAAATTTCTTTCAGAATTGTATGAATTTGGTCTAAATCGAATTAAATGTGTCTTGGATGCATTAAGGACCAATTTGTTTATTCTTGCAAATTCCAGAATTGAAGATAAATCTTTTTCTATTGCTGTTTTCAAAGCCAAATCACTTTTATATGGATAAAATAAACATATATCGTCAGCGAACATATACAAACGACCAGTCAAGTTTAAATTTGCCAAATCATTTAAGTATATAGAGAACAATAAGGGTCCTAAGCAACTTCCTTGGGGTACTCCACTTCCTACATGAGTCATATAACTCTTCTCTCCGGAAACTGTTACAAATCGTAACCGATCAGATAGAAAATTTCTAAAGAGTACGTTTTCTTTTCCACAAATTCCGTAATATAACAGTTTCCTTAACATTATGTTATGGTCAACAATATCAAACGCCTTAGAGAAATCCAAAAATATTCCTGCGACTCCCGAGTAGCCTTGATCCAAACAACAACAAATGAAATTCAAAACATTTACCACTGCTTCCTCTGTCCCACATCCTTTTTTAAACCCAAATTGATACTTGTACATAAAGTTATTCTCATCCAAATATTTTAGTAGTTTCTGATGAATTAATTTTTCAAATATCTTATCTATGACAGATAACAATGCAATGGGCCGAAATTGTTCCACAGACGTGGCATTTGAAACCTTAGGAATTGGCACAATCTTCTCCATTTTCATGCTTTGGGGGTATTTAGCAGTAACTATGATTTTATTGAAAATATTTAACATCGTTGGGATTATATAATCTTTGCAATCTACAATTATTTTCGCTGTAATATTATCATATCCTGGCGAAGCATTGTACTTCAAAGCACTTACCACTTCATCTAATTCAAGTATATTAAATCGACCAAGAACAAATCTATTTGGGGTCTGGCATAAAGTTCTTAGAAGATTACAGTTATCACCCAGATAAGCAATTATCTGTTGCTTTAAATATTTTATAGAGTTTGTGAAATGCTGACTAAACAAATGTGACATTTCTTGAGCATTTAACGCTTTGTTATCTGTTTGGGAAACAATGTTAACGCCTACTTTTTGTTTACGTCCTAAGGCCAAATTGACAAAATTCCAAGTTTTCCTTGAGTCATTATTTGCTCGTTCTATGTTATCATAGTAGTATCTTTTCCTGGCCTCCCTGGAAGCCAACTTAACTACTTTACTTATTTGTTTCAATAAAATATCATATTTGCCGTTCTTTCGTTTTCTCCTTTTAGAAAGTAATTTTTCCTTGTATAATATAAGTTTCTGCAGATTTTTGTTCATCCAAGGCATGAGTTCAAACCTCAAATCTTTCCTGTACGTAGTCACTACAGTCGCATCCGATATAGCTTTAGTCAGTACAAGACAAGAATTCATCGCAGTACAAATTTTGTCAATCAGTTCATATTTTGTTATAGTCAATCTATAGATGTCGCTCCCAAAAATGCTTATATAAGCCATAAACACCACATTTTCTAAGAAATTTAGCAGAAACTTTGCAGTTTATATTCCATTTTGTCAAGAATTCATCTCAATAAAATTTATACAAATCAGTTTTTATATTGTTGTGGTCCCTGTGTAGATTTAGTTCTCAAATATGCTACTTTAAGCCATAAACACCAAATTTTTCAGCGTTCGTTTTTATACCCTACACCACACTGTGGTCCAGGGTATTATGAGTTTGTGCATTTGTTTGTAACACCCAGAAGGAGAAGAGATAGACCGTTTATTATGCCGATCGACTTGGAATCACTTCCTGAGTCGATTTAACCATGTCCGTCTATCCGGCCGCCTGTCTGTCCGTCTGTCTGTCTGTCCGTCCGTCTGTAGACGTATAGTTGTAATCAAAGTGCAGGTCGTATTTATGGTCCGATTGTGATGAAATTTAGCACAGTGCTCTTTTTTGGCCACAGGACGATCCCTATTGAAATCATTTAAAATCAGTTCTGATTTAGATATAGCCCCTATACATATATGTTACACCCGATTTGACATGTAAGCGCTGTAGAAACTGTATTTTGTTTTAGATCAGTACGAAATTTGGCAGAGAGATTTCTCTTATTACATGAATGAACTCTGTCAAATTCGAGGAAATTTAGTTCAGATTTAGATATAGCCCCCATATATATGTTTCACCAGATTTGACATGTAAGCGCTGTAGAAACCGTATTTTATATCCGATCAATACGAAATTCGGCAGAGAGAGTTTTCTAATTACATGTATGAACACTGCTAAATTCTTATCGCAATGCCCATTTTCGCATTGTTATGGAGTTGTAGGGTATTACGAGTATATAGTCGGCCCCGTCCGACTTTCTGTCCTTCCTTACTGTTTTTTTTTAATAATTTGCTTAAACAAAAAGGATCGTTTCATGATTTGCTCCATATCCAAAGATTTTTCCAGTAATTAAATTGAATGCAATCCATGGTGGAGGGTATATAAGATTCGGCATGGCCGAACTTAACGCTTTTACTTGTTTTTGTAGATCCTTCAAAAATAAACGGTGTCAGTGAATTTTTAAAGATGAAAGGTCGCAGTCCATCCAATATAAAGCCGCAATAAAGCCGAATTTTTGCGTCAATTCTTAACCATGGATGAGATATGAGTGCTCCACCTCACACTTGAGACATAGGAATAGTTACCGTGATACAGAAGCGTATCCGTGGAAAGCAAAGAAAGTTACATCTGCAAGCAAGGTTAGTTAGTGTAATGTTGTATTTATATTACATTACTCACAATGTGAGGGTATACCTTAGTCGGTTTACCCCAGTGAAACTTTCTTACTAGTTCTTGTAAGTCATGGCGAGTAAAACAACGTTTGTTCTACGAAATTTGCCGGACACCCCAAAATCCGGATTTACAGCTAAAACCTCGATATTCTTGCCTTTTTTCACTTGAACGCCTATAACTTTGTTAAATTCACTGTACAACATTTTTCATCTCATTAATTAGGACTCAATTCTGAGAATTGGACGTGAAAGTTGGCTCAATTAATAATTTAATGGCCATACGATTTTTTTTGCTCAAGGTGGATATAAGTGCTTCCAGTGCCTTAAAAATTTGCAAAAAGGTTTTGTTCTGTTTTAAAATGTTCTGTTTTATACGTATTATGTATACCTATTTTTCAATATTTTACTGACAGACATTTTATGACTTTGTGAGCATTTTTGCGATTTTAAGGCACAGGATGCACTTTTTTCGGGTAGACTTGCTCCGCACTTTTTTCTCCTTTTCAATATCTACAACTTTGCTTCAGACACAAAAGAGATATTCCGTACGGTATACCGAGTAAAAATATAGAAAAAGTGCGAAAAATCCACCTTGAGCAAAACAATTCGTATGACCATTAAATTATTAATTGAGCCAACTTGACTAAACGAATGATGCAGAAGTTCTAATTTTTGGGGCTGCTTTCACGTCCAATTCTCCGAATTGAGTACCAAAATCATGTGTAGTACTGTGTTATTTACCGATTTACATTCTCGAAACGAATTTAATGAAACTTTAATAACTCAGTCAATGGCAAACGTGCTTTTAAGAGAATGGTTGAATTTTTTTAAGCCATAAAATATACTACAGTTTGGCGCAGAATGAGCTATATGGTTCGAATTTTTTTAATTATTATTCTTTCTTTGTTTTTTTCAGCATTTTGTGAAGGAGACTTGGGGAATTAATTACGAATCGAACAACATACAAAAATAATTGAATTTTTCCGAAATTAAATTAAAAAGAGTACGTATGTGCGAAGCAGAAAATGGACATCACTTAATGGATATCATTTTTCAAAGCTAATTGCAAACAATTCCCCAATAATATACAGTATTTAAAACAAAAATTATAATAATCGCATAAATAAAAAAGTTATAAACCATTTAAACCATATGGCTAATTCTGCGCCACCCTGTATATATGTAAATCAATTAATCGTGAGGCTTTTTCACAAAATAATTGGTAAAAATATTGAATAAACTAGAAAGTGACGAAAAAAGAAAAAGTGAGTTTGTAGGACAAATAAACATATATTCCTACTGCTTTAAATGTAGTATATATCGTTCGAAAGGTCTAATCTTTTCTTTCCGACAAGATCGAGTCATTTGCTTCTCAACTTGAGTTTATTTTGTCGCACTGTGTTATCTACAAAAAGGAAAACAATCAACGGCGAGTATTATGCTAACTGCAGCGTTTAAGTGATGAAATTGAGGAAAACAGGGACTCATTTCGCGAAAAAGTTCAGTTCACATATTGACTATTGCGATTGGATTGCTTCATCAGGCAACTTGTTCTCTAGATTTATCTATTTAGCTATTTCCAACTAGAATAAATGATTTGTAGTAAAAGATCTGCCAGGAATCAAGAGGAGGTCTGCGAAGGATGGCTGTTTTAAGGAGCTAGACAGGTCTTCATATAAACACGATATCGAAGCTATTGAATATCTCTCGGAAAAGAGTATGGAACTAAAAGGAGACTATGTACAGAAATAAAGAAACATTTCCCAAATTCGTTGTGATTTTTTTGTTAGGCCCTCGTATATGTTGTGTGTTTATTAATATTCGCCTTTGAGAACTTTTTGCAAACTCAAACCCGTGTTTTTCCGTAAATATTTTGTGTTAAAACCAGTAAGGAAAGGCCGAAGGCGGGCGGAGTCGACTATATGATACCGTCCACTATCGTATTAGGGCAGTAAAAGCACATATCGTCCCATCAATAAAACAATAGCGTATACGCATATACACCATTATTTTTTATTGCTTTTTATTTCTATTTTTTATTCTATAACTGGTAAAAATTTGGTGGAATTCTACTTCCACAAAGTGGATCAAAAGTTAAATTGAAAAAAACGTGTACTTAATATGTATGTAGTATAGTACTTTGATCCCATTTATATAGAATTAACGCACTTTTAGACGTATATCTGATCTAATCTGTATCTGATTACACTGTGCGACACAACTTCCCTCCCAAGAACGAGACTATATAGGAATGAAACTATAGCCCAACAGTAGATAAGCTGCATACTCAGTTTTTTATTTCGTGATCGTTTGTCCTTTTCACAGGACTTTGAAAATTTCAAGGATAACAATTTTAAAATATTTTTATTTGCACTTACAACAATGCGAATTGATAAATATGGGTATCAAATGAAAGGGGAGAATTCCCGCTATTTAATAAAATTTTTGGAAAAAAAATTCCAAGGACGAAGGCTACAAAAAATGTCCTTTTAAACTTTAATCCTTTAATATCCTTCAAAGTTATGCAATTAAAAATCGTAAAAAAATACATGTTACAGAACTCTAACTGACACAACACATATTAAAATTTCAGCTTCCTATCTTTAACGGTTAAGGAATAACAAATATTTGAATTTCAAAGCCTATGCTCGTATAACATATTTAGGACACCGAAACAAAAAAAATATTTTATTCCCTCCCACGAAATGCACTATATAAAATTTAAAATATAGGGCCTAGTGCCCTATTCCTCATTTCGTGATCGTTTGTCCTTTTCACAGGACTTTTAAAATTACAAGGTTAACAATTTTGATATAACTTGTTTAGACGTTTTAAAATGTGAATAACATCAATATGCATATCAAATGAAAGGGGAGAATATTCTCTATACATTTTTATTATTTGTTTGTGTCTCTAAGGACAAAGGAACAAAAAATATTCTTTAAAAAGTTGAATTGAATTAACAGCTTTTAATCATTAATAGCACAGTGCAACAACCAAAATGGGAATGGGATGAAACCACTTGAAAATGAAAGTATACATTATCCATAACAAAACGTTCATTTTTTTTTAGTGCAGTGCGAGATTTTTTTTACACGCATTTGAAGTTGGTAATTTTGGAACGCTGTCTAACACGAAAAGATAATTGAAAATTTATTAATATAATTCTTATTTATTTGTATTGTCGTGGAAAGTTTTGGTATCTTGCTGTTTTTGGGGTTCATTTTTGATATTTATTGTTCCTACAACTTACGGTGGATGGCGCTGTCATAGAAAAACGTCAACTTCAAATTCGTGTAAAAAAAATTTTGCACTGAACAAAAATAAACCCTTGGAGGTTTTCTTATGGATAATGTCAACTTCCATTTGAAATTGGTCTCATCCCATTCCCATTCGGAAAGTTCGACTTGTATCACAGTGTAGTTTACAAGAAAAAAAAATTTTAAATACTATTCAGTCAGAATTTATCTTTTGGTTTGAGACCATATGTTCCATTTACTTTCTGTCTATTCCAATAAAGTAATAGAAACAAATACAAAAATTGGTAGAGAGTTTTAATTGCTTGGTAGAATTGACTGCAGTTTCGATAGACACCACATTTTTTAAATACTTCTACATTCAAGATTTATTTTTGTATTATTGAAATATTTTACTGTATTAATTTTAAAACGTGTATAATAAGCAGGCATTGCAATTATCACATCAGAGCTGTAAATTAGTTTTTCTGAAAAAATTAAAAATATGGATTGTCCCAACAGAAATAAGTTTTGTGTTACATGTGGGTTATTTGTACCTAAAAACAAAAATCGCAAAATAACAAAAAATTTTATAAAATGTTATGAAAAATATTTTATAATTAATTTTCCTCAAAACAACTGGTATGTTCCTGAAATTGTTTGTCACTATTGTTATCGTTCTTTAACTGCATCTGCGAAAAATGTTAGAGGACACTGCAGAATGAAATATATTTATCCAGTGATTTGGCTTCATCGCAGTGAACACGCTTTTACATCATGTTACTTTTGCCAAACACAACCCCAAACTTGTCGGATAAAGTATGAGTCTCGCGGCAAAATAAAATATCATATCTGTGAGTCAGTGAAACCGGCAGTAGTGCGTTCTTTGCTAAATCCATGCGCCCCGTCCGAAGAAGAAGTATTTCAATTTCAACAAGATTTTGAAATCCAATCATTGTACGATGACAATATAAATGAAATAACATCCGAATTCCAACCAAATCAAAGCGAGTTAGGAAATAATCCTCCACATTTGATAAGCCAGGATGACTTTGACGATCTTGTTCGTGACATTAATATATCACAGAGAAGTGCTGAAATACTGGCATCTCGTTTACAGCAGTGGAGATTGGTTTCAGAAAATTTCAAAGTTACATCTGCTCGAAAGCGGACAAATAAACAATCATTTGACGAGTGTTTTCAGATGGATGACACAACTAAAATAACATATGCGCCAAACATAGGAAAACTGTTCGAAGTCATTGGCCATGCGTATGATCCTGAAGAATGGCGTCTATTTATTGATGGTTACGTAAAAAGCTTAAAAGGTGTTCTGTTACATATTGGGAATAAACATCCATCAGTTCCAATAATTTATGGTAGTGATATCGTTGAAGACTACAACAATATGGAAAGCATCTTGAAGCTAATTAACTATGAAAGCCACCAATGGGTAATATGCTGCGATTTAAAAATAGTAGCTATACTAATGGGCCTCAAAAAAGGATTTTCCAAACATCAATGTTTTTTGTGTCTCTGGGAAGGAAGATCCAGAGAACTACATTACACAGACCATAAATGGCCAAGTCGTCATATATATCAGATTGGACGGGACAGCATTGAAAATAAGCCTCTAGTGCCAGCATCAAAAATTATTCTACCACCTCTCCATATAAAATTGGGACTCATACGAAATTTTATTCGAGCGCTTGATACTGAAGGATCAGCAATGGAACATTTAAAGATATTTTTTCCGAAATTAAGCAATGCCAGAATTATTGCAGGTAAGGTTTAATGATTTAAATATTACGGTATTAAAATTATATTTAATATTAACAGATGTTTTTGATGGCCCGCAATTAAAAAAATTATTACAGTGTAATGAGTTTGCAGGAGTACTCTCACCTGTTGAGAAAAAGGCATGGGTATGTTTCCAGAGCGTAGTAGAGAATTTCCTAGGGAACAAAAAAGATGAAAATTATGAAGACATTGTTCGCAACATGCTGGAAAGTTTCCGAGAAATGGGTGTTAACATGTCGCTAAAAATACACTTTCTTGCGAGCCATCTCGATTTCTTCCCCGACAATTTGGGAAATTTCAGTGACGAACACGGTGAACGGTTTCACCAAGACCTCGCCACCATTGAAAATCGATTTAGTGGAAAAAATGATTGTCATATGCTGTCGAAATACCTTTGGTCTATATGTCGCGATTCAGATTACCAACAATAACGGCAATGCAAAAGAGTTCATTTCAACCAACTGAAAGAATATTATTTAACATAAACATTTAAAATATATAAAATACATACATTATATGTAAACATGAAAAATATTAATATATTGAATAAACGCACGTAGCATATTGTCTTTGTACGGTGCGCGTGTTTTTTCCTTTCTGTTTTAAATACTTTGCGTTTTCTTTACGATATTTTTTTTATATTTTTTTTAAGATTGCAAATTTAAAATAATTGGCATACCTTAACTCACACTGATAGAAGGCTGATTTTGTTTGATGAAATTGTTCTACTCACAACTTTAAAGGAAATAAAGCAAATAAAAATATTTTAAAATTGTTATCCTTGAAATTTTAAAAATCCTGTAAAAAGGACAAACGATCACGAAATAAAAAACTGAGTATGCACTTTATCTACTGTTGACCTACAGTTTTATTTCTATACAGTCCCGTTCTTGGGAGGGAAAAAAGTTCGAATTTGTCGCACGGTGTTATCTATCTAGAAATACATACTATACGACATAAATGTTCTACAAAAATATTCTTCATACAATATTACTGGAGACATTTGAGCAAAGATTTTTCGTTTGGTAATGAACCAAATAAACACAAAATTTTGCATGATTTTGTTGCTCTGGCCGTTTGAGTAAACACAGAATTCATATTTCAATATTTCATAGAAATAATATCGAAAGTAACTTTTCTGCCATTTGACCTATTCAGACAGAAAAAGTGCAATCAATTTTTGGGTATACATATACGATTAGACTTTTCATGACATCTTATCCTGCAATATTGTTTTAATAAATCTGAGCATTTTTTTGTATAGTTTTTGTTGTCTCGCATTGCACACCATCCGCTCGCTCACCCCAAAAAAGAAACTTTGGTTTTTGTCTGCAAGTTATTCCCAGATGATAAAATCTACAACAGCATTATTTCCATTTTATTACTTGTCAGAATTGTTATTGCAATTCCCACCCGGTTCATTTCCCGCACAAGTTGCAACAATATGATTCCATGTGGGTTGCTCCTGCTGTTACTGCCATTTCTACTGAACGGATGAAAAGATACTCGTATGGGAATGTATGACGAGAGTTCATTATTGTTCCAACATCAAATCACTACCGAGACTTGTCAACGACGACTTTTATGAGTATTGATTTTATCTGGAATCACTTGGGTAGTTTTGTTTTGTGAAATGTAAAGGGTTTTCCAACAAGAGGTGTTATTTTGGTATTCAAAGAAAAATGCAATTTTTTGAGATAAATGATGGGATGTTTATTTCATAATAAAGAGGAAGGTATGCCGTTAATAATGAAAAACAACATCAGCCAAATGGCCACCACGACCACGCGTACTGGACCATATCCTTTTCATGAAATTTTCCAAATAGCAAAGTGGCTGCCTTATGTCCTCGATAGCCTCACGAATTCTATCTTTGAGGTCTTGAATCGATGCTGGGCTGTTGGCTTAGACCTTATCTTTCACGTGGCCCCAAAGGAAGAAGTCGCAAGGTGTTAAATCACAAGATCTCGGTGGCCAATTGTGATCACCTCTTCAAGAGATAACACGGTCCGGAAACTTTTCCCCTAACAGAGCAATGGTTTCGTAGCTTGTGTGGCACGTAGCGCCGTCTTGTTGAAAGTAAACGTTGTCCTGATCAATGCCATCCAACTTTGACCATACAATAAATCATTAACCATCTCTCGATAGCGCAATCCATTTACCGTAACTGTTGATCCAACCTCATTTTCGAAAAAGTAAGGTCCATTGATCCCGCCGGACCATAAACCGCAGCAAACAGTCACACGTTGAGGATGAAGAGTCTTCTCAACAATAACTCTTGGGGTTTCCGAGCCCCAGATGCGACAATTTTGCTTGTTGACGTAGCCACCGCGGTGGAAATGGGCCTCATCAGTCAAGATGATTTTGTATCGTTTTGTATCGTTCGATGATCGTGTATCGTTCCATTTTTATACCCTACACCACACTGTGGTACAGGGTATTATAACTTTGTGCATTTGTTTGTAACACCCAAAAGGAGAAGAAATAGACCCATCGTTTATTATACCGATCGACTTAGAATCACTTTCTGTGTCGATTTAGCTATGTCCGTCTGTCTGTCTGTCCGTCGGTCTGTCTGTCTGTCTGTCCGTCTGTGCATGCATTCTTGTAATCAAAGTACAGGTCGCAATTATGGTCCGATCTCGACGAAACTTTACACATATCTTTTTTTGGCCCAGGGACGATGCCTATTGAATTTGGTTAAAATCGGTTCAGATTTAGATATAGCCCCCATATATATGTTAGCCCCGATTTGACATGTAAGCGCTGTAAAAACTTTATTTTATATCCGATCAGTATGAAATTCGGCAGGAAAAGGTTTCCTATTACATGAATGAACTCTGTTAAATTTGGATGAAATCGGTTCAGATTTAGATATAGCCCCCATATATACATTACCCCCGATTTGACATATAAGCGCTGTAAAAATGTTATTTTATATCCGATCAGTGCGAAATTCGGCAAAAAGAGGTTTCTTATTACATGAAGGAATACTGCTAAATTCGGAGAAAATCGGTTCAGATTTAGATATAGCACCCATATATACGTTACCCCCGATTTGACATGTAGGCGCTGTAGAGACTGTATTTTATATGCGATCAGTACGAAATTCGACAGAAGGAGGTCTTTTTACATGAATGAGTATTCAGGGAAGATCGGTTCAGATTTATATTGATTGTTCCTCCTGATTTGGTATCAAACCGCTATAGAAGTTGGATTTTACTTCCGATCATTAAAATTTTCCAGAAAGATGTTTCTCAATTTAGGAACGAATATTGCTTAATTTAGCAACTATCGTTTCAGAATTAGATAATATGTTTCTACCCATTTACCAATTATTCCAAATTATTATGGCAATGACCCTTATCGCATTGTTAGGGAGGTGTAGGGTATGATATAGTCGGCCCCGCCCGACTTTCTGCCTTTCCTTACTGGTTAGTAATGACGTAGTTTGTCAAATGTCAAAGAATACCGGGTGATTCAAAATAACGCCTCTTGTTGGAAAACCCTGTACTTTCATGAATAAAATAGTTTCCATCATTTTGTGGTATTTGTACTTAACACTTGTTTTCATCTACATACGTAGTATAGGAAGAGATACAGACTTCTATTAGTGCTAAAGAAATTTAGATCACAGGATTTGGAATTATCATAATGGATTCCTAAATGTTTTTATGTTTTTGTGGTTTCACAATGTCTACCACATTGTCTAAAAAAGTAAGAAAATGTCAGTCTTACATTTCTCATATATTTTGAAAAATATAATATGCATATTGGTATTGTACAGGGTGGCGCAGAATGAGCTATATGGTTTGAATTCTTCATAACTTTTTAATATTTATTATTTCTTTGTTTTTTTCTCAGAATTTTGTGAAGGAGGCAGAAAATGGACATCACTTACAATATATCATTTTTCAAAGCTAATTGCAAAAAATTCCACAATAATTCCACAATAGTGTATTTAAAAAAAAATATAATAATCGCATAAATAAAAAAGTTATAATTCTGCGTATGTGGAAGATGCCAGAAAAAGTGGAAATATTTTGCTCGTTTTTTTTCTGACTACATATATCAATTGGAAAAGAAATTTTAAATGAAGAATTTACAGAAATTGAGTCGGTTTCAACTGTAGTTATGGGGAAATGATTTGTGTATGAATTTCTCAGTTTGTGTTATTCAATTTAATCTATGTATATCTCTACATGTCTATACATTCACCAACTTCTACTCTCCAGAATCTTTACGGATACCAATATTTAAGTATTTGTTCATTGATATATTGTAGTAAATTCTGTATATCTATCTGAACCGATTTTCTCAAAATTGAGCTGTATTCATTCATAGTTAAAAAAAACTTTTATCAGTAAAATTTTAAAAATATATTTTTAAAAATGAGGATTAAATTGCCATTAGAAAAATAAACATGTACGAGTATGTATGCAGGGGGACTATATATAAATCTGAATTCTTTTCTTGAATACTATAGAAAATCTGATACGATTTTCTTTAAATTTAGTAAGGTTCGTTCTTGGTTCAAGAAACTGTTGTATACCAAATTTTATGCAAATCTGATAGGAATATAGCTCTTAGATTCAAAATCGGGATGTAACTCTACACTATATGTCTAAATCTGCGCCAATTTTCATCAAAAGTAAACGAAAGTATATTTTAACAAGTAAGAAAGTTTCAGCCGGGTAAACCGACTTAGGAATACATACCCTCACTTTGTGAGTTTTGTAATTTGAAATATTACACGAATTAATCTGTCAATTTGTATGGGAGGTACCAGAGTGGGATTAACAAATACACCTTTATTTCCCTAAACAGTATATACGAGTACTTAAAATAAATTGCACTGAACCGAATTTTTAGCGTTTATGTGCACTTGTATATTAAATTTATGATCTATTCAATTTTTATATGTTTGGCCATTATTTGTGGGAGGTACCAAAAAAGAGTGTTGATAAGTCCGATTTTTCATAGGGCTATAATCGTATGTACTTTAAAACCAGTAAGGAAAGGCAGAAAGTCGTGCGGGGCCGACTATATAATACCCTACACCTCCCTAACAATACGATAAGGGTCATTGCGATAATAATGTGGAATAATTGGTAAATGGGTAGGAACATATTATCTAATTTGGAACCGATAATCGCTAAATTAAGCAATATATTTCTTAAATTGAGAAATATCTTTCTGGAAAATTTTAATTATCGGAAGTAAAGTATAACTTCTATAGCGCTATGATACCAAATCAGGAGGAAGATATATATGGAGGTTATATATAAATCTGAACCCATTTTCCCTGAATACACATTCATGTAAAAATACCACTTTCTGTCGAATTTCGTACTGATCGGATATAAAATAGAGTCTCTACAGCACTTACATGTCAAATCGGGGGAACATATATATGGGTTTGTATCTAAATCTGAACCGATTTTCTCCGAAATTGGTAGTATTCCTTCATGTAGAAAGAAACCTCTTTTTGCCGACTTTCGCACTGATCGGATATAAAATAACATTTTTACAGCGCTCACATGTCAAATCGGGGGTAACGTATATATGAGGGCTATATCTTAATCTGAACCGATTTCTTCCAAATTTAAAGGATTCATTCAAATAATAGGAAACCTCTTTCTGCCGAATTTCATACTGATCGGATAAAAAATACAGTTTTTACAGCGCTTTTATGTCAAATCTGGGGTAACGTATATATGGGGGCTATATCTAAATCTGAACCGATTTCTTCCAAATTTAATAGTGTTCATTCATATAATAAGAAACCTCTTTTTGCCGAATTTAATACAGATCGGATATAAAATAACATTTTTACAGCGCTTACATGTCAAATCGGGGGTAACGTATATATGGGGGCTTTATTTAAATCTCAACCGATTTCTTCCAAATTTTGCTGTGTTAATTCATATAATCCGAAACCTCTTTTTGCAGAATTTCATACTGATCGGATATAAAATAAAGTTTTTACAGCGCTTACATGTCAAATCGGGGCTAACATATATATGGGGGCTGTATCTAAATTTGAACCGATTTTAACCAAATTCTATAGGGATCGTCCTTGGGCCAAAAGAAAGATATGTGTAAAGTTTCGTCGAAATCGGACCATAATTGCGACCTGTACTTTGATTACAAGAATACATGCACAGACAGACAGACGGACATAGCTAAATCAACTCAGAAAGTGATTCTAAGTCGATAGGTATCATAAACGATGGGTCTATTTATTCTCCTTTTAGGTGTTACAAACAAATGCACAAAGTTATAATACCCTGTACCACAGTGTTTTGTAGGGTATAAATATTACACTGTACAACATTTTGTTGGTATTCTCGCTATAAGCTCTTAACTTTTTGTATAAAAGGGTACATTTGTGTGAGAGGTACCAAAACGGGCTTAGCAATAACCCTCGTTTTCACTGGACTTTAGGCACCATAAAAGCATTACACTGTACAAAATTTCAAGTATTTTTATGCACCGATATTAAAGTTATAAGCTGTTAAATTTTGATGCAAAATGGTCCATTTGTGCGGGAAGTACCAAAAAGGGCGTGGCAACTTCGCCTATTTTTATACCCTCACTTTAGTGTGACGAGGGTATATATCATTTGCTACGGAAAAAAGTGTAACACATCGAAGGAGTGATCTAAGACCCTAAGTATGTTCGGAGGAAATCCGTTTTGGGTCATTTTAAGTCGAATGAGCAATGTCCGTCCGTCTGTCTGTCTGTCTGTCTGTGTGTCTGCTGGCTGGTGCGCACGATAACTCTCGAAAGGAGTAACCGATTAACTTCAAATTTGGTATGTGGTAATATTTTGATCTATCTCCGGATGAGTTCGAAGATGGGCCATATTGGTCTACTCCTTCTGGTACCTCCCACACAAAGGGTTAAAATTCAGTGAAATATTGATTCTTTAATAACTTCTATACTACTTATTCGAATCTTTTGAAATTCTGAACATAATATTAGTATATTAGTCGCTATTCACTCGAGAAAAATGGGTGAAGTTGACATGCCCCTTTTGGTACCTCCCACACAAATGGACCATTTTGCATCAAAATTTAACTGCTTATAACTTTAATACAAGTGCATAAAAATGCTTGAAATTTTCTACAGTATAATGTTTTTGTAGCGCCTATTGTCCGGTAAAAAAATGGGCATTATTGTACAGCCCCTTTTGGTACATCCCACACAAAATGACCAAATCATACCAAAATTACATAGCTCGTAACTTTAATATACCAGTGCACATAAACGCTTATAGTTCAGCACAATGCAATGTATTTAAGAATGTACTGTTTACCGAAAAATATGTGTATTTGGAAAACCCCTTCTGGTACCTCCCACACAAATTGACAGATTTATTGGTGTAATGTTATATATTACATTACTCACAAAGTGAGGGTATACCTTAGTCGGTTTACCCGACTGAAACTTTCTTACTTGTTCACTTGTTTCTAGGTACTATAAAACCATTACACTGTACAAAATTGCATGTCTTTATATGTACAGGTATTCAAGTTATAGGCTGTTAACTTTTGGTGCAAACTAGTACATTTGTGTGGGAGGTACCAAAAGGGGCGTGCTAATTACGCCCACTTTTCACTGGACTATAGGTAAAGCATTACACTGTACAAAATTTCAAGTACTTTTATGCACTGATATTAAAGTTATAAGCTGTTATCTTTTGGTGCAAAAGGGTCCATTTGTGTAGGAAGTACTAAAAGGGGCGTTGCATCTTCGCCCATTTTTCTCGAGGTGATGGCAACTAATAAAATAATACAATGTGTGCCAGATTTGAGGTCAATCGGTAACTGCTTTCGAGAGTTATCGTGCGCACCAGCCAGCAGACAGACAAACAGACAGACGGACGGACGGACATTTCTCATTCGACTTAAAATGACCCAAAACAAATATCCGTCCAACACACTTAGGGTCTTAGATCACTGCATCGATGTGTTACACTTTTGGCCGTACAAATTAAACAACTAAGAAAGTTCAGTCCGGAAACCCGACTTACGAGTCCCCTAGCCTTCGGTCCCTAAAATATTCGCAAATTTATTTATTTTTTATTTTCTTTTAACTAAAGTAGTATCAATTTAAATTGCATATAATATGAGGGTTGCTATATATATTTCCGACCTTGTTCTTGTTCTCGTTGGATCCCGCACAATTTCACAATCGCTGAAAAAAAGGCTAGTGTCGATTGGTGCAAAGAAATTTTGAAAAAATACGATCGCGGTGCTTCAAAAGACGTTTTTTATAAGATCGTCACAGGTGACGAATCTTGGATGTATGCGTATGAGCCCGAAACAAAACAGCAATCGACCGTGCGGGTCTTCGAAGACGAGCCAAATCCAACGAAAGTTGTTCGTGGAAGAAGCACTTCGAAGCAAATGGTCGCCTGTTTCTTCGGCAAAACTGGTCATGTGGCGACTGGTCATGTGGCGCTTGACGGAACAGTCGGTCGGTCAATTCTGAGTGGTATACCACAATTTGTTTGGAGTCTTCGGAGAAATTCGAAAAACGAACAAGAGAAGACGAAGCATTGTACACCATGACAATGCGAGCTCTCACACAGCGGCTCAAACCAGCGCCTTTTTGACCGGCCAAAACGTCGAATTGATGGGCCATCCGCCGTACAGACCTGAATTGGCACCCAATATTTCTTTTTATTCCCGCACATCAAGAAAAAAATGCTTGGTCAACGATTTTCGTCACCAGAAGATGCTGTTGAAGCGTTCAAAAACCATGTTTTGGAGGTGTTTTAATCGGAGTGGAAAAAGTGCTTCGACAATTGGTTTGAGCGCATGCAAAAGTGTATAAATCATGCTGGAGAATACTTTGAAAAACAATAAAACCATTTCTGATGATAAAACATTATTATGCCAGACATATATATATAGCAGCCCTCGTAACTTTGAAGTATGCATTGATTTTTAGTTTATAATCAGTTAACTTTTGGTGCAAAATGATACATTTGTGTGGGAGGTACCAAAAGGGGCGTGTCAATAACGCCCACTTTTCTCTGGACATTAGGTAAAGAAAAACATTACACTGTACAAAATTTTAAGTATTTGTAGTTAACTTTCGGTGCAAAATGGTCCATTTGTGTGGGAGGTATCAAAAAGGACGTGGCAACTTCGCCCATTTTTCTTGAGGTTTTAGCGACTAATAAACTAATTACTATGTGTGGAATTTCAGAAGATTCGAGTATGCAGTATAGAAGTTACTAAATAATCAATATTTCACTAAATGTTAATCGTTTGTGAGGGAGGTACTAGAACGAGTGGACCAACATGACACATCTTCGAACTTAGCCGGAGAGAGAGAAAAATATTACCGCATACTAAGTTTGAAGACAATCGGTTAATCCTTTATCATCCGGGTATATATTAGGCCGGGTCGATTTGTGGGGAGGCAAAAAAAGTCGCCATTGCTCAGTGAAAATCGTATTCTAGGGATACAAATAAGAAACTTTGCCAAAGGAACCATACCTCTAAAACGAATTCTGATGTCCCGGAATTTGGGTCGAACTTTTGGGTAGGGGCAAATTTTGAAAAATCCCACTTTGATCCATTTAGAGTGCTCCAATCGAGTCCAAATGTATGACCGACCTCCACTAACTTTGGAGCACCGACCCACCCATGCCCCCTGGGGGTTCCATACATTTGGACTCGATTGGAGCACTCTAAATGGGTCAAAGTGGGATTTTTTCCGGGACATCAGAATTCGTTTTAGAGGTATGGTTCCTTCGGCAAAGTTTCTTATTTTGATCCCTAGAATACGATTTTCACTGAGCACTTCACTGCGTGGTGGTCGGTCATACATTTGGACTCGATTGGAGCACTCTAAATGGATCAAAGTGGGATTTTTTCCGGGACATCAGAATTCGTTTTAGAGGTATGGTTCCTTCAGCAAAGTTTCTTATTTTGATCCCTAGAATACGATTTTCACTGAGCAATGGGCGATTTTTAAATCGACCCGCCCTAGTATATATCATTTGCAACGAGCCAAAAGTGTAACACATCGAAGGAGTGACCAAAGACCCCAAGTATGTTTGGCGGAAATTCGATTAGGGTCATTTTAAGTCGAATAAGCAATGTCCGTCCGTCCGTCTGTCTGTCTGCTGGCTGGTGCACACGATAACTCTCGAAAGGAGTAACCGATTTACTTCAAATTTGGTGTGTGGTAATATTTTATTCTATCTCCGGCTAAGTTCGAAGATGGGCCATATTGGTTCACTCCTTCTAGTACCTCCCCTGGTTAACATTTAGTGAAATGTTGATTATTTAAAAACTTCTATATTACTTATTTGAAACCTCTGAAATTCTACACATAATATTAGTTTATTAGTCACTATCACCTCGAGAAAAATGGGCGAAGTTACAGCTCCCCTTTTTGGTACCTCCCACACAAATGGACCATTTTGCTCCAAAAGTTAACAGCTTATAACTTTAGTCTCGGTGCATAAAAATACTTGAAATTTCATACAGTGTAATTCTCTCCTGTGAAAAGTGGGTGTAATTGGCACGCCTATTGTGGTACCTCCCACACGAATATACTATTTGCACCCAAATTTAACAGCTTATAACTTTAATTCAAGTGCATAAAAATACTTGAAATTTTCTACAGTGTAATGCTTTTATTGTGCCTACAGTCCAGCGAAAAAGCGGGGGTTATTGCTACGCCCCTTTTAGTAATTAAAATTGAATAGATCATAACTTTAATATACCAGTGCAATATAAAGGGTTTTCCAACAAGAGGTGTTATTTTTGTACTAAAAAAAATTTTTTTGGAGATAAATGATCGGATGTTTATTTCATAATAAAGAGGAAGGTATGCCGTTAATAATGAAAAACAACATCAGCCAAATGGCCACCATGACCACGCTTACAGGGCCATATGCTTTTCATGAAATTTTCCATAACCAAACTGCAAAGTGGCTGCCCTATGTCCTCGATAGCCTCACGAATTATATTTTTAGGTCTTGAATCGACGCTGGGCTGTTGGCATAGACCTTATCGTTCACGTGGCCCCAAAGGAAGAAGTCGCAAGGTGTTAAATCACAAGATCTCTGTGGCCAATTGTGATCACCTCTTCGAGAGATAACACGGTCCGGAATCTTTTCCCGTAACAGAGCATTGGTTTCGTTGCTTGTGTCGCACGTAGCGCCGTCTTGTTGACAGTAAACGTTATCCAGATCAATACCATCCAACTCCGACCATAAAAAATTATTGATCATCTCTCGATAGCGCAATCCATTCACCGTAACTGTTGATCCAACCTCATTTTCGAAAAAGTAAGTTCCAATGACCCCGCCGGACCATAAACCGGACCAAACAGTCACACGTTGAGGATGGAGAGGCTTGTCAACAATAACTCTTGTGTTTTCCAAGCCCCAGATGCGACAATTTTGCTTGTTGACGTAACCACTGAGGTGAAAATGGGCTTCATCAGTCAAGACGATTTTTCGATGATTTTCGATTTTTCGAATTTTAATAATTTCAATGCATTGTTGAATCGTGTATCGTTCCATTTTTAGTAATGGCGTAGTTTCTACTTGTCAAATGTCAAAGAATAAAAGCTTCAAAAGTGACAGCTACCGAAATACCGGGTGATTCAAAATAACACCTCTTGTTGGAAAACCCTATATATGAAGTATCTACTGTTTAGCGAAAAATAGTAGTATTACATTACTCCCAAAGTAAGGGTATACCTTAGTCGGTTTACCCGAATGAAACTTTCTTACTTGTTTTCTAAATTGTTATCTTTTGTTGGGGAGGTATGCCTAAAGGAGTGACCCATCTTCGAACTAAGCCTGATATAGGAGAAAGTATTACCACATACAAAATTTGAAGTCAATTTGGCACTTCTTTCGTGAGCACCAGCCAGACATAGTTTAAATGGCTTAAAATATCCTGAAACGAATTGCTGCCAAACATAGGGTCTAAGTTCACTACTTCATGCTGTTACCTTATGGGGCCCTCATCACCGTAACGAAAGGGTATACAATTGTTGAAATATATAGTATTGAAAAGTTAATTTGTCTGAATTGTTTGGATATATTTAAATCATTTCTAAATTATAAAATCATTTTACTTTGTCTTCATCTTTTCTTGTAAAAATTTACAAATATTAGTTTCGTCATTTTGCTTTTTGTTCTTCAAAATTGTCAGGCGACAATATATGCTATTGGTGGCTCATAGCTCATGAGAGCGTAGGCGTATTTTAGGCACTTTGGGAATGTCTTCCACCACCTAACTAAGGTAAGTACGTGCTCAGAGTTTGTAATTAAAATCATTCCTTTATATTATACGTACTTGAACATTCATTCTCATTCTTTAAGTTATTACGCTTTATTTTTATATCTTGTTATTTTAGTAACGAGATGAGCTGATAGTGTGGGCGGCACTTTATTAACCTGTCTCCAGTTTTCACATTCTCTTGTAATTTTAGAGATGTCATTGGATTTCTCACAAAGTGTGGGTATACTTTTTCTACATTTTACACTGAAATCGCATTTTTAGGTTCGTCTGTAAAAGTGGTGCAGCCGTATGAACGGGTTTTGTTTGTATAATTATTACACTCCGCAAATGCGAAAATATCGTATTTTCCACACTCAGCCCAATCCACGGTGTGGAGTGTTGCACCGTCAAAAAACAAACTTCAGAACCTAACCTAATTGAAAGCGTACATTCTTAGTGCACTATCAAATGGTTGCGCCACTAATGTAGGTATGGGTTTTTACTCACCGCACAATTTGTGTTCGATTGTTGGCATGCAAAATTAGCAGTGGTGGTGATATTATTTTTCAGAAACGAAATCACCATTAGTTTATTCGATTGACATTTTCTTAATTTTAAACTTTTTTCATTTTATTTATTTTGCCAGTTTTTGTTATCGAATTAAAATACCCCAAATTCTACTTAATTTCTTTGTCTCTCGACTGACATCCCTATGTTGTTGTTTACATTCTTCGAACACTGTGGCGTATGAGTTTTGTGAAATTGACATTATGGGTTTTCTTCAACACTCATACGCACTGTCGCCTGGACTGGGAAGTTTTGCTATGTTATGAGATTATCGACAATATGGTTAAGCTCTCGCCATGAAAATTAGATTTACGGTGTCTTTAGACAATACAGACTCTATACTCGGGGGCATTGCGTCGGCGTTAGTCTATGGAATATGGAAAGGAATTTTGAGATAATGACACTTTAATTAGGTTTTATTTTCAGTGCATACATACATATAAATATATACATTTGTCCACTATCTTTATCAATATGGGCAAAATTTGTGTATAAAGTATGAGGAGTAATATATATAATATATATTCACTATCAAGTGGACAAAACTTGTGTAAAGGTGTCATATAGGTATATGAGACAATTTATTTTAGTAAGATATAAGAAAAAATAATTAATAAATAATTTAACAAGTAAGAAAGTTTCAGTCGGGTAAACCGACTAAGGTATACCCTCACTTTGTGAGTAATGTAATATTGAATATTACTCGAATTATTCTGTCAATTTGTGTGGGAGGTACCAGAAGGGGTTTATCAAATACACCTTTTTTTTGCTGAACATTAGATACTTTAAATTCATTGCACTGTGCCGACTTATAAGCATTTATATGCACTGGTATAAACGTTATGAGACATTAAATTGTGGTATGATTTGGGCATTTTGTGTGGGAGGTACAAAGAGGGGCGTGGCAATAACGCCCATTTTTCACAGGGCTATAGACACTATAAAAACATTACACTGTACAAAATTTCAAGTATTTTTATACACTGGTTTTAATGTTATAAGCTGTTAACTTTTGGTGCAAAAAGGTACCTTTGTGTGGGAGGTACCAAAAGGGGCGTGACAACAACACCCATTTTGCCCTGGACTGTAGGCAATATAAAAGCATAATACTGTACAAAATTTCAAGTATTTTTATACACTGTTATTAATGTTATAAGCTGTTAACTTTTGGTGCAAAATGATGCATTTGTGTGGGAGGTACCAAAAGGGACGTTGCGACTTCGCCCATTTTTCTCGAGTTGATAACGACTAATAAGCTAATACTATGTGTGGAATTTCAAAAGATTCGAATAAGTAGTATAGCAGTTATTAAAGAATCAATATTTCACAACATTTTAACCCTTTGTGGGGGAGGTACTAGAAGGAGTGGACCAATATGGCCCATCTTCGAACTTAGCCGGAGATAGAAAAAAATATTACCACATACCAAATTTGAGGTCAATCGGTTACTCCTTTCGAGAGTTATCGTGCGCACCAGCCAGCAGACACACAGACAGACAGACAGACAGACGGACGGACATTGCTCATTCGACTTAAAATGACCCAAAACGGATTTCCTCCGAACATACTTGGGGTCTTAGGTCACTCCTTCGACGTGTTACACTTTTTTCCGTAGCAAATGATATATACCCTCGTCACACTAAAGTGAGTGTATAAAAATTTTGGGATTATTAGAATTTTACTTTTCCATTCATTACATTGGAAATCACCGAAAATCGATGGAGTTTTAAAATTTTTTATACAAATCGTTTGTTTTTATTCTCTGACTTTACAGAGACTATGATATGTATTCGAGAAAATACGAATATTCAATCGTTATGATCTCAAATTGGAATTCTATATTCGGGAGCAATATTTTAATCTGAAGCGATTTCAAAATATTTTATTGAGCATTAGTATTAGCACTGTTATGTATGATTAGCTCAATTGTGATTGTACAGGCGGTCCCAAAATTAGTCGAACTGACACATAGATGGCGGTAGTTGTTTTAAAAAAGTACTTTCGTGAAAAGTGGCAAACAAAGTTCTAAAACATATGTTTTAAGTTTGAAGGCGCTTTGTTGTTTAGTTTTTTTTGAGCACTCAAAAGTAAACCTAAAAATCTCAATGAATTTGTAAACATGGAATAAAATTGGTCACCGATATGTAATACATACAATACTCTCATTTGAAAGGTCTCAGTCCAACCAATGTTAAAACCGAGCTAGATTCTACTTTGGGGGAGCCCCCTCTTTCGTTTACAACTATAAAATATTGGGTGGCAGATATTAAACGAGGCCGTACGAGCTGCCAAGGCGATCACCATAGTGGTCAATCAATTGAGTTGTCCAATCCAGAAATGGTTAAAAAAAATCCACAAAATGGTATTGGATGACCGTAGATTGAAGGTTCGTGAGCTAGCTGAAGTCAAAGGCATTTCACACAAGTAAGAAAGTTTCAGTCGGGTAAACCGACTAAGGTATACCCTCACTTTGTGAGTAATGTAATATTGAATATTACACAAATTATTCTGTCAATTTTTGTGGGAGGTACCAGAAGGGGTTTAAGGACTACACCTATATTTCGCTGAACAGTAGATACTTTAAATACATTGCACTGTGAAGAATTGTAACCGTTTATATGGACTGGTATATTAACGTTGAGATATTAAATTGTGGTATAATTTGGCCATTTTGTGTGGGAGGTACAAAAAGGGGCGTGGTGATAACGCCCATTTTTCACTGGACTGTAGGCATTATAAAAGCATTACACTGTACAAAATTTCAAGTAATTGTATACACTGATATTAATGTTATAAACTGTTAACTTTTGGTGCAAAATGGTACCTTTGTGGGAGAGGTACCAAAAGGGGCGTGACAATAACGCCCATTTTTCAATGGACTGTAGGTACTATAAAAACATTACGCTGTACAAAATTTCAAGTATTTTTATACACTGGTATTAATGTTATAAGCTTTTAACTTTTAGTGCAAAATGGTGCATTTGTGTGGGAGATACCAAAACGGGCGTGGCAATTTCGCCCATTTTCCTCGAGTTGATAGCGACTAACAAACTAATACTATGTGTGGAATTTCAGAAGATTCGAATACGTATAATAGCAGTTATTAAAGAATCAATATTTCACAACATTTTAACCCTTTGTGGGGGAGGTACCAGAAGGAGTGGACCAATATGGCCCATCTTCGAACTTAGCCGGAGATAGAAAAAAATATTACCACATACGAAATTTGAAGTCAATCGGTTACTCCTTTCGAGAGTTATCGTGCGCACCAGCCAGCAGACACACAGACAGACAGACAGACAGACGGACGGACATTGCTCATTCGACTTAAAATGACCCAAAACGGATTTCCGCCGAACATACTTGGGGTCTTAGGTCACTTCTTCGATGTGTTACACTTTTTTCCGTAGCAAATGATATATACCCTCGTCACACTAAAGTGAGGGTATAAAAAGTGCTATACAACGCATATTAATGGAAAATTTGATGATGAGAAAGCTGTGCGTATGATGAGTGCCGCGTTTACTCACAATCAAGCCAGTGCACCAGTTCACACATCCACTATTGCAATGGCAAACAAAAAACCAGTAAGGAAACGCTAAAGTCGGGCGGTGCCGACTATATAATACCCTACACCACTCTCGTAATATGAAATAACTCTGATGTATAAATTTTGTAATTCATGTATAAATTTTTTACATAAATTTACTTTTGGGACATTTTATACTTAAATAATACCCTGTACAACAGTGTGGTGTAGGGTATAAAAACGATTGGATCTAAAGAGCCAAATCGGACGAAACATATATACGGGAGCTATAGCTAAATCTTAACCGATTTTCTTTAAATTGGTTCTTGGTTGGTTCATGGAACAATAAACTCTACCATTCTAAATTTCAAAATGATCGGATGTAAAATACAGCTTCTATAGGACTAAAGGGCCAAATCGGACGAAACATATATATGGGAGCTATAGCTAAAGCTTAACCGATTTTCTTCAAATTCGGTAGTGTTAGTTCATGGATCAAGAAACTCTACCATTCTAAATTTCAAAATGATTGGATTTAAAATACAGCTTTTATAGGACTAAATGTCCAAATCGGACGAAACATATATATGGGAGCTATAGCTAAATCTTAACCGATTTTCTTCAAATTCGGTAGTGTTGGTTCATGGATCAAGAAACTCTACCATTCTAAATTTCAAAATGATTGGATGTAAAATACAGCTTCTACAGGACTAAAGAGCAAAATCGGACGAAACATATATATGGGAGCTATAGCTAAATCTTAACCGATTTTCTTCAAATTCGGCAATGTTGGTTTATGGATCAAGAAACTCTACCATTCTAAATTTCAAAACGATCGGATGTAAAATACAGCTTTTATAGGACTAAATGTCCAAATCGGACGAAACATATATGTGGGAGCTATAGCTAAATCTTAACCGATTTTCTTCAAATTCGGCAGTGTTGGTTCATGGATCAAGAAACTCTACCGTTCTAAATTTCAAAATGATTGGATGTAAAATACAGCTTCTACAGGACTAAATGTCCAAATCGGACGAAACATATATATGGGAGCTATAGCTAAATCTTAACCGATTTTCTTCAAATTCGGTAGTGTTGGTTCGTGGATCAAGAAACTCTACCATTCTAAATTTCAAAATGATTGGATGTAAAATACAGCTTCTACAGGACTAAAGAGCAAAATCGGACGAAACATATATATGGGAGCTATAGCTAAATCTTAACCGATTTTCTTCAAATTCGGCAATGTTGGTTCATGGATCAAGAAACTCTACCATTCTAAATTTCAAAACGATCGGATGTAAAATACAGCTTCTAAAGGACTAAAGGGCCAAATCGGACGAAACATATATATGGGAGCTATAGCTAAATCTTGACCGATTTTCTTCAAATTCGGTAGTGTTGGTTCATGGATCAAGAAACTCTACCATTCTAAATTTCAAAATGATTGGATGTAAAATACAGCTTCTACAGGACTAAAGAGCAAAATCAGACGAAACATATATATGGGAGCTATAGCTAAATCTTAACCGATTTTCTTCAAATTCGGCAATGTTGGTTCATGGATCAAGAAACTCTACCATTCTAAATTTCGAAATGATTGGATGTAAAATACAGCTTCTTCAGGACTAAAGAGCAAAATCGGACGAAACATATATATGGGAGCTATAGCTAAATCTTAACCGATTTTCTTCAAATTCGGCAATGTTGGTTCATGGATCAAGAAACTCTACCATTCTAAATTTCAAAACGATCGGATGTAAAATACAGCTTCTATAGGACTAAAGGGCCAAATCGGACGAAACATATATATGGGAGCTATAGCTAAATCTTAACCGATTTTCTTTAAATTCGGCAATGTTGGTTCATGGATCAAGAAACTCTACCATTCTAACTTTCAAAACGATTGGATGTAAAATACAGCTTTTATAGGACTAAATGTTCAAATCGGACGAAACATATATATGGGAGCTATAGCTAAATCTTAACCGATTTTCTTCAAATTTGGCAATGTTGGTACATGGATCAAGAAACTGTACCATTCTAAATTTCAAAACGATTGGATGTAAAATACAGCTTCTATAGGACTAAAGGGCCAAATCGGACGAAAGATATATATGGGAGCTTTATCTAAATCTGAACCGATTTCAACCAAATTCAATAGCGATCTTAACAGCCGCGAAATACTTTAAACTGCAAAATTTCAGAACGATCGGAGTGAAATTGCGACCTGTAGTCGACGAACAACTTTACATGGACAGACGGACGGACGGACATCGTTAAATCGACTCAGCTAATGATTCTGAGTCGATCGGTATACTTTAAGGTGGGTCTAGCTGTGTTATTTTCAGGTGTTACAAAAATCTGCCGTGAAACAAACTTATAATACCCTGTACCACAGTGTGGTGTAGGGTATAATAAAGTTTGAATTGCTTCCGCACGCACCTTATTTATAAGATTTAGCTCCCTCTGAATATTTTTATACCATACACAACACTGTGGTACAGGGTATTATAAGTTTGTTTTACGGCAGATGTTTGTAACACCTGAAAATAACAGCTAGACCCACCTTAGAGTATACCGATCGACTCAGAATCACTAGCTCAGTCGATTTAACGATGTCCGTCCGTCCGTCCGTCCGTCCGTCCGTCCGTCCGTCCGTCCGTCCGTCCGTCCGTCCATGTAAAGTTGTTCGTCGACTACAGGTCGCAATTTCACTCCGATCGTTCTGAAATTTTGCAGTTTAGAGTATTTCGCGGCCTTTAGTTCTATAGAAACTATATTTTACATCCAATCGTTTTGAAATTTAGAATGGTAGAGTTTCTTGATTCATGAACCAACATTGCCGAATTTGAAGAAAATCGGTAAAGATTTAGCTATAGCTCCCATATATATGTTTCATCCGATTTGGCTCTTTAGATCCAATCGTTTTTATACCATACACCACACTGTGGTACAGGGTATTATTTAAGTATAAAATGTCCCAAAAGTAAATTTATGTAAACAATTTATACATGAATTACAAAATTTATATATCAGAGTTATTCAGTATTACGAGAGTGGTGTAGGGTATTATATAGTCGGCACCGCCCGACTTTAGCCTTTCCTTACTGGTTTGTTTCCAAAATTGGCTCTGTGGAAAAATTTGCCAGCTATGAAGAGGTGGAGGTTGCGGTTAATGGATATTTTCAGGTGCTAGATAGTTCTTACTATAACAGGATATAGAAGGGAAAAAGTATATCGAGAGAGATAAAAGGAGATTATGGTGAGAAATAAAGAAAAAATTCCCAAAGTTGTTGTGTTTTCTCTGTTAGGTCGGCTCATTTTGGGACCGGCATGTTTATGGATATGGTTACAATTTTTTGCGGAATTGTTGCTATCTATAGCGTCAAGAAGACTTGGATGGGCCTATATAAAAATGTGGACAAATAAGATTCATTGACCCTTGAAATGATTATGGGTATAAATTACAGAATTTTTTGCCGATCGAATGGAACTGGAGGAGGGGCTAAGTAAAAATATGGACTAATAAAGAGTCCATTACTCTTGTGAATGGATCGTAAATAAAAACAAGTAAAAATAACATAAAAACAAGTAAAAGCGATAAGTTCGGCCATGCCGAATCTTATATACCCTCCACCGTGGATTGTATTAATTTCTGTTACTGGAGCAAAATATAAAATTATCCCTTTTGTTTGGCAAATTATGAAAAAAACGAACGTGCAAAGTTTCAGCTAAATTTATTAGCAAATGTGGTGTTTATGGCTTAAATAAGCCTTTTTGCAGCAACATCTATAGGTATATTAATTTTGTCACTCCGTTTGTAACACCTCTAAATATTGATCTGAGACCCCATAATGTATATATATTCTTAATTGTCGAAAAATTCTAAGACGATTTAACCGTCCGTCCGTTTGTTGTAATCCAGCTACAGACCGTAATAATAGAGCTAGGTTGATCAAATTTGGTAGAAATATTTCTTATAGTTGCAGGTAGTTTGGGATTGCAAATGGGCCATATCGGTCAATGTTTTGATATAGCTTCCCTATAGAGGTCGCTCCAAAATACGGGGTTTGAGCCATAGATACCACATTTTTAAAGTAATTTAGCTGAAACTTTGCAGTTTGTATTATATTTTGACAAGAATTCATCACAGTAAACATTTTACAAATCGGTTCATATTTTGTTATAGTCACCCTATAGAGGTCCCTCCAAAATATACGTATTTAAGCCATAAATATCATATTTTCTAAGCATTTTAACTGAATCATTACAGTTTGTATATAAGTAAGACTAGATTTCAACGCAGTAAAAAAATTTTAAATCAGTTCAAATTTTGTTACAGTCCACCTACAGATGTCGCTGTCAAGCTGTCAAAAAGGCTCATTTAAGCCATAAACACCACATTTTCTAAGAAATTTAGCTGAAACTTTGCATCTTCATAAAATGTATACAAATAAATATTTATTTTGTTGTAGTCCCCGTGTAGATTAGCTCACAAAAGACTATTTAAGCCATAAATACCACATTTTCAGGCGAAGCGTTCGTTTTTTTAATAATTTACTTAAACAAAAAGAATCGTTTCATGATTTGATCCATATTCAAATATGTTTTCAGTAATAAAATTGTATGCAATCCATGGTATATAAGATTCGACATGGCCGAACTTAACGCTTTTACTTGTTTTTTTTTTGTATATTTTTATTACTTCTTAAACACAGAATAACTTTTATTTAAGCATTCAGAAAATATATCTATATCTTAAACTTAATGCAAGATTAAAATTTTTCAGTGATAACAAGTTTTTTTTTTAGAAATTTTGAGTGTTCGTAAAACTCCATTATAATTGAAATCGTATAATCTTGTGTAACTGTAAATTTCTCGATGGATTTACAACAAATGATGTCTCGGAATATTTAGAAATGAAAACTGAGTGAATTAAAAAGTTATTGCAATTTTTGACTGTATGATATAACTCGAAATCGAAAAATTCAGCAGTTTTGAATCATTTTAAATAAAATATATTTGAAGAAATTTGTAAATGATAATTTTTTTGTTTGTAAATACATATTTTATTTGAGAAAGATAGATAAGATACTACGAAAAATTAACTAAATTTACTTTTACTACCATTTTTTGTAACGTCAGCAACGGCACTTTCGCCAAGATTATTGATTGCATTCCTCAAAAATATTTTTAAGGAAATATTTCAATGCCACTTCGATGCAAATTCACATTAACCTGAAAACCTACTTTCATTTTTTGCAACGTCCATTGCATCATCAAAAATATTTAGGTATATATTTATGTAAATGTGATTTTAAAGAATTCTGAAATAGTTATTGTTACTGAAGGTTATATGAAAATATTGCCGTCAGAATGCCAAAGGGATTAATATTAGCAAAAAAATTCGTACGTATGTAACGTCCGCAACATACTTGTGTCTTAGCACACTATTTAGATGTCCATTCCTCCCCACTAAAATGGTAATGTTATACTGTTTAACTGAACAAGTAAGAAAGTTCAGTCGTTCGGCCCCGCCCGACTTGTTGTCTTTCCTTACTGGTTTCCGAATGTACACAGTAGTCTGTCAAAGAATAATACTTAGGTTTAGGTTTAGGTTTAGGTTAGGGTGGCAGCCGTATTTTTTTTTACAAACTCACATAGACCAGTTTAGGTCCCTAGTGTTACCACGGGCTGAAATGCCCCTCATCGAAACCAACCTGTTTGATATATAAATTTATCGATAGTACGAATATCAGTACTGGAAAGATCTGTTAGGCTGCCTAAAAAGGCCGACACCAGTATGTCCAGTCGTCGTTTACTCAAAGCGGTACAGTCGCAAAGCAAGTGCTCAATGCTCTCCACTTCTTCCTCATCTCCACAGCTTCGGCAGAAGTCATTGGAGTCAATACCCAATCTTTTGGCGTGTTCGCCGATCAAGCAGTGTCCCGTCAGAACCTGTACTAACGTAGACAATCGTTTCCTCTCTAGTGCGAGGAGATATTTTGACCTTCTCAGGTCATACCTTGGCCAGATTTGTCTAGCTACCCTGCAGGTGCCGATTTCTGTCCATCTTTCGTTGGACTGCCTGATTGCCTCTTGCCTAAGCCAAAGCTTGCACGTGGATAGTGGCGCACCAATATATGCAAATTCTTCGAGAATTTGTAATGTCGTCCCTTTCCTAGCAAGTTCATCGGCTTTGCAGTTCCCCGGGATATCCCTATGCCCAGGCACCCATATGAGGTGTATATTAAACTGCTCAGCCATCTCGTTAAGAGATCTGCGGCAGTCGAGGGCTGTTTGTGAATTTAGGGATGTTGCCTCCTGAGAATTGATGGCAGCCTGGCTGTCCGAGTAAATTACAACGCCAGTGTTGGTTACTATGTTGCGACTCAGCCACTTGGCGACTTCCCATATTGCCATTATTTCGGCTTGATAGACACTGCAGGTATCTGGTAGTCTGTGAGCTATATCCAGACTAAGTTCTTCACAGTGTACTCCGAAGCCAACCTTTTCATCAAGCTTCGAACCATCCGTGTAAAAGTGGAGATGGTTTCTATTACCTGGTATTCTGCCGACCCATTTATCTCTGGCGGGAATCATAGTAATGTAATTTCTCTCGAAGGTGTACACAGTTGGTATATAGTCCACTCGGTCGGTTACCATAGCACTACACTTTGATATCCTCATGTGACCATAGTTTTTGTACCTCCACATTGATAGGCAGTTTAATCTTATTGCCGCTTTGGTTGCAACTTCTCTCGCCACAATATTAATCGGCAGTATATGGAGTAGGGCTTGTAGAGACTCGGTCGCTGTAGTCCTTAAGGCTCCGCTTATGCTCAGGCAGGCTGTTCTCTGAACCTTTGTTAGTAGGTTGGTAATGGTTAGTTTGTCAGTTGCCGTCCACCATACCACAATACCGTATAACAGTATTGGACGAACTACTGCTATATATATCCAGTGGACGATTTTAGGAGAGAGTCCCCACCGCGACCCTACAGCCTTTTTGCAGGAATATAAGGCGACGTTGGCCTTCCTTACACGTTCCAATACGTTAAGTCTAAATAACATTTTCCTATCTAGAATTATTCCTAAAAATTTTGCACTTTCAGAAAAGACTAGATCTGTTCCATTTATCCGAGGTGGAGGGTCCACATGTGGGACATTATTCATCCTAGTAAAGAGAACCAATTCTGTCTTGTTGGGGTTAACGCCCAAACCGCTGCTTATGGCCCATCTAGCCAACTTGTTCAGAGCCACCTGTAGGATGTCTCTGAGGACGTTTACGAATTTGCCACTCACTGCGATTGCCACGTCGTCCGCATATGCCACGACCTTGCAGCCACAACGTTCTAGATCTAGCAGGATTTCATTCACCGCTAGGTTCCAAATTAGTGGAGACAATACTCCTCCTTGCGGGGTCCCTCTGTTTACATACCTTGTTAGAGTTGTGGACCCTAGACATGCTGTTATGCGTCTTCTGGTGAGCAGACTTTGAATTAGTCTAATAAAACTAGTGTTAACTTTTAGATGTGAGAGTGCCGCAATTACCGCATCTGAGTGAATGTTGTTAAAAGCCCCTTCTATGTCAAGAAATGCCACCATGGTGAATTCCTTGAAATGCAGGGACGATTCGGTAGACGTTGCTTCTTCTACTACTTCCCTGAATAGAGCAGTCGGTACTACAGATTCATAAGGCAAGTAGCTGGAGACCACCCAATATATGCGATTACCGATCTCCAGGCTAGCAGCTGTTTGGTCTTTACCACTTAAATTAGTCAGGAGAAATATACTTAGATCTTTCCTGGCCAAAATGCAGGTTCTTGGAGTGCTTTCACAGTTGGCCACAAGCAGTTTAAAGTTGGGTGTCCTAATACCGCACACCCTTCCTCCCACTACGTAGGGCTCCTGTATCAGGACGACGTATACTGCGCCTGTGGACAGGCGCAGCAATAGAGCCGCTGAGGCTGCTTTAGCGTGATGGAGGTTAATCTGTAGAACTCTTACCATCATTGGTAATTGACAGATTAACATCCACCCCGACAAGGGTGTTATCGAACTCTTCGTCCGTATCGTCGAGAAGCATGTCCTCGCCAGATGCGTCAAAGAGTCCGGAGACTCCCCTCAGCCTCTCTGTGTCCGAAGTAGAGCTTTTGTCCTCAGAGAAGGACGTTACAGATATTCTGTTAGAGTTGGAGTCACCAGAAATAATAGGCGTGGGTACCTCCGCACTTCCAGAAAGTGCCACGGTGGACGACTCACCTTCTGCAGTGGGAGCTATATCCTGCTTGTATATCTTCAAGACTATAGTCTCGAAGCCATATTGTAGGGTTGCACTCGCACTTTGTATATGGGAGGTGGATTCAGCGTTTAGGATAAGATTGACCTGCCGCTTTTTACCATCCGCCTCACCCACCTTGCTGATTCTCCAATTATGGGCCGGCAGACCAGGATTGGAATCTTTTATTATTTCTAAGATGTCAGCCGGGTTGGAGGGTTCTTCTGTAACCCAGGTGATGGCTCTAGGGTGACTAGGGATGTTGTTTTTTTCGACAACATCCAACTGGGCACCCGGCCACACCTCACCCGCTCGACTCAGAGCAGCCTTATACAGGTCTACTGATCTGGCATCACCGAAATATAAGAGCTTTACTCTCCCCTGATGCCATCCTGCATCGTTGCAGATTGGTGGTTTGCCCGGCATTTCTCTACGGACATCGAGGTAATGAGCCATAATGGCTGATTGTACATGACTCCATTTGTCCTTGAGGATGGATCCATCCTCACTACTTCTGTCTATAACAGCCATCACTAGACTCTCCTTCGCCACTTCATTGAAGGGCTTGGTGAGTGTCCTGTTGATGGTGACATTAGGGCCTCTTGCCTTTTTCGAAGGCAGGGGTTCATCAGGTGATCTGATTCGTTTTACTTTATTAGCCGTTGACACAGCTGAATTTGTGGCTCTTCCAGCCGACTCATTGGCCTTAGAAGCATCTATGACGCCTTTAGCCCAGGTAAGTGACTCTTTTTGTTTTTCGGTAAGAGCCGAAATCTCAACAGCCTCCAACTTCGTCAAAACTCTAAGCGCTACACGATGCTCATTGTGCTTCCGTTTTGACGGTCGGACATGACGTTTCCCCCTTACCGCACCACCTGTTGTGAGTACTTGGGGGAGATTTTCGCCATTTTTGGTGTGGTCGGCTTTGGCCAAGACCAACGGACGGACAGTCGGACGATTGGGGAACCGCGCTCCATCGGAACACGAAGGCATCCCCGTCAAGAGAATTTATTTTTATTTTGTCTGTATTAGACCGTAATAGGTACTACGATGTAGGCCTTACAGACTTTGTACAGATTTTTGCTATTGCGTAATAGGTACTGGTAACTATCCGCTATGTGATAAACACGTCCGTTCACTGCGAATGATCAGCAACGAAGAATAATACTTATTTTCCACTGTTCTGGCATCTCCCACACAAAGTAAAATGTCCTTATAACATTTATCACAAGCTACGCTTCAACTGCAGTCGTTGTCTTATAAAAACGAGTATATTTTTACTTGTTTTATTCAACATTTAATTCATTCTGACCTTTCACAGAATAGAAATCTATTTGTAGCATTTGATTTATCTTTAATTTTGCCCAGTATCCAGATGGTATAGGAATTGCTAATTAAATGAATAGAAATATGTAGTAGCCTTAACCTTTGTCTTTGCTTTGCCGTTGCAATAATGGACCACAATTGTTAGATCACAGTGACGGTTAAACAGTCGGCCATTGTTGAATGCAATACAATACGACTACCGTTCGAAGCCCACACATGTTACGTACGTACAACCAATACAAGAATTAATTTTCCCATGAAAACGCCCAACTGGAAATTGATTGAAGCAAATGGAGACATCACCGCCTACTCATTCACCAACACTTTCAATGGAATTTGTCAATGCGAAACTGAAAGTAATGATTGATTGGCACTTGGATTTCAAAAACACATTACTTAAGCGTTCTTTGTTAGGAAATAGCGGGGGAAGGTCTCTTGTTGAATGAACGCCTTTCTTCCCACAATGGGCAATAATTTGACCTTTGCTGTGTGAGTGACTTGTTGCTTCACAAGACACACACAAATGTTGGAACACACATTGGGACCAATCAGTAACTTATCATCATTAGTCATTAAAATGTGGGCACTTTTAATTTTTTTTTGGGGAATTTGAGTCCATGCTGGAGGGAGGAGTATATTAGAGAAAAATATTTTATAATATCTAAAAAGATCCTTGGTAAGAGAGTTAAAATCTGTTGTCTGATAATACTATATTAATTTAAGAATCTGGTGGATTCAATATTTCTCCTTAATTGTAACTCTTTAGGTGGAGGTACCATATAAGAGTGAACCGATATGATCCATCATCAAAATTAGACTGAGATATGAAAGAAAAATACACATACAAAATTTTAAGTCAAACTATTGCCAGTTAGACAGACGGACAAAACTCAAATGTTCAGAAACGGATTTCCCCAAACATAGGGTCTTAAAATACTTCTTCGATGTGTTACTCTTTTTGTAGCAAATTATATATACCCTCCTTCATTAAAGTGAGTTTCACATAAATATCGAAAAAATTTAAATTGAATTTCCAAAATTTTTGCAAGTTTTGCATTCTTTTGAAATCTTACGGCCTGTTTATGTATTTCTAACGAAAGTCTCTGCGAACGAAAACCAGTCACTCACTTTCGTCAGGAATTTGGTTTCTCTAACGTTCTATTGTTCGTTCGCCTGGCCTTACGTCAATGACGTTAGCAATTTACCAATTGGAAAATAATGTAATTGCCAGAACAATAATTTCACAACTTCCGGTCTAAAAAAGCACACAGTTTTGTATGGTCGACCTTAGCAAATACATATCTGTACTATTTACACTAGCGGTGGCCAAAAAAGCAACCCTGGGTGGTTAGTTGAGCTGTACCAAGACTCTCATTTCTTTCTCTCACGTCTCTCTCATTGTGCACTGATAATTTTTTTCCATCTTAGCGAGCAACCAATATTGACTTCTTTATGCTAAAATATGTACACAATTTTATTATCATTTAATTGTTTTTACCATAATTATATTAATATCTACTAATTTTTTGCTTTTAATAATGTTTATTTTGTCATTGTTCCTATCAGTCGACAAATAAAACAATGTGACTCGATCTGACATTTGTGTCCGCCGAGATGACAGCAAAAAGGGATAGAGAAACCAAAACTTGCACTGAAATGATTACGTTTTCGTACGAGTTCATTATCGTGCGACTTCTCGTTGTGATGGTAGTTAGTGAAACCCAAATCAGCTGTTTGTCGTCTGGCAGGCGAACGAAAGCAAATTTTTATGTTACAGAAACAGGCTGTTGAAATTTCCGCCTCGGTCAAAGTATTGCAGCTATGAATCTGAATAACAATTAACTATTCCCAAGAGTGTTAGTGGTCCATTGAAGTCTGCGATATTTTATTGTATTTAAATAATGATATACATTTTTAATTGATTTTGCCCATATCACATGGTCAGTGGTGGATGTGGCATTGAAGTACGTACTCTTGTTTTCTGTTTGTATCGGTTTTATGCTCGCGACACTTGTTTAATAATTTATGGACATAAAAGTCATACAATTAAATTCCATATTAATTGCTGTGCCGACCGTTTGTGCAAACAAACACGGTTATCCAATTAAATGTTGATTACTTTTCGGAATATCCTCATTCACAGACATGCATGCAAACATGGCATTTGCAGAAGTACACATCTATGTGTAGATATATTTTTTGTTAACATACTCGCATGTGTGTGTGTGTGCATACATTGGAAGGGGTCAGTATTCTGAAAATTGCAAATCCTTAATATCATACCATAGAATTCTAAGTGGAAACATGTAGTTTTTCAGGAGAAGCGATCCACAAAGGGTCAGCATTCAAACCTAAGGTAAACCTTTAGAAAATGTTACCACTTGCAAAATATCAAGCCATTCGGTTACTTCTTTAGGATGGACATAGTTCAAATACCTTAAAAAGTCGTAAAATTAAATTGTCCTATATAAACAACTATTCAGGGTCTTAGGTCATTTATTCGATCTTTAACACGTTTGTAATAAATCTTCCCGAACCAAAATTGTGATGACAAGGTTTTTTTATCCCCTCATCTTAGAGAGGAGGGTATACGCAGTATGTTCAAAAAATATTTGTATTTGTATTTTTTCAAAAAGTATTTATTTATTCATGAATATCTATTTTGTCCCCTTCAAAGCAATTCCCCTCGGATATAATACACTTCTGCCAAAAGTTTTTTCCAATCCTCGAAGCACTTCAAATAATCATTTTTTGTGATCTTGTTCAGCTCCTCCTTCGATGCCGTCTTTATCTCCTCAATCGTGGCGTAGGGTCGTCCTTTCATGGGCCTTTTCAGTTTTGGGAACAAAAAAATAGTCACAGGTGGCTAGGTCAGGGGAATACGGTGGCTGCGGCACCATTACTGTGTTGTTTTTGGCCAAATATTCGCGCACAAGCAACCATGTGTGTGCAGGGGCGTTATCATAGTGCAAAAACCAATTTTTATTCTTCCACAAATCCGGGCGTTTTTGGCGGATTGCTTCGCGCAAAGTTATGCAATGCGCATAACTTGCAGGTAATATTCTTTATTGAGTTTTTGGTCCAAATTGAGCAATTTTGGCTCGAATTTGGCGGCGACCAGACTCATGCCCAAATCATTGGTTAAAATCGAATGGCACGAGCCAATCGATATGTTTAGATCCTGCGCAACTTCTCTAATGGTAATTCGTCGATTGACCAATATTATTTTATTCACTTTATCAATGTCTTCGGCTGCTGTTGACGTGCTTGGGCGTCCGGCACGCTGTTCGTCCTTCGCATCTACTAGGCACTCTAAGAACGTTTTGTGCCACCGATAAACGTTGCTTTGGTCCAAGGTAGCTTTACCATATGTCACAGTCAACATTCGGTATGCGTCAGCGCACTTTATTTTGTTTTGCACACAAAATTTTATGCAGATTCTTTGATCCATTTTCTGAAATAGATAAAAATCGAAGACAAGTTAAAACACATTCAAGCACAACAGCTGTCAAAAATTAACTAAACATTCAAAATGGCCGACCTTGTCAGCATAAGTAAGGGACATGAGTACTAACATAACGCTACAAAAATATCAAAAATCAAATAGACGTAGCCCGCGGAAATGAAAAATTTCCCATATTTTTTGAATATACCTCGTATATCATTTGCTACGAGACAAAAGTGTAACACATCGAAGGAGTGGCCTAAGACCCCAAGCATGTTCGGCGGAAATCCGTTTTAGGACATTTCAAATCATTTCAGCAATGTCCGTCCGTCCGTCTGTCCGTCTGTCCGTCTGTGTATCTGTATGTCCGTCTGCTGGCTGGTGCGCACGATAACTCTCGAAAGGAGTAACCGATTGACTTCAAATTTGGTAAGCGGTAATATTTTTCTCTATCTCGGGTCGAAGATGGGTCATATTGGTCCATTCCTTCTAGTACCTCCCCCACAAAGGGTTAACAATTAGTGCAATATTGAATGTTTAATAACTTCTATGTATACTTCTTACTCGAATCTTCGGAAACTCCACACATAGTATTAGTTTATTAGTCGCTAACAACTCAAGAAAAATGAGCGAAGTTGCCATGCCCCCTTTGGTACCTCCCACACAAATTGACAATTCTGCACCAAAAGTTAACGGCTTACAACTTTAATATCAGTGCATACAAATACTTGACATTTTGTACAGTGTAATGCTTTTATAGTACCTAGAGTCCAGAGAAAACTGGGCGTTATTGGTCCGCCCCTTGTGGTACCTCCCACACAAATGGACCTCTTTGTACCAAAAGTTAAAAGCTTATTACTTTAATACCAGTGCATACAAATACTTGAAATTGCATTTAATAACTTTAAAATATGTACTGGTATTAAAGTTAAGAGCTGTTTACTTTTGGTACAAAATGGTCCATTTGTGTGAGAGGTACCACAAGGCGCGTCCCAATAACGGTCACTTTTCTCTGGACTCTAGGTACTATAAAAGCATTACACTGTACAAAATTTCAAGTCTTTGTATACACTGGTAATAATGTTATAAGCTATTAACTTTTGGATCAAAATTGTCCATTTGTGTGGGACGTTCCAAAAGGAGCGTGCCAATAATGCCAATTTTTTACAGTATTGTAGGTACTATTAAAACATTACACTGTACAAAAATTTCAAGTCTTTGTATGCACTGGTAATAATGTTATAAGCTATTAACTTTTGGATCAAAATTGTCCATTTGCGTGGGACGTACCAAAAGGGGCGAGGACACTTCGCCCATTTTTCTCGAAGTAATAGTGACTAATAAACTTATACTATGTGTAGAATTTCAGAGGATTCAAATAAGTAGTATAGAAGTTATTAAATAATCAATATTTCACTACATGTTAACCCTTTGTTGGGGAGGTACTAGAAGGGGTGGACCAATATGACCCATCTTCGAACTTTGCCGGAGATAGAAGAAAATATTACTACATAGCAAATTTAAAGTCAATCGGTTACTCCTTTCGAGAGTTATCGTGCGCACCAGCCAGCAGACAGACAGACGGACGGACATTGCTCATTCGACATAAATGCCCCAAAACGGATATCCGCCGAACATACTTAGGGTCTTAGGTCACTCCTTCGATGTGTTACACTTTTGGTTCGTAGCAAATGATATAAAGTCAACTCAATTTTATTTTAAATGGAAAGTGGTAAATATTGGGAAGTTGTTTAAACTACAGAATATGAAGATATTTTGATAAATGTAAGAGTTATGGGGAAAGTGTTTTCCTAGGATAGGTTAGTTTGAGAAGAGGAGGCAGATTGCTCCGCCACATGTCCATTCATATATGTACACAGAAGCCAGCATTCGGCCTATTGTACGCTGTAATTGTTTGTTTCATGTACAAGTCCTGAATAAGTCATTTCCCAAGAAACGGTATCTATTGTTTGCGAAAGCTGGGCACTGGCAAAGAAGGTGCTCCAATGTTTCGCCATAACTTATATCTTATGCAGATGCGGTAGTAAGCCTCAGTGCGATGTAAGGACCCTTATGATCTTACTCTTCTCTATTTTGCTCAATTTCAGCAAAGTTTTGGTTTTGTCCTCGTTTGGGTCACCACACAAGGTTCTTGTTGTTTCCCCAATGGCTTCACTATACCATAGTGTGATATGGTCGTTATTCGCGCATGTTTTCAGTTCAGAACGCTTAGCCCCGAAATGTTTTGCATTCTCTAGTTTTGTTGTTTTAAAGTCGCGATGCAAGGCATTTGCTTTCTCATTTCCTCTTACTCTGTGATGACCAGGCACCTATATGATGTGTATTGTGCCGTATTCAGTGTAAGCACTAATCGCCATTTAACAATCTAAAACTGTCCTTGATTTAACTGTTCTAGACGTTATTGCCTTGGTAGCCATTTGGCTATCTGTAACCAGTAAGGAAAGACAGAAAGTCGGGCGGGGGCGACTATATAATACCCTGCACATCCCTAACAATGCGAATATGTGCATTGTGATAAGAATTTGGCAGTGTTCATACATGTAATAAGAAAACTCTCTCTGTCGAATTTCGTAATTATCGGATATAAAATACGGTTTCTACAGCGCTTACATGTCAAATCAGGTGTAACATATACATATATCTGAACCGATTTCCCCGAATTTGGCAGTGCACAAACAAGTTATAAGAAAACTCTCTCTGTTGAATTCGTACTGATCGGATATAAAACACGCTTTCTACAGCACTTAAATGTCAAATCGGGCGAAACATTTACGAGGTAAGCTAAAAAATATCGCGAATTTTTAATTTCCACGGGCTACGTGTATTTGATTTATGATATTTTTGTAGCGTTATGTTGGTACTCATGTCCCTTACTTGTGCTGACAAGGTCGGCCATTTTGAATGTTTAGTTAATTTTTGACAGCTGTTGTGTTTGGATGTGTTTTAACTTGTCTTCGATTTTTATCTATTTCAGAAAATGGATCAAAGGATCTGCATCAAATTAAGTGTGAAAAACAAAATAAAATGCGCTGACGCTTTGCGAATGTTGACTGTGGCATATGGTGAAGCTACCTTGGACCAAAGCAACGTTTATCGGTGGTACAAAATGTTCTTAGAGGGCCGAGAAGATGCGAAGGACGAACAGCGTGCCGGACGCCCCGTTTTCACAGTTTTCTTTGATTCCAGGGGCGTGGTGCATTATGAGTTCTTGCCACAGGGTAGTACGGTCAATAAAGAATATTTCCTGCAAGGTATGCTCAAATTCCGCCAAAAACGCCCGGATTTGTGGAAGAACAAAAACTGGCGTTTGTACCATGATAACGCCCCTGCACACACATCGTTGCTTGTGCGCGAATATTTGGCTCAAAACAACACAGTAATTGTGCCGCAGCCACCGTATTCCCCTGACCTAGCCCCCTGTGACTATTTTTTGTTCCCAAAACTGAAAAGGCCCATGAACGCCACGATTTAGGAGATAAAGACGGCATCGAAGGAGGAGCTGAACAAGATCACAAAAAATTATTATTTGAAGTGCTTCGAGGATTGGAAAAAAAGTTGGCCGAGGTGTATTATATCCGAGGGTATTACTTTGAAGGGGACAAAAGAGATATTCATGAATAAATAAATACTTTTTGAAAAAATACAAAATTCGCGATATTTTTTAACATACCTCGTATATGGGCGCTATACTCGTATCTAAGTCCGAAAGGATTTTCCCCGACTTTGGTAGAGTTCCTTCATGTAATAAGAAAATTATCTCTGACAAATTTCGTTCTGATCTGCTATGTAATATAGTTTGTACAGCGCTTACATGTCAAATCGGGGAAACATATATATAGGGGGGCTATATCTAAATCTGAACCGATTTTCCCCGAATTTTGTATTGTCTCTAAGTGTATCACGGGACTACTCTGTGCCAATTTTTTTACAAATCGGATCAAAAATGTTGCTTATAAAATGCATACTCGTATATGGCAAATCGGAGGTACATATATATATGGGAGCTATATGTAAATCCGAACCGATTTTTAACAAATGCAAAAGGGTTCGTCTTTGGGCCTAAAGAAAGGTATGTGCAAGGTTTCGTTGAGATCGGTCCATAATTGCGACATGTACTTTGATTACAAGAATACATCTACAGACAGACAGACGTACAGAGGGACAGACGGACATAGCTAAATAGACTCGGAACGTGATTAAAAAGTCGATCGGTATAATAAACAATGGGTCTATCTCTTCTCCTTTTGGTTGTTACAAACAAATGCACAAATACACAAAGCATAATATCCTGTACCACAGTGTGGTGTAGGGTATAAAAATATTTACATAAGTTGTTCTTGTGTTAGTGATAAGCCAGCTCACACACTCTGTAATTGCTCGGACTTTCGCCTGTAAGACCGTGTTCTGGTCGGCTAGGCAAAATAAAAGTTCGGTTTCCGGTTCTTTCATATAAAGACCCAGCCCCGCCCTTTCCCCTACTTTCGAACCATCTGTATAACAGCAAGTTCCAGCGGGTGTCTGGGCTAGGATTCCATCAAGGTCTGGTATCAACGTTTCACACTCAACAACTATTGATGCTTCAGGTATTCCTAAGGATTGGGGTTTGCCAGCAAGGGAGGTGAGAGTAGGCGTTGCGACGAAATCCCTTCTATGACAAACTCCAATTACATCGATAGCTCAGTGGGGAAAAGAGGTATGTGTGTTCACGTATGCATTGAGCGACGTTGGCGATGCAGTAATGCAAGAGGCGAAATATAAAAGGAAAATACATATATAAAACACAAGAGTTTAGTATTTTCGATAATCATAAAGGCAGAGCTTTAGTTTGTATTAATGATAACGTATATTACCATGTAGCGATGCGTAGGATCCGTAGAGATCCAAACGGCACGATAGCAAAACGACAAGAGATATGCGCGAGTGCAAACCAACGACTATTAGTGATGTGCGCGATTGTATCGCCTAATAAAGACTAGTTACAATACTAGAGCCAGATGAATCAAGGAGTCGAAAATCCGCAACAGCCTCTGCTTGCGGGAAGTCCCTCTCTACATCCGAACTATGCGAATAACGTCCCGGGAGATTCGGAGAGGGATACAACGCTGGATGTCTCTCCTTACAATCCGGGCCATGCGAATATCGTCTTGGGAGAGTTTGTAGAGAGATTCTTTTAATCCCTCTACGATCCGTGCTAAGCGAATTCGCACGGATCGAAGGAGAGCACCAAACACAGAAAAGCCCTCTCTTGCCAATCAACAAAGGAGATGCACAAGCTGGGGAAGTTGCGCGACAATGTTACGAACTTAAACAGGTATTCTGTCGGATACTGATGCTATGTCAGTTAAATTCCCTGCCACAACCTCAATTATTTTTTGATGATGTGGCCTATGATCGCTTTCGATCCATTCGACCATCACTTTAAGTCTTACTGCCGTGAGGGCGGCTTCATACCCAATCTGTATCTCTATTGCTTGGACATTTACAATTGTCTTCATTGCTCTAATAGATGTGGTCCTCATTGCTCCGCTTATGTTGAGTCAACACATTCGTTGGACCTTTTGAGACATTTTTATGTAGCACTTCTTTTCCATCGATGTCCACCATACTACTGATTACACTTTTGTAGAGCCAGTGTGTCATCTTTGGATTGAAGCGCCATTTTGAGCCTATTGCTCTTCTGCATAGTGACCAGCATCTGTGAGCTTTGTTTGCGCGTGCTTTTATGTGGTACTTCCAATTTACTTTCAGGAGCAAGATAACTTCTAAGTATTTGACCTTGTTGGATACTGAAATTGTTTTGTCTAGGAAAAGTGGGCCAACGTATTGGCCAATCTTTGTTTTCCTTGTAAACAGACATATCTCTGTTTTGTCTGGGTTTATATTTAGACCTCTCGGTCGAGCCCTATCATATGGAATTTTAGAGCTGTTTCGGCCCTTCTACAAAGTTGATTTGGATTCCTTTCCCTCAGAAGTATTATAACGTCATCTACGCAGCAGACTGGTTTAAGTCCTTCGTCCGTAAGGATCCTTAGGAGACTATTTATCGTAGTAACCCACAGGAGTGGTGATAATATACCACCCTGTGGTGTTCCCTGTGCTACTCTGTCTCTTATTTTTATATCGTGAGACCCACAATTTATCCATTTATTCCTTATCCAGCCTCGGAGATCCCGGTCTACCTGAAACTGATCCAGTGTCTTATTGGATAAGTGTCCGTACATTGTTGAAAGAACCTTCAGTGTCAAGCATACCGCAAGTGTATACATCTTGCCATTGAAGGATTCTTCTATATTGTGTACTACCTCGTGTAGGACGGTTTCCACTGAGCGTCCCTTAACATACATATGCGTGTTGTTTACAATTAAACATTTCGATTGGTATCTTACTTTTAATCATGGTATTCACTATGGGCTCCATGGTTTGGAGTGTCGTAACGTGACGAATCAGTGTCATATTATTTTACTCACTTTCTCTTTATATTATATTTTTCCCCACTATCCCCCTAACATAGCCAATCGTCGGGTCTAATACAAACCAGCTCTGCAGATATCCACCATCTGTACGATTTTAAACAAAGTTCAGGGAATGGCTGATATGTGTATCATCCGACTTTATAGTAAGGCAATATGTCGCACCTACTACCATTAGACTTAGGGAACTGTCACTCCCCAACAACTAAGTGGGCCTTGATGTCATTTCTCACGCCTTGATTCTCAAAAACTGCCCTCAACTGTCGCAGAACTCTTCACTAGATGGCAGTTAAATATTCACCTGCTACTCGTAAGGGGCGGCATGCAACCTTAGGCTCTCATTTCTTTGAGAAGTTAGCAGCTAACTTGATGATGTTAAAATCCGCCAAATTTTTAGATTTTAAAGCAATAAAATTGTTCAACGGGTGGGCCTAGGTAAACAATATGTTCTTCCTTACGTCGCTGTGGTAGCACAATGGTATAGTCTAAGTGAATTTCTTATACAGGCAGGCTGTCACTCTTAAGTTAAACTAACCTAACATAACCATAACGTAAACAAATACAATCGCTTAAGACCTTTCTATGTGAAGCAGAGCGCAATATGGACCAATGCGGCCCTTTTTTCAATCCTAAACGAATCACATGATAGGCACTGTTGCTGCCAAATCTGAGTCAACTATTTTTTTTTGCAGAATGTAGTATGATTGCAACAGACAGACAGACATGAAAAAGTCCTTATAAAGTCTCAGATCAATATTTCTTGTTGTTACTAAGAGAATGACAAACTTAGTATACCCCATACTATTCTAAATGGTTCAATTAAAGCATTCAAGAAAGTGTATCAGAAACAATTCTTGCACCTAATAATCTCAATATTGAAATTTGGGACTTGATTTTGAAGCATTCGGACCAACTTCAAATGACAACGCTACGTTCATAGCATTTGTTGCGAACATAATTACTCTTAATTTCAAATAAAGCGTTTTTCAACAAGAGGTGTTATTTTGGTATTCAAAGAAAAATGCCATTTTTTGATGTTTATTTCATAATAAAGAGGAAGGCATGCCGTTAATAATGAAACACAACATCAGCCAAATAGCCACCACGACCACGCTTACAGGACCATATCCTTTTCATGAAATTTTCCATAACCAAATCGCAAAGTGGCTGCTCTTTGTCCTCGATAGCCTCACGAATTCTCTCTTTGAGGTCCTGAATCGACGCTGGGCAGTTGGCGTAGACCTTATCTTTCACGTGGCCCCAACGGAAGAAGTCGCAAGGTGTTAAATCAAAAGATCTCGGTGGCCAATTGTGATCACCTCTTCGAGAGATAACACGGTCCGGAAACTTTTCCCGTAACAGAGCAACGGTTTCGTTGCTTGTGTGGCACGTAGCGCCGTCTTGTTGAAAGTAAACTTTGTCCAGATCAATACCATCCAATTCCGAGCATAAAAAATCATTAATCATCTCTCGATAGCGCAATCCATTCACCGTAACTGTTGATCCAACCTCATTTTCGAAAAAGTGAGGTCCAATGACCCCGCCGGACCATAACCCGCACCAAACAGTCACACGTTGAGGATGGAGAGGCTTCTCAACAATAACTCTTGGGTTTTCCGAGCCCCAGATGCGACAATTTTGCTTGTTGACGTAGCTACCGAGGTGGAAAGGGGCCTCATCAGCCAAGATGATTTTGTATCGTTTTTTTGTTCGATCGTTTTTTGTCGTTTTGTATCGTTCGATGATCGTGTATCGTTCCATTTTTAGTAATGGCGTAGTTTCTACTTGTCAAATGTCAAAGAATAAAAGCTTCAAAAGTGACAGCTACCGAAATACCGGGTGGTTCAAAATAACACCTCTTGTTGGAAAACCCTGTATTAGGTGGGCAGATTGGACATCTCCTTCCTGAACTGAAGACAAAACTACAAAGCAGCTTCAACCAAATTTTAAATAAACAAAATAATAGAAAATTTTATTTTATTTTTTAGTTTTTTTTCTAAAATTCAGTTCGATCATAGCTTATGGCAAGTCAAAGTGTAAATAGTAAACACTATTTTATAACACCCAATCGAATATTAATACAGATGCATGTGCATAAATATACATACTTACATATGTATATCCATACCCATTTAACACAAACACCACGGACGACAGTAAATAATAATTGTAAGCTTCATTCTATCCCAACGGCGGCGGATTGCACAAAATCCACACTGGACACATAGACGATTATATATTCAAGGTTAGCTCAGACTCAAACCCATGTCATTGATATTGTGTCCTTGCCCCATGGATGTCCTTTGAAGAGCAAATGTTAAAGGTCACATCCAAGCTCTTGAGTCTGTGCATGTGCGTCTGTGTGAGTTATTGTAAAATTCCTGTAAACAGTAGAGATGACCATGGAGCAACAAATGCCGAGATAGTAAACGATTTTCTTAATGAACCTAAGGAATTTGTCATAACTACTAAAAAGAGAATATATATTTTTGTTTCGTACACTGACGAAAAAAATTGACCCGAAACTAATGACACTATTGCCCTTAAACTACAGATGTATTCTGTCATTGTTTGAAGAACGAACATCATAAAATTTAAGATAATATACTTGATTTCGAGGCAATTTTATTTTGTTTAAAGACAATTACCTCATTTGTATGATCAATTGTCTTTAGTATTATGTACATGTTGACTTTAGTGTTTCTTTCTGAAATGTCTTTAAATCAATGAAAAATTTATTAAGCCAAGTTTATTTGCAAGCAATTTGAGGATAAATGTCAATAGTTTTAATGATTGTGGATAAAAAATTATACAATTTTACGTGTCATATTACACAATGCTACAAAAAATTTTGTTTTGGTGTCCAAGACCTAAAAACTTTTTTTTTGCATTGATTGAGGCATACTATTTTATGAAACCAAAACAAAATTTTTTTTTGGTAAAGCCTTTTAATTTAAATTTTTTTTCTAAAATTCCAATTTTCATGGAATTGAACTTTAGTATTTGGACCATATGTTTTGAAGTACAAGCTCGATGGAGCCGGGATACCACTTAAGTTAAAGGAAATTATAAGGGCTAGAAATGCAATTTTTGACATTTGATTTTTTTCATTTTTTTAGCTTTTTTCAAGTTTTTTTTTTTAAAAATTTTTTTCTAAATTAAAATTTTCATGGAAGTTACCCCTAATATTTGGACAATATTTTTTAACTACAAGCTCGATAGAGGCGAGAGACCACTTAAATTAGAGGGAATTAAAAGGGCTAAAAATGCAATTTATTACATTTTTTTTAAAAACAAAAAAAAACGTTTTTTGCTGACACGAAAAAATTCATAAACCAGTAAGGAAAGGCAGAAAGTCGGGCGGGGCCGACTATATAATACGCTACACCTCCCTAACAATGCGATAAGGGTTATTGCGATAATAATTTGGAATAATTGGTAAATGGGTAAGAACATATATATGCGGATATATCTAATTCTGAACCGATAATCGCTAAATTAAGCAATATTCTTTCCTAAATTGAGAAACATCTTTCTGGAGAATTTTGTAATGATCGGAAGTAAAGTACAACTTCTATAGCGCTTTGTAACCAAATCAGGAGGATCATATATATGGAGATTATATACAAATCTAAATCGATTTTCCCTGAATACTCATTCATGTAAAATAGAAACCTCTTTCTGTCGAATTTCGTACTGATATAAAATACAGTCTCTACAGCGCTTGAATGTCAAATCGGTGCTAACATATATATGGGGGCTATATCTAAATCTGAACCGATTTTCTCCGAATTTGGCAGTATTCCTTCATGTAATAAGAAACCTCTTTCTGTCGAATTTCGTACTGATTGGATATAAAATACAGTTTCTACAGCACTTGAATTTCAAATCGGGGGTAACATATATTTGGGAGTTATATCTAAATCTGAATCGATTTTCTCCAAATTTGGCAGTATTCCTTCGAGTAATAAGAAACCTCTTTCTGCCGAATTTTGCACTGATCGGATATTTCTACAGCGCTTACAGGTCTAATCGGGGGTAACATATATATGGGGGCTATATCTAAATCCAAACCGATTTTCTCCGAATTTAGCAGTATTCCTTCATGTAATAAGAAACCCCTTTCTGCCGAATTTCGCACTGATCGGATATAAAATACAGTTTTTACAGCGCTTACATGTCAAATCGGGGTAACATATATGTGAGGGCTATATCTAAATCTGAACCGATTTTCTCCGAACTAAGCAGTATTCCTTCATGTAATAAGAAACCTCTCTTTGCCGAATTTCGCACTGATCGGATATAAAATAACATTTTTACAGCGCTTACATGTCAAATCGGGGGTAACGTATATATGGGGGCTATATCTAAATCTGAACCGATTTCCTCCAAATTTAACAGTGTTCATTCATATAATAACAAACCTCTTTCTGCCGAATTTCATACTGATCGGATATAAAATAAAGTTTTTACAGCGCCTACATGTCAAATCGGGGCTAACATATATATGGGGGCTATATCTAAATCTGAACCGATTTTAACCAAATTCAATAGGGATCATCCTTGGGCCAAAAAAAAGATATGTGTAAAGTTTCGTCGAGATCGGACCATAATTGCGACCTGTACTTTGATTACAAGAATACATGCACAGACGGACAGACAGACAGACGGACAGACAGACAGACGGACAGACAGACAGACAGACAGACGGACATAGCTAAATCGACTCAGAAAGTGATTCTAAGTCGATCGGTATAATAAACGATGGGTCTATTTCTTCTCCTTTTGGGTGTTACAAACAAATGCACAAAGTTATAATACCCTGTACCACAGTGTAGCGTAGGGTATAAAAATAGCAAATAATTCGCAAAAAATATTGTTTGTCCCATTTATTGAAAGCAATCATCCTAACGAAGAAAACAATGCCTATTTGCAAAGAGTCTATGGATAAATGTTTAAATTATGAATATTTGGTAATTTTGTTTTGGAGGTACCAAAAGGGGCGTGGCAATAACACCCATTCAACACAATTTCAAGTGTTTGTAAATGCAGACAACGAAGTTATAAGCCGTAAACTTTTTGTACAAAATGATCCATTTGTATGGGAGGTACCAATAGGGGTGTGGCAACATAGCCCATTTTTTACGGGATTATAGGTACTATAAAAGCATTACACTTCACAAAATAGCAAGTATTTCTATAGATTGGTATCAAAGTTATAAGCCGTTTTCTTTTTGTACAAAATGTTCCATTTGTATGGGAGGTATCAAAATGGGCGCCCATTTTTCTTAAGATAATAGCGACCAATAATACTAATACTATGTGTGGAATTGTGAAAGATTGTGAATAGTAGTATAGAAGTTCTGCGATAATCAATATTTCACTAAATTTTGACCCTTCGTGGGGGAGGTACTCGAATGAGAGGACCAACATAGTCCATCTTTGACCTTAGCCTGAGAATGAAAAAAATATTGACACAATGCAAATTTGAAGCGAATCTGTTAATCCTGTCGAAAGTTATCGTGCCCACCAACCAGACAGACAGACGGACAAGCTGGCGGACATTGCTAAAATGACTTAAAATGGCCCAAAATCGATTTTCGCCAATTATTCTTAGGTCGCTCTATCGATGTGTTAAACTTTGGCCCGCAGCATGCGATATATATCCATGTCCAGTGGGAATTACATGTATGTTGAAATTCTCTTATTTCTACCAAAAATGCTATTTCTTCATTTATAAATAGATTTTCTTCAAATAAGCATTGCTTTCTTCGTTAGGGTTCCAGCTTTAAAAAATTGGAACAATCATTTTTTTGCGAATTTTTTCCTATTTTTTATGGTTTTTTTCGCGCCAGCAAACTATATTTATACCCTACACCACACTGTGGTACAGGGTATTATAACTTTGTGCATTTGTTTGTAACACCCAAAAGGAGAAGAAATAGACCCATCGTTTATTATACCGATCGACTTAGAATCACTTTCTGAGTCGATTTAGCTATGTCCGTCCGTCTGTCTGTCTGTCTGTCTGTCTGTCTGTCTGTCTGTCTGTCTGTCTGTCTGTCTGTCTGTCCGTCTGTGCATGTATTCTTGTAATCAAAGTACAGGTCGCAATTATGGTCCGATCTCGTCGAAACTTTACACATATCTTTTTTGGCCCAAGGACGATCCCTATTGAATTTGGTTAAAATCGGTTCAGATTTAGATATAGCCCCCATATATACATTACCCCCGATTTGACATATAAGAGCTGTAAAATGTTATTTTATATCCGATCAGTGCGAAATTCGGCAAAGAGAGGTTTCTTATTACATGAAGGAATACTGCTAAATTCGGAGAAAATCGGTTCAGATTCAGATATAGCCCCATATATATGTTACCCCCGATTTGACATGTAAGCGCTGTAAAAACTGTATTTTATATCCGATCAGTGCAAAATTTGGCAGAAAGAGGTTTCTTATTACATGAAGGAATACTGCTAAATTCGGAGAAAATCGGTTCAGATTTAGATATAGCCCCCATATATACGTTACCCCCGATTTGACTTGTAAGCGCTGTAAAAATGTTATTTTATATCCGATCAGTATGAAATTCGTCAGGAAGAGGTTTCTTATTATATGAATGAACACTGTTAAATTTGGAAGAAATCGGTTCAGATTTAGATATAGCCCCCATATATACGTTACCCCCGATTTGACATGTAGGCGCTGTAGAGACTGTATTTTATATGCGATCAGTACGAAATTCGACAGAAGGAGGTCTTTTTACATGAATGAGTATTCAGGGAAGATCGGTTCAGATTTATATTGATTGTTCCTCCTGATTTGGTATCAACCCGCTATAGAAGTTGGATTTTACTTCCCATCATTAAAATTTTCCAGAAAGATGTTTCTCAATTTAGGAACGAATATTGCTTAATTTAGCGATTATCGTTTCAGAATTAGATAATATGTTTCTACCCATTTACCAATTATTCCAAATTATTATGGCAATGGCCCTTATCGAATTGTTAGGGAGGTGTAGGGTATTATATAGTCGGCCCCGCCCGACTTTCTGCCTTTCCTTACTGGTTTTTTTAAAAAAATCAAATTTTTTCTATATATTTTAACGAAACTTATATTTCCTCATGAATTTTTTTCTTTAATTTAGAGTGTATCCGGTCTTTATCAAACATATATGTACTTGAAAAAATATGGTACAAATACCGGGTTTTCCAATAGGGACATAACAATTTCGTACCTTTACGTCAACGCAACCTCAAACATTTCTGATGAACTTTCATTGTCGAAGTCGAAGTCAACATTTTCATCATGGTAAAGTTCACTTACGTGCCACGTTTGGAAATCATTAAAAATTTCTACCGAAATTAAGAGCTTTAAGAGCGCTTACTCCAATTTTCGGCCGTAATAATCGTCCCACCCGACAGGCTGTGCGTGCTATAGTGGATAAATTTGAACCCAAATTTTCACTTTTGTATGTCCCGACGCCAAAGACATGCCTTACCGCTCGAAGCGACGAAAATATCGCAGCAGTAAGTGTATCCGTTCAATATGAGCCAAATCAGTCGATTCCACGTCGTTCTCAGGAATTGGGCATCTCTCAAACCACACTGTGGCGTATTTTGCGAAAAGATCTTGGCCTTCATCCTTATAAGAACAAACTGACTCAAAAACTAAAGCCACTTGATCATTTGAAACGCCGAAATTTCTCCGATTGCGCTCTGGCAAAGTTTCACGAAATCCAGAATCCGATGAAGCTCATTTGTGGCTGAGCAACAAATCCACATGTTCTTCAAGAGACACAATTGCATCCGCAAAAAATTACTGTGTGATGTGGTTTTCATGCCGGAGGTGTGATTAGGCCGTGGAGATTAGGCAATGGAGAGCGCTATCGTGCCATGTTAGAAAATTATGTTTGGCCGGAATTGGATGAACTTGACATCGCCGATATGTGGTTTCAACAAGACGGATACAATCGATTTACTGACAAATTCGGTGAACGTGTTATCTCGAGAAATGGTCCGGTCGAATGGCTACCCCGTTCATGCGATTTAACGCCATTGAATTTCTTTTTATGGGGCCACATCAAATCAATGGTCTATGCCAACAAGCCAACAAATCGCCAACGTTCCGGTCGAAATGTGTGCAAGAGTGGTGGAAAATTGGGTCCAAAGAAGGGCTTGTGGTGGTCATATGACCGAAATCGAATTTCATTCTTAAAATGTTGCATTTGCAGTACACCTGGAATTAATTTTAACTCTATATCTTAAATATTCTGAATTTTATTAATATATAAAATTGTTATGTCCTTAATGGAAAACCATATACTAAAAGCACATGCCAAGAAAATGGGATTTTTAAAGAAAATTTTTTAAAAAAAAAGTTTTAAAAAAAAATTACCATTAAAAAATGTAATATTTTTTATTGTGGTTAGGACACCATATTACACCAGAAAATGTTATGCAGAACCCTTCGTCAAAAATTTTGTACCATAGTGATATTAAAGACAACATGTTCTTATTTGTAGGCCTTCAAAATTGTTCGTCGTCTTTGCTGGCTTTAAATCAAGAACATAGCTGTCTTCAAAAGAATGCAATTTTTTTACATAATATTATAGATGTGGTTTTATTTTATGGGATGAGCGGTAGCGAGAGGACAATTTATAGTATAGTTAATTGTAAAATTGAGAGTAGCAGAGTAGTTTGTTATAGTTGAATCAGTTCTTGTGAATCGGTGGAATCGGTGGTAGAGGACAGTTGTGGTCGGTCGCAGTTGGATACAAAATTAAGACACTGAAAAACCTAAGAATGGTAGTGCAAAGAATGTGCGCAGCGTGTGTGTTTGTTTAAAACTTGAACTACTAAAATAAATGCAGTATTCGACATAGGGAAATTGAGAGAAAGATGGTGTCATAAAATCCATTTTGAGTATAGGGAAAAAACGGGTATGAGGGATAACATGTTGGTGTTTCTGTGTTAATTGCCTTTGGCTTTTAATAGGAAGTATACTAGACTAAACACAAAGGCGTCTGATATTTTAAGCTATTATCTTATGTATAGGGTTTTCCAATGAGAGTGATATGTTTCTTTGAAAAAAAAACACACTTATTGTTAAGGAAATTCCAAAGTTTTTTATTTAATGTGAAGTACAATCGATACAATTAAGTTATAAATAAAACGTCATTCAAATGTCCTCCACGACTTCTTCTGCAGGAACGAATTCGATGAACCCAATTTTCGAGCACCTTTTCCACTAAATCAAGTCGTATGTCATGAATGGCACGTTCAATATTGACTTGTAAAGCTTGAAGAGAGTCCGGTTTATTTCGAAAGACCAATGACTTCAAATAACCATACAAGAAACCGTCTAATGGTGTTAAATCGCAACTTCTTGGAGGCCATTCAATATGGCAATTTCTTGAAATAATCGAATCTCCAAACTTTTCTCGCAACAATTCAATTGTTTGTAAAAATTGTAAAAAGTCCTTTCAAAAGGACATTTAAGGATTGAAATATTCTACGAAAATGTTTGCCGGAAAATTTCAGTGGGGGTCTTCAAGGACACCAAAATAGTAATTATAGCTCTTTACGTTTAATTAGCAAAATTACATGCCAACTTATACAAAACAAGTAAAAGCGTTAAGTTCGGCCATGCCGAATCTTATATACCCTCCACCATGGATAGCATGTGACCTCACAAAATAACTCAAACCTAAAGAAAATAACACCGATAAACACAAAAAAATATAGTAGATGAAAACAGTAGGAACAAGTTTGATGCTATATATGGGAGCTATATCTAAATATGGACCGAAATGGCCCATTTGCAATCCCAAACAACCTGCAACTATAAGAAGTATTTGTACCAAATTTGATCAACCTAGCTCTATTATTGCGGACTGTAGCGTGATTACCACAGACGGACGGACGGACAGACAGACGGACATGGCTAAATCGTCTTAGAATTTTACGACGATTAAGAATATATACACTTTAAAAACTCAGACCAGCTGGACCATAAGTTTATTGTACAATATTGATCTACTCAACATGCCCTTTCAGAGTTATACGGTCGCTATTCTGTTCCAAAAATGCTGTTGGACAGTGATATTTTGAGTTTGTTTTTATTTTTTTAAGATATTCAGGACTAAAACATAGCAATACATAAAATGAAAATTTGTATACCCTACTCCACACTGTGGTACAGGGTATTATGACTTTGTGCATTTGTTTGTAACGCCAAAAAGAGAAGAAATAGAACCATAGTTTATTATACCGATCGTCAGAGAATCAATTTTTGAGTCGATTTAGCCATGTCCGTCTGTCCTATTTAGCTATGTCCGTCTGTCTGTCTGTCTGTCCGTCTGTGCATGTATTCTTGTAATCAAAGTACAGGTCGCAATTATGGTCCGATTTCGACGAAACTTTACACATATCTTTTGTTTGGCCCAAGGACGATCCCTATTGAATTTGGTTAGAATCGGTTCAGATTTAGATATAGCCCCCATATATATGTTAGCCCCAATTTGACACTTAAGTGCTGTAAAAACTTTATTTTATAACCGATCAGTATGAAATTCGGCAGAAAGAGGTTTTTTATTACATGAAGGAATACTGCCAAATTCGGAGAAAATCGGTTCAGATTTAGATATAGCCCCATATACTCGTATATGTTACCCCCGATTTGATATGTAAGCGCTGTAAAGACTGTATTTTATATCCGATCAGTATGAAATTCGGCAGAAATGGGTTTCCTATTATATGAATGAACGCTTTTAAATTTGGAAGAAATCGGTTCATATTTAGATATATCCCTCATATATACGTTACCCCCGATTTGACATGTAAGCTCTGTAAAAATATTATTTTATGTCCGATCAGAATTAGATAATATGTTTCTACCCTTATCCATTGTTAGGGAGGTGTAGGGTATTATATAGTCGCCCGACTTTCTGCCTTTCCTTACTGGTTTAAAATATGTTTTTAATGACATTGTGCACATCGACAGGGATGCCTTGAAGACATGGGCAACCTGGGACTTACATATGTAATACAAATGTATTTACAAACAAACGTACGACTACAAATGATATAAACACATTTATTTAAATTTTATTTCCCAACTCAGCCAAAACGTTATGGCACGAACCAATGAATAGTCGTACCTCAGCCAAAACGTTATGGCACGAACCAATGAATAGTCGTACCTTAGCGCAAATATATGCTAAAGGCATTCGCTCTATAAATAATCATCAATAAATTGAAATCAACATCAATAAAATGAGAATTTATGAAACCATTAGCATGACTATTTCAATGTCTGCAAATGTATGTATACTCGTACATACATATAATATATACATATATATATATATGTATTTTTGTATATGTGAGCATGTAAAAAGAAAAAAAAATGTTTTTACATTCATGTATGTGTTTATGCATAAATCATAAAATAGAGTATTGGGAAAGGAGCGTAACGAGCATATGCTTCTGCCTACAAAGGACCCTGGGACAAGAATTTGTTTACCAAAGAAAAAATACTAGCATTATTCAGTAGTACACTGAAAAACGTATATTATCCCCTTTAAAGATAAGAAACATTCTTCGTTAAGAGTTTTTGTTGGATCCTTCTGTATTTTTATACCCTCCACCATAGGATGGGGGGTATATTCATTTTGTCACTCCGTTTGTAACACCTCTAAATGTTGATCTGAGACCCCATAAAGTATATATGTATATTCTTAATCGTCTTAAAATTCTAAGACGATTTAGCCATGTCCGTCTGTCCGTCCGGCTGTCCGTCCGTCTGCTGTAATCACGCTACAATCTATAATACTTGAGCTAGGTGGCTGAAATTTGGTATAGATACTTCTTATAGCTGCAGGTAACTTGGGATTGAAAATGGGCAATATCGGTCCATATTTAGATATAGCACCCATATATAGCATCTAACTTGTTGTGATTCCTACTGTTCTACTATATTTTTTGTGTTTTTCGGTGTTATTTGCTTTAGGTTTGAGTTATTTTGTGAGGTCACATGCTATCCATGGTGGAGGGTATATAAGATTCGGCATGACCGAACTTAACACTTATACTTGTTATGAAACATTTTGGGAATTCCGTTGAAACAACAAACAAATTTTCATTAGTATACGGCAACGAATATTTTTTAAAGGTAAGCACAATTTTTCATTACATTTTGTTCATTATTTTTAGGACATTTTTGGGAATTATGAAGCATTTCCATGTTAAGGGAAGACAATATTTTTGGCTCATGTCAAGGATTTTAGTGGAACTGATTTTGTGGCATTCATTATTGGATCAATAAACTCGTTTGTAATGCTCAATAGTAATAGACGACTTTTATAGCGCACAGTTTCCAAATCGGAGGTAAATATATGTATATGGAGGCTGTATCTATATCTTAACCGATTTTCTTCAAATTCCGCAGTATTCGTCACTGGATAAAGAAAAATCCACTACTCGAAACTTCAAACTCATTAGAAGAAAATTAAAGCCTTTTAAGCATTTAGAGGAAAATATATATGGAAGGCTATATCCATAAATAGCCGATATTTTTACAATTAAAAATTATTAGTTATTTTATTAAGATATTCCGCCAAATTTCACAATAATCGAATGTAAAATACTGTTTTTATACCGCTTATATGCCAAATCGGAATGAACATATATATGGGGGCTATATCTAAATCTGAACCAATTTTCATAAATTTAAATTGGGATCGTCCTTGAGCAAAAGAAGAAGCTTCAGCGAAATAATTATCGAAACATAGTTGTGACCTCTACTTTGATTGCAAGAATGTGTCTACAGGCAGACTGACGGACATAGCTAAATCGATTCAGAAAACGATTACAATTCGATCGGTATAATAAACAATGGGTCTATCTATCTCTTCTCCTTTTGGGTGCCACAAACAAATGCACAAACTCATAATAACTTGGACCACAGTCTGGTGCAGGATGTACAAATATATCTTTTAAGCGGTAAAAGCTTTTAATATGGGAGTTATTGCAATATACTAGTGATTATTTAGGCTCTTTTTAAAAACGGAGGCACTTTTTCTATTTTTTTAAAAAACAATATTAAAATTAATTTTTAAGAAAAAAATCCCATTTCTAGTTTTAAATATTATTATCCCCTCACCTTAGAGAGGAGGGTATATATCATTTGCTACGAGCCAAAAGTGTAACACATCGAAGCATTGACCTAAGAACCCAAGTATGTTTGGCGGAAATTCGATTTCGGTCATTTTAAGTCATTTGAGCAATGTCCGTCCGTCCGTCCGTCCGTCTGTCTGACGGTGTGGAGTAAGGAGTAACCGATTGACTTCAAATTTGGTATCAGTTCATACAAATAATATCAGTTCATACGAATACTTTCAATTTTGTACAGTGTAATGCTGTTATACAGGGTGGCTGATATGTATTGCAACCAACTTCAGGTTGCTATCATTTCTAAACCGCTAGTCTGATAGCTGACAGTCTTATTTCAGTGACAGTTCATTTTATTGTTTACAAGCTTACAAAAGCATTTTGATCTATTGCATTCAGAAAAAAAGTTATTCGTGATGGAATTCAAGCGTGATAGTGTGATTGCTTTATATTTGGGTGGAAAAACACAAGTGGCTATCGTTAGAGCCCTCCAGCATTTAAATGTGAATAAATCTTTTGTTTCTCGTACCATTGCTCGTTACCGTTATACTGGCTATGTTGCATCGCGTCCAAAAAAGTGGACGAAAAAAAACGGTAACAACACCAGAAATGATCCGAAAAGTGAAGGCCAGGTTTGATCGAAATCCACGCCGCAGTGGTAGAAAAATTGCTCGTGTGCTGAACATATCGCGAGAACGGATACAACACATTTTAAAAAATGAGCTTGGACTAAAGCCATTGAAGTTCCAAAAAATGCAAGAGCTCACCGATGCTCAAAAAAAAGTTAGACTAGAAAGAGCCAAGGAGTTGCTTCGCTTGCACAAAAGTGGCCAGTTACCGAATTTGGTTTTCTCCGATGAGAAGCCAGGTCAGCTGAAAATTTACACCTTCGATTGGCCACCAGAACTGAGAAGTCTTTCACAATCGAATCACCGCTTTAAATTTGATAACATTGGCTTAAACGATGTAATCAAGGTTATAAGAGAGATGGAAGGTAATAAATGCCCTGGTTATGACAGAATTTCACCCAGGTTTATCAAGGAATGTGCTGAGGAAGTGACCCCAGTTTTGTTGGAAATTTTTAACAAAATGATCAGTAATTCAATATATCCAGATGCCTTAAAAGTTCATAAAGTGGTTCCAATCCCAAAGCAATCAAATGCTGTTTCGTTAGATAAATACCGACCAATTTCTGTCTTATCCTCAGTTGATAAAATTTTTGAAAAAATACTCTTTGAGAAACTTTTATTTTATTTGGAGGAAAATAATATGTTATATGAATGTCAATTCGGATTCAGAAGAGGTTGTGGTACTGAAGAGGCGGTACTAAATGTATTGCAGTATGTTTGTAAGGGACTAGATGATGGTTTTTTTGGTGTTGCTGGCATATTTTTTGATTTCACTAAAGCCTTTGATCTTGTAGATCATAAGATATTAATTCAGAAGTTGTCATATTACGGTATTCAAGGAAAAGAACTGCTCCTGTTTGAAAATTATTTCTCTAATAGAAAACAATACGTGATTTTAAACGACGTACGAAGTAATATGGGTGACGTAGAGCATGGAGTTCCACAGGGAAGTGGATTAGGTCCTTTATTATTCTCGATTTATTTGAATGATATGAGTAATCTGGATTTGTCAGGTAAACTCTTTATGTTTGCAGATGACGTGTGTTTGTTCTATCCCTATAAACATGATTTGGTTCTTCGAACTCAAATGGAAAGAGATGTTGCTCTGATCTTTGAGTTCGCAAGGTTAAATAGGCTATTGCTCAATCCAAATAAGACTAAAATAGTTCGATTTAGACCTCACCCATCAAGCCACAATGATAATTTCTCGGTATCTGTAGACGGAAAATTTGTTAGAGAGGATCACTCAGTGAAATATCTGGGAGTGACATTGCAAAATAACTTGAGCTGGGATATACATATAGGTGAGATCAAGAAGAAAATAGCTCCGGCAATCGGTATATTATATAAATTAAAATATAAGTTAAATGAAAAATCAAAACTTATGATATTTCAGTCATTAGTACAATCACATTTGAAATACTTAGCTGTTGCCTATGCCTGCAATAAGAACAGTGGCTCTTTGAGATCTCTACAATGCATGCAAAACAAAGCTCTTAAGACAATATACAATTTACCATTGACCTATCCGACACTTCTATTATATAGGGACGTGGGAAAAACAATATTACCAATATATGGATTGCACGAGTACCAAGTCGTAATGTTTGTGTTTAAGTGTATTAATGGGATTGGTCATCATACCATATAATTTTTTCAGAACCAGAATAACTTTAATACTAGGAATCGAATGAATTTAAGAGTTCCTCGGTGTCGGTTGGAAAAGACAAAGCAACGTATTGATTATGAGGGTGGTATTAAATATAATAATTTACCATCAGCTTTGAAATCTGTTAATAGGATTTCTACTTTCAAAACAGCCTATAAGAGATATCTATGCAATTCATTTGAAACGCTTCTTACTTAAGCATATGATTATATGTACATATTAAATTTATTTTTTTACTTTGTTACATTTAATCCTTTTTATTAATTTATCTGAATTAATGTAGTATAATGTGTTGCCTACTTGCCTCAATAATGCCATTATGGCGCTGAGGCCATGAATTTTTTCGATATAAATGAAATCTGTACAAATAAATAATAATAAAAAAAAAATCTCAAGCGCCGCCGATGGTAATGGTGTGGGCCGCCGTAACGGCCGATGGTCGCTCCCCGCTCGTATTCATAACCAAAAGTTAACAGCTTTTAACTTTAACACCAGTAAATATAAATACTTGAAATTTTGAATTTGCTCAATGTGCCACATTGAGGCGTCAAAAAATACCTCTAATCACTTTTCAAAATTAAACAAAAGAGCTGTCAAAAATCAAAAAAAAAAAATCCTGAAAATACCATTCAGTTCGCGCAGATACAGTCGGACGTTATATTTATTCAGAACCGTCTGATTAACAGACGCATTTCAGCTAGCTTAGGGTGAACTGATCTTCATAGATTTGACATCAGAGGAACGCCCCAAGGGCATGTTCTGTCTCCGCTGATATGGAATCTCGCCATGAACAATATTTTGCTTTCTCTGCAGATGATGAGTGTTAAGGTTATTGCAGATAATGTGGCAATAGCTGTCAGAGGGAAGTTTTCGAGTACTCTTAGGGACATCCTTCATACATTCGAAAGATGGGCTTCCGATAATGGGTTTGCCTTTGACCCTACCAAGACAGAACTACAAATTGTTATTTTCAGCAGTAGATAAAAGGTGAAAACTGCAGCACAGGTCTGCTTTGGGGGGAATTGAAATTAACTTTTCTGAAAGGTAATTTCATTAGCCATTTTGTACGTACATATGTACGTACAAAATGGCAATAGGAAAAGCAATGGGGTTTGAACCCACGATACTAAACAAAGTTCAGCAAATGACAGCTGTGTGTATCAATAGAGCTTTGGAGACTGTTCCAACTGAAGCACTAAAAGTTATACTACATTTAATGCCGCTAGAAATTATATAAAGGCAATATCCACATGTACAGCTATTAGATTTAGGGTGTTGCCTATCAGGTCAGGAGATCGCTATGGGCTTAGTGTCATTCTGAACACAATGCATGACCTTGCGGACATTGTTGTTGAAACATTGTCTGAAACACTTCTTGACTAGAAGTATCTCACTATTGTATCTGATTGATCAGAATGGGGTGGTCGCATTTTAGAATATAGGAGATTCTTGAACTTCTATACAGACGGTTTCTAACTCAACAACCAAGAAGGCTTTTGTGTGCCTTTTCTAAGGACCTTGAGCTATTTATTACAAAAATACTGTCTGATCACTGTACCCTTTTTTTAGAGAGGTAGCAGAGTAATTTCTAGATAAAGCGGCTACAGGAAATAGTATTCCTGAATTCATAAACTTCCCTCGACTGAACAGTTCGATATTTACCTGATTTGGGTACCCGGCCTGAGGAACTTTCAAGGAACTACAAAGAAGAAAACGACGAGTGCAGGGCATGCAGGGAAAACATCGAAACGATAGAACATTTTCTGTGTCACTGCCCAGCTTTCACACATGCAAGATCCCGATATTTCGGTTCCGACATATTGCCAGACTTGACTCATCTCAGAGGATATGACTGGAAGATACTGAGAAAATACGTGTCTAGTACCGATTTTCTGTAATCCGTGGGGTATGAAAATCATAAATAAGGAGCGCACAACAGGCCGAACCACTGGCTTAAGTGTATGTCCATGGACATGAGACGTTTTAACGTCTCCTCTATTCAACCTAACCTAACCTAACAAAGAAGATGACTAGGTGACAGGACTAGCAACTACCTTATACGCTCCTGGGGAACTGGAATATGTAGGTATGCCTCAAGCGACCCAAAAACTCTTCATGAGAGATAGGACCGTTACGGCAACAAATGACAGGTGGTCACTAGTCAGCAACGGCACTGATGAGGCCCTGCCTAATCTCAAAATGAATCAAAGCCCTTCTGTCGTTATCGAGACTGGACGTCTCGCTTATCGTCTCTGTCATAAACGATTTATGCTTATTGGACAGCACGCAGAGAGATTGGTGATCTTGCGAAATGACTTTTGCAGAAGCCGAGGAGAGAAGGAGGAATCAATATAACGCCTTCTGTGTGAAGTAGGCGGCATGGACGACCTGGCAATCGCAGTGAGTTGCAAATTCGAAAACATCCTCCGATATATTCTACAGGTGGCTCTAAACAAGTTGGCTAGATGGGCCAGAAGCAGCGGTTTGGGTGTTAACCCAAACAAGACAGAATTGGTTCTCTTTAGTAGAATGAATAATGTCCCTCATGTGGACCCTCCTCCTCGGATAAATGGAACAGATCTAGTCTTTTCTGAAAGTGCAAAATTTTTAGGAATAATTACTGGAACGTGTAAAGAAGGCCAACATCTAAAATTGTCCATTGGATATATATGTATAGCAGTGGTCCAATACTGTTATACGGCATTGTGGTATGGTGGACGGCAACTGACAAACTAACCATCACCAACCTACTATCATAGGTTCAGAGAACAGCCTGCCTGTGCATAAGCGGAGCGTTAAGGACTACAGCGACTGAGTCTCTGGCGATTAATGTTGTGGCGAGAGAAGTTGTAACCAAAGCGACACTAAGATTAAACTGCACAATGTGGAGGTACAAGAACTACGGTCACATGATGATATCAAAGTGTAGTGCTATGGTAACCGACCGAGTGGACTATATATCAACGGTGCGCAGCTTTGAAAGGAACTACATCACTATGATACCAGCCAGGGATGAATGGGATGGCAGAATACCCGGAAATAGAAGCCATCTCCACTTCTATACGGATGGTTCGAAGCTTGATGAAAAGATTGGCTTTCATAGTGCACTGTGAAGAACTTAATTTGGATATAGCTCACAGACTACCAGTTACCTGCAGTGTCTATCAAGCCGAAATAATGGCAGTATGGGAAGTCGCCAAGTGGCTGAGTCGGAACATAGTAACCAACACTGGCGTTGTCATTTACTCGGACAGCCAGGCTGCCATCAATTCTCTGGAGGCCACATTCCTAAATTCACAAATAGCCCTCGACTGCCGAAGATCTCTTAACGAGATTGCTGAGCAGTTTAATATACACCTCATATGGGTGCCTGGGCATAGGGATATCCCGGGGAACTGCAAAGCCGATGAACTTGCTAGGAAAGGGACGACATTACAAATTCTCGAAGAATTTGCATATATTGGTGCGCCACTATCCACGTGCAAGCTTTGGCTTAGGCAAGAGGCAATCAGGCAGTCCAACGAAAGGTGGACAGAAATCGGCACCTGCAGGGTAGCTAGACAAATCTGGCCAAGGTATGACCTGAGAAGATCAAAATATCTCCTCGCACTAGAGAGGCAAAGATTGTCTACGTTAGTATCAGTTCTGACGGGACACTGCTTGATCGGCGAACACGCCAAAAGATTGGATATTGACTCTAATGACTTCTGCAGAAGCTGTGGAGATGAGGAAGAAGTGGAGAGCATTGAGCACTTGCTATGCGACTGTCCCGCTCTGAGTAAACGACGGCTGGACATACTGGGGTCGGCTGTTCTAGGCAGCCTAACAGATCTTTCCAGTACCGATATTCGTAATATCGACAAATTTGTATATCAAACAGGTTGGTTTCGATGAGGGGCATTTCAGCCCGTGGTAACACTAGGGACCTATACTGGCCTATGTGAGCTGCAGAAAAAAAGAAAATGGCTGCTACCCTAACCTAAACCTACCATATGCTCCCATTTCTTTGGGAAGTTAGCAAACTTGACTGCTGTCGTCGAAAATTCGCCAACTTTTCAGCTTTCTTAGGAAATCAAATTGGTTCAACAGGAGGGGCTAGGAATAACCTTTGTCTTCATATCTTTCGTGCATTTTTGGGTCACTCATGTTGCAATCAAATTTATCTGAGCAAAACTCCAAGACGATTGGTGAAATGGTTTTCCAAATATTTCGATTTAAATATAGAAGTCGCAGGGACAGGCGCACTGGTCCGACACCTCACACTTGATGTTAATTCACACACAGTTCTGTCAAGTGCAGCCACATCAACTTGCCAGGCACTTGATGCAATAGTTCTCTAGTAATATATCGCCCATTGGCCCGTTGGCACCAGATATATATTACGCCCTCAAATCGTAAATAACTTCCGTTCTATCAGAGCGAGAATAACAATATTGGTTCTGTTTTAAGCAGAATGGCGAGTTCTGGCTGTGCATATGGAAAATGTCGCGTTTTATTGCAGGTTTTCCAATAATTGCAAGAATACATGCATTTTGGAATATATGTAATATCACTGTAGCTCACTGGCGGATTAAGATATACGCGAATTAATTTGAGGATATTCACTAAACAGAACAAGCTTTCATTTGAGATGCGCACAGCCGCAATATTTTTCTTCTGACCCGGCCTAATGTACATATATGTACAAATTTTCTACACACTAACTACAAAATTGGATCAGAAATCTCGTTTTAAAAAAATAGAGATATTGGCCGGGCCACATCCACTTGTTATATCGAAAATCTAAGTAGTGTATTTCAAGAAGATCGATTCAACTGTTTAGACGTCTATAAAAAACGAAAAATATTTTTGAGAAAATTTTCATAATTTTTAAATAAAAGCCTCTTAGATGCGTTGAAAATTCATAATTATTATATGTTTATTATTTTATCATTGAGTCTGATCTGCTAAATTAGCTACAACTTTTCAAATTATGCATCGATTTTCTTCCGAATGATCTAATTTTATTCATAACCGATCAGACTTCACGATAAAATAATAAAAATACAATAATTGTGCATTTTACGACGTTTCTAAGAGGCTTTTATTTAAAACTTATTAAAATGTTCTCCAAAAATTTGTTTTTCCGCAACATTCTGCAAGATATACTGGGTCTCCCATATTCGACGGACCCATCTGGCAACGCGTTTGAAGCGTCAGTCCAAGCAGATTTTTACCATGGAACAATACACGCCACGCGAGCGCTCTGAAATAGTTGAAATTTACATTCAACAGAAGAAGTCAAGTCAACGTGCTTTTAAAATATTAAAAAATGTGAGAAGTGCGCCTTCTAAGAACACCATTAAGCGTTTATACGAAAAATTTTCGACTGGTGAGGCTCTTTCTAATCCGAAGAGGCCAAATAAAAGTCGACCAAGGCGATCGGCCGAGAATATCGCTGCCGTACGAGCCAGTGTTGAGAGGTCCCCAAGAACATCCCAAAAACGCCGTTCTCAGCAGTTGGGCATGGCTCGGTCCACTTTACAAAGAATTATTCGCGTTGATTTGCATTTGTTCCCGTACAAAATTCAATTGACGCAAAGATTGTTGCCTGCGGACAAGCCTCGTCGATTGGAATGGGCCCAACGAGTCCGTGGGTCCGTCGAATATGGGCAACCCAGTAGTCAAATCCGCTGAACGGATAAAAAATGATATTAAAAGAAGTTGAAGGCTACTTAATTTAGGATTGAAACCATTCGCATAAATGGTTCACGAGTTATGTCACAATATGTGGCTCAACCTGTACATTTTGGATGTTAATCTTTATTTTGACAGATACCTCTACCACGTCCACGCTTTTAAAGGAAAATACTTAACCTATCGCTTGAGCAAAATTAAAAAAATTGTTTTTACAAAAATTTCTAAACAATCTTTAATTAGCATCAAAAAATTTCCAAACATTTTTTATTTAAACTGAGATGATCTCTCGGTTCAAGACCAACCTGCTTCTATACAGTGATAGAAAGCAAGTATTTTACATGGCAAAATATATTACAAGTGTTTCATTGCGTGCCCACAGATTGAATCATTATTTATTTGTTTCAGTTATCTACATGGCCGGCTTTTCAAAAAAGCCTTTGATTGATGATTCGATAACCAAACTCTCAAAGCCTATCATGTTGCGACTCACATGAGCAAATGAGAATTGCATCCAAACACTCACTTTTCGACTATCGATCAATTTAAAATTTTTTTAATATTAAAGAAAAGGCTTTGGACAAAACAGACGGACGGACGGTAATTGCTTAAATTACTTAAAGTGTCCTAAAACGGCTTTACCGAAGATATTTAATAACGACTTTTATATGGGTATTATATCCAAACATAGAACGATAAAGTAATTTTTCGTAGTGCAAAATTGTAAAGGGTGGTTAAATTGTAAGGGCCGATGTTGAATGTGAACCACACATAAACGTCAAGTTTTTTTCTGCATTTCATTTGACATTTCTCAATTTCAGACTAACTCAATTTGAACCATGGAAAGATACACAATCGAGCAACGCGTTAAAGTTTTTTAAGCCTTTTAGGAAAATAGGCGTTCAAATCAAAATGCATTTCGTGCACTTCGTGATGTTTTTTTGATCAGCATAATCGCCCAAATGTGTCCACAATCGGCAGAATTGTGCGCAAATTTCAGCAGAGCGGGTCTGTAGGAGATGTGAAAACACCTGTACATGCTCGCCCAGGACGTTTGGTGCGGCTTATGGGCTGGAGACGTCATCGGGCCATACTTCTTCGAAATGAGGCAAGGTCAGGCAGTTACTGCGCATGGTGTTCGCTATTGAGAGATGATAACGAACTTTTTATGGCCCGACTTGGAAGATATGGATGTGGATAGTAAGTGGTTTCAACAGGACGGTGCCACTTGCCACGCAGCTAACGAAACAACGGCTCTTTTGCGCATCAAATTCAATGGCCGTGTTATCTCACGTCGTGGCGATGTCAAGTGGCCGCCAAGATCATGTGATTTGACACCGTTGGACTTCTTTCTTTGGTGTTATTTGACAGAAAAGCTGTACGTCGATAACCCAGCAACAATTAAAGAGCTAAAGGATGAGATAATTCGGCACATTAACGGCATAGAACCTCAATTATGCCTCAGCGTCATCGAAAATTTGGACCATCGGATGGAGGTGTTCATACATAATTGAACCATACCAATATTATCATAATAAAAAGAAATTACAATAATTTCCTAAATAATTTTGTGTTTTATTCAAAATCAACATTTGTGTGGGAGGTACAAAAAGGGGCATGCCAATAACGCCCACTTTTCTGTGGACTCTAGGTACTAGCATTACACTGTACGAAATTTCAAGTATTACTATGCACTGGTATTAAAGTTAAAAGCCGTTAACTTTTGGTACAAAAAGGTCCATTCGTGGGAGGTACCAAAAGAAGCGTGCCGATAACGCCCATTTTTCTCTGGACTCTAGGTACTATAAAAGCAATACACTGTACAAAATTGTATGTATTTATATGCACTGGTATTAAAGTAAAAAGCTATTAACTTTTGGTACAAAAAGGTCCATTTGTGTGGGAGGTACCAAAAGAGGTACGCCAATAACGCCCACTTTCCTCTGCACTCTAGGTACTATATTGAACTGATATTAAAGCCATAAGCAGTTAACTTTTGGTGCAAAATGGTACATTTGTGTGGGAGGTACTAAAAAGGCAGTGATCATTTTGCCCATTTTTCTTGACGTGTTAGCGACTAACAAACTAATACTATGTGTGAAATTTCAGAAGACTCGAGTAAGTAGTTTAGAAGATATTTAAGAATCAATATTTCACCAAAAGTTAACCCTTTGTGGGGGAGGTAGTAGAAGGAGTAGACCAATATGGCCCATCTTCGAACTTAGCCGAAGACAGAGAAAAATATTACCGCATACCTAATTTGAAGTCAATCGGTTACTCCTTTCGAGAGTTATCGTGCGCACCAGCCAGCAGACAGACAGGCAGACGGACGGACGTACATTGCTCAAATGACTTAAAATGATCTAAATCGAATTTCCTCCAAACATACTTGGGGTTTTAGGTCACTGCTGCGATGTGTTACACTTTTGGCTCGTATCAAATCGTATATACCCTCCTCTCTAAGGTGAGGGAAAAGTGGATTCTTATGTAGATATAAAACGAATTTTACGACGATCAAGAATGTATACATTTTGTATGATCTCAGCCAAAACTACTCGACTCCGACTCCCGGAGTCGAATTTTAAAATCATTCGACTCCGACTCCAGCTCCGACTTCGGCAGTTAAAAACACAAATTTTTGAAATTATATTTCTACTAAGATGTGAATTCATTTTATTGAAAATCAAATAGATCTTTGTTAAAAAACCACAAAACCGTAGGTATTGAACACCAGGAATTAATTAAAATTGTATTAATTATTTATCGACGCTTGACTTGCAACTAATATGACAATTCTTTCAAAATAGGATCGTGATACAATTTTCAACAATCACTGCCTCTGTTTTAATACCCGTATACCGCAATTTTTGGAAATTTTGTTCGCTTCAGGCATCTAGTTTGGTCGTTAGTTGTTATACTCTTTACCACACTATGGTACAGGGGGTTGTAACTTTGTTTTTCTGTTCGACTCAGAATCACTAGAAGTCCGTCTGCATGTCCATCTTAAGTTATTCGTTGAGTACAGGTCAAAATTTCACTCTGATCCTGCTGAAATTCGGCGATAAGAATTCTTTCACAACAGGGAGGAAGCCTATTGAAATTGGTCAAAATTGAGTATACGAGTATTTCTTTAGATTTTTTAGATTGTAGCGCTATGGGAGCTGTAATCCACATTCAATCATTTTGAAATTTAATAGGGTAGGATTAATTTATACGAGAACGCATATTGTCGAATTTGAACAAATTCAGTTAAGATTTAGTTTTATAACTATTATTTATATTTCATATTTATATCTACTATATCTGAGCTTATTCTGCTCTAACAAGGTGGTGTACGATATCATATAGTTGGCTTCGCCAGTCATTGGTCTTTCCTTACTGGTTTTTACTCGCTTAGGAATAGCGTATAGTCTTGCAAAAGTCTTATTTTGATACACAGAACTTTCCTAAAACTGACTACATAAAAAGTCGATAATTTGTTGACTTTATAGATATTTTGGACATACAAAACTATTTTGTTGAAAGCTTCAAATGTTTTATCCTTCGTTTTCCCACAAATTGATAAGTGCGAAAATTCTATCGCATAAATGGTACATTTTGAACAATCCATCTCGGAGTCGGAGTCGACCATAATTTTTCGACTCCAGACTCCGACTCCGGGCAAATTTCCCAGACTCCGACTCCTAGACTCCGACTCCACAGCCCTGGATCTCAGATCAATAGTTCAAGGCGTTGCAAACGAAATGACAAATTTAGCGTACCCGCATCCCATGCTGGAGGGCATGAAAAAATATGTACAAATATTAATTAGATTTTAATGAAAAGGCACATTAAAGTAATCCGTAATAAGCAATAAGTAATTATAAATTTACCATGAAACCTAAGTAAATCCAAACGGTGCAGATGAAAATGACCAATTAATGGAAACTAAAGCAGTTTTAATATTTATTATACTTAATTTCCTGCTCATTAATTATTTTATATTTCTATTTATTCCTCTCCCGGAGTTTTTTTTAATGTTTAAGTAGAAATGGATGTTAATAATTTTCAATCTGTAGCATTTCGGGAACGGTAATTGCTAGAATGAATGATTTCAATACAAATACAAATAAATTACCTGCTAAGGATTTATTTCATTTCTTCGGGAGGAGAGACAACAGACTGGTTGATTCAGCTTTCCTGTGGCCTTTTGCTTTTCCGTCTTTCGTCCTTATTCTGTGGTTTCCCCCTTTTTGTGACTTTTCACTGTAGCAATTTTCTTATTGACGTTGTAATCGCTGGTTTCCGCATCGATTCAGTGGCCGCAGGATATTTGAACTGTAAAATATTAAAAGCAAACACAAATGAACTTAGTTGAATTGCGAATATTTGGTTGGTTTATCATAACAGCGTGCTAGTACTTCTTAAAATGTTTGATATTTGAGTTTCAATTTTCATTTAATATAAGTTTTATTTGTTTTTGGTTTTGTAATTGTGGCCCGTTGACAAATTTCATATTGAGCATGAAGGGGATTATTGACATGAAGGGTATTATTGGCATGGTCTTTTCAATGGGCTAAATGTAATGGTTTTCTCTGCAGATTTTAAAATTAGTTTCAGGCTTAATTTGAATTCTGGTATTATTAGGAGATTGGGAAATTAAATGTTATTTTTGCTTAGTGATGGATGATGAATAATGGTAATACTTAGCTCAAGTTTACACACATATATACACATAGGTAAAATGGTGGTGTGACTGGCTGACTGATCACCGCCCAGTCCAAGAGACTGAAACTAGAACTATGAAATTCGTACATTTACAGTGTGAGAAACAGAAAAATGTGATACCACAGCCAAATCCAAATGGCAGGATCTACAGCATGGGATTAAGTGTGAGGTTAGCCCTTATGAAGCTGACTCGGGCCGATATCGGATTTCGCGAACTTCTAACTTTTACAACAAAATGCATTTGCAGAAGGCCCAAGTAGAAACCCAAGAACTTTTCTTGGAAATAGATATAGTAGATGTGTTTTCAAATTATTTACAGTAATAAATTCTTCAACGTGAATTTATGTTGATGAAAAACTGCTTTAGAAATTGTTTTGTCTCTATTAATTTTTCAGAATAATTACATCATTGGAAAGAAATATAATTTTTCTATATATTATAGTAGGAGGGAGCGTATGACTAGTATTAATTCCTGTGTAGTTATTCAAAATCGTTTATAACTATGGAAATTGTATATTTATCTGAAATTATAGTGGACAATTTTAAAGCAGGGAAATCACGCTGTGCAACAGTGAAAAAATTCACAGACTTGACAGTACTTAGCAAAATTTCCCATTACCAAATAGTAAGTTATTACCAATGAGTAAGCTAAATTCAAAACTAATAACTGCTTATAATTTGGCCTCCCTTCGACGTACTTTCACATGTACATGTCATTGGAGGAAAGTGCTTCCACACAAGCATACAAGCAGTTGAATAATAACCACTTACCCCCACGCTTACAATTATTCAAAAAGTAAGCGTGGACAAAAGAAATACTTTTACAAGTGGGTGGGTTTGTGTGGTAGTGGATATTTCCTAGTTGCTATTGTTTGTTCACCGCCATCAGTGGTGGAATCTGGGGAGAAAGTAGAAGAGCGTAATATTGGGAAGAGCGTAATATTGGGAAGAGCGTAACATTGGGTAGAGCGTATACAGGGTTGCCAGAAGTGGGGTTTTGACCCCCAATACTGAGGTTTAGTCAATGAAAATTGGGAAAAAAAAAATTATTTGGGGTTAGGGGTTTTACTAGGGGATTTTTGTAAAATTTATTGGGGTTATTTAATGCAATATTAAGATTTTCTTAAACGATATATTTTTAATAAAAACTAAAGAAATGCTGGAAGTTGCTAATAATTTATACGACAGAATGTATTTTTAACTGATTGATTTGATTGTAATCTTAAAATGTTTTGACTATTCAAAGTTCTTAGTAAACAAAATGCTTTCCTGAAAATATAATGTTTTTAAACCAATTTTTCTGAACGATGATTCTACTAAATCTAAATTGATTTTACCAAATCTGAACTTTATATTGAAATAATAGCAGGCACTATTAAGTAGAAATTGTCATCAAATGAAATGCTGGAACAATTATGTTTCAAAACCATTTACAATATTTATGAGACTTGACGTGTTGATGTTAACGCTGAAGTATATTAACTTTTAAATTCCTAAAATGTATTACTACATTGCAATATGTACACGAATACATTTTAAATTATCTCTTGAATCGTTAGTATTTCTGAAGCAGTTCGAATAACGAAATAAACGCCCTCTCTAATTTACCTATCTCAGGGATTTTTCTCAACATTTGTTTTTATACCCTACACCACACTGTGGTACAGGGTATTATAAGTTTGTTTCACGGCAGATGTTTGTAACACCTGAAAATAACACAGCTAGACCCACCTTAAAGTATACCGATCGACTCAGAATCACTAGCTGAGTCGATTTAACCATGTCTGTCCGTCCGTCCGTACGTCTGTCCATGTAAAGTTGTTCGTCGACTACAGGTCGCAATTTCACTCCGATCGTTCTGAAATTTTGCAGTTTAGAGTATTTCGCAGCTGTTAAGATCGCTATTGAATTTGGTTGAAATCGGTTCATATTTAGATATAGCTCCCATATATATATTTCGTCCGATTTAGTTCTATTTAGTCCTATAGAAGCTGTATTTTACATCCAATCGTTTTGAAATTTAGAATGGTAGAGTTTCTTGATCCATGAACCAACACTACCGAATTTGAAGAAAATCGGTTAAGATTTAGCTATAGCTCCCATATATATGTTTCGTCCGATTTTGCTCTTTAGTCCTGAAGAAGCTGTATTTTACATCCAATCGTTTTGAAATTTAGAATGGTAGAGTTTCTTGATCCACGAACCAACATTGCCGAATTTGAAGAAAATCGGTTAAGATTTAGCTATAGCTCCCATATATATGTTTCGTCCGATTTTGCTCTTTAGTCCTGTAGAAGCTGTATTTTACATCCAATCATTTTGAAATTTAGAATGGTAGAGTTTCTTGATCCATGAACCAACACTACCGAATTTGAAGATAATCGGTTAAGATTTAGCTATAGCTCCCATATATATGTTTCGTCCGATTTGGCCCTTTAGTTCTATAGAAGCTGTATTTTACATCCAATCGTTTTGAAATTTAGAATGGTAGAGTTTCTTGATCCATGAACCAACGTTGTTGAATTTGAAGAAAATCGGTAAAGATTTAACTATAGCTCCCATATATATGTTTCATCCGATTTGGCTCTTTAGATCCAATCGTTTTTATACCCTACACCACACTGTGGTACATTTAAGTATAAAATGTCCCAAAAGTAAATTTATGTAAACAATTTATACATGAATTACAAAATGTATATATCAGAGTTATTCAATATTTCGAGAGTGGTGTAGGGTATTATATAGTCGGCCCCGCCCGACTTTAGCCTTTCCTTACTGGTTTGAAACTACTTTTGCTGACCCCTTTTCAGAAATCCCCTTTTTTCCCCCTTTTGGAATTTTTCCACTTTACTCAACAGGAAAAGTTTGTATGCCTTTTAAAATATACTATTCTTATTTTTTAGGTTTAGGAACGTCAAATATTTGTTTACAAATATATATACCCGACACCACACTGTGGTACAGGGTATTATGACTTTGTGTATTTGGTTGTAACGCATAAATAGAGAAGATCTTGTGATAAAAGTGTAGGTCCCAAATATTACCCAATCTTTACGAAAATGTAAAAATGCATGTATTTCGGACCAGGGACGATCCCTATTTAAAAAAGCTGCATAGTTGTCCATTTTTTAATATATCCGATTAGGTTTCTTGCCGACATACGACATACCAAACATGGACTGATATTGCCCAATGTTACTAGGGACGATTAGGTCCAATATCAAGTAAAATTCTTAAATTTTAGCCAAATCAATTGAAAAATGCGTTTTTTAGATCAAACATGGATCGATATACCCCATTTTTAATAGCGATCGTCCCTAGCCTAAGAAATGCATCTGTACCAATTTTTTAAATATCGTTTCATATTTTCGATCTGCACTTTGATCACAAGAATACATCGCAGACGGAAATGGCTAAATCGTTTCAAAAAGTGATTATATGCCTATCGGTATAATAAACTGTGGGTCTATCTCTTTGATTTTTTAGACGTTACAAACAGATGCACAAAGTCATAATACCATGTACCACAGTGTGGTGTCGGGTAAAAAAACGTAAAAGAAGTTTGATCTCGACGTCTGCCCTCTATTTTCATTTAATTTTGAAGGTCATCACTCCGACATACTAGGGCAACATTATCTGGGAATTTGAGAAAGGTCTAATTTTTGGTCTGGGACGCTTGAGAAAGAACTACCCATATTTGTGCCTTGTAATAATTTTAATGGATATTTTAACGAACTGCGTTTTTTGTTATTTTTTTATTCCATTTCCAGTTTAAATTAAATTGAATTGTTTTTTAGTTGTAGTGTGTATTTTAACTCTTATTTTAATGAACTGAGTTTTTCCGTTGTTTTTGGTTACTATTTTATTAAATTTAACTGTTTTGTTTAAATAAAACGAACTTACGAAAAGTTAGTGAATTATTTTTTGGAAAAATAACCTTTTTGTGCCACTTTAAAAAAAAATCCCCTTTTGGTGCCACTTTTTGAAATTTCTCAACGGTAACGCTGGAGGTGGGATTGAACTCGCGACCTCATGGTTTCGTAGTTCAGCATCACAACCACTGGCCTACCTCGAGATTCGTAGACAAACCGCATAATAATCAAGTACATAAATATACCACATCAAAATCTTCGTAAGTAAATGTGGTTACCACATGCATTACCAGGTAATGATATCTCATTTTCGCCAGCATTACTTTCGGTAAATAAATAACGACTAACTAAATAATGACAAAAACTAAGTTATTATTAGTAATCTAATTTAGAGAATCTGATTTGAATTTGTATACTTTTCTTTAAATGATTTAAATGAATACAAACTACAACGTATATACGTAAATCATTTAAGAAAAATCATAAATCGTATAATATTTAAAAAAAAGTTTATGACTTAAAATACGATTTTCTAACTTAGATTACCAGCAAAAACTTATTTTTGTCGTTATTTTGTTAGTCTTTATTTATTTACCGAAAGTAATGCTGGCGATAATGAGATATCAGTACCTGGTAATACAAGTGGTAATGACATGTACTTACCAAGATTTTGCTGCGTATATAGGGTGGTATATCCCTATACTCGGTTTGGCGAAATTGGTGACTTATTTTCTTTATGGGTGTCAAAAGTTTCTGAAAATCAGTGAGACCCTCGAAAAAGGTGTCATCAGCTTTTGCCCAACAACTAATTAAACAACAAAATTAATGTTTACATTTCTCACAAAGTCGGGGTATGTATACATACAGTAGACGCTTTAGTCGGCTGACATTTTTCCTATTTGTTTTATATTATTTATTTATATGTATGTATGTTTCATTGAAGGCTAGCTCAATGAATTTAAACTAATACGTATTTCATTTATTAATATTTGAGTTGTAACGATTTTGTAATTTCATTGAATACAAAACAATCAGTTTCCAATTGTGTTGTCAAATTTCGTTTGTAATTATTTCTAATCCTCAGTGCATTTTATATAAAATGGATATTTATATTTGTATTGCGCAGGAGTATCTTATAAAATGTAATATTTCCTTGGAAAATATTTGGTTTGAATTTATAATTCTATTTAAGAGCATAAGATCTGTAAACGAGATTTTATTATCCTGTGACCTTATACATGTTCATGATAATTTCTGAGGGCTGTTGTGAGAGTGTGTGTGTGTGTGTATGTGTGTATGCGTGAGTGGCTGTGTGTATGAGTGTGAGCGGATGTGCGTATTGCCAGATTCCCTACGTAAATAAAGCAATTTAATTAAAATCTGTGTTAATTGGCCTTCATTCACATGAACAAACACAAGCATCCTGTTTCTCCTCCCTCTTATCTCCTCTCTCTCTCTTTTATTCATTCATTCGACTTATAAAAATAGAAGTGAAAACATCAGCGCACAGACATTAACATTTTATTGTTGACATTACAATTTTTTGTCTTTAATTTTTATAACGAAGAGCAAAAACGTCTGTGATATTCAGAGAGAACAAGGGAGAATTTATGTTGATGTGACTGTATATGTGTGTATTAGGGCGGGTCGACTTCTACGGTGGACGGCAACTCACAAACTAACCATCACAAACCTGCTATCAAGGGTTCAGAGAACTGCCTGCCTGTGCATAAGCGAAGCCTTAAGGACTACATCGACCGAGTCTCTACAAGCCCTACTCCATATACTGCCGATTAATGTTGTGGCGAGAGAAGTTGCAACCAAAGCGGCACTAAGATTAAACTTCATATCATTGTGGAGGTACAAGAACTACGGTCACATGAGGATATCAAAGTGTAGTGCTATGGTAAACGACCGAGTGGACTATGTATCAACGGTGCGCACCTTTGAGAGGAACTACATCACTATGATACCAGCCTGGGATGAATGGGATGGCAGAAAGCCCGGAAATAGAAACCATCTCCACTTCTATACGGATGGTTCGAAGCTTGATGAAAAGGTTGGCTTCGGAGTACACTGTGAAGAACTTAGTTTGGATATAGCTCACAGACTACCAGATACCTGCAGTGTCTATCAAGCCGAAATAATGGCAATATGGGAAGTCGCCAAGTGGCTGAGTCGGAACATAGTAACCAACACTGGCGTTGTCATTTACTCCGACAGCCAAACTGTTATCAATTCTATGGAGGCCACATCCCTAAATTCACAAATAGCCCTCGACTGCCCAGATCTCTTAACGAGATGGCTGAGCAGTTTAATATACACCTCATATGGGTGCCTGGGCATAGGAATATCCCGTGGAACTGCAAAGCCGATGAACTTGCTAGGAAAGGGACGACTTTACAAATTCTCGAAGAATTTGCATATATTGGTGCGCTACTATCCACGTGCAAGCTTTGGCTGAGGCAAGAGGCAATCAGGCAGTCCAACGAAAGATGGACACAAATCGGCACCTGTAGGGTAGCTAGACAAATCTGGCCAAGGTATGACCTGAGAAGGTCAAAATATCTCCTCACACTAGAAAGGAAAAGATTATCTACGTTAGTATCAGTTCTGACGGGACACTGCCTGATCGGCGAACACGCCAGAAGATTGGGTATTAACACCAACAACTGCTGCAGAAGCTGTGTAGATGAGGAAGAAGTGGAGAGCATTGAGCACTTGCTATGCGACTGTCCAGCTTTCAGTAAACGACGACTGGACCTACTGGGTTCGGCCTTTCTAGGCAGCCTAACAGATCTTTCCAGTACCAATATTCGTGCTATCGATACATTTGTATATCCAACAGGTTGGTTTCGATGAAGGGCATTTTAGCCCGTGGTACCACTAGGGACCTAAACTGGTCTATGTGAGCTGAAGAAATAAAAAAGAAAACGGCTGTCACCCTAACCTATATCTAATGAGCTAGAACAAAAATAAACTTTCCGTTCACATTTGAAAAATTAAAAAAAATTATGCTAAATTAATTAAATCCAAAAAAAAAACCCTTTCCAGTCGACCTTGACACCCAATATTTTAGCTCTCGTTAAGAGCTATCTTTGTGGATATTGATTTAACACCATTGGGGTTATTTGAAGTCATTGGACTTCATACTCTCTTCAAGCTTTACAAGTCAATATTGAACGAGCCATTCATGACATACGACTTGATTTAGTGGAAAAAAGTGCTCAAAAATAGGGTTCCTCGAATTCGTTTCTGCAGAAGAACTTAAATGTATCGATTGTACTTCACATTAAATAAAAAACTTTTGAATTTCCTTAAAAATAAGTGTGTTTTTTTTTCAAAGAAATCATAGCACTCTTTTTGGAAAACCCTGTATATAAACATTGAAGTATTGAAATGAACATAGTCTTGTGACGATACTACTCTTGGTTTAAAAATATAATGGCTTTTACGCCACTTTCAAAATAAACAGTTCACATGTACGTAGTATGTTCAAAAAATATTGTGAATTTTTAATTTCCGCGGGCTACGTGTATTTGATTTTTGATATTTTTGTAGCGTTATGTTGGTACTCATGTCCCTTACTTATGCTGACAAGGTCGGCCATTTTGAATGTTTAGTTAATTTTTGATAGCTGTTGTGCCTGGATGTGTTTTAACTTGTCTTCAATTTTTATCTATTTCAGAAAATGGATCAAAGAATCTGTATCAAATGTTGTTAGAGGGCCGAGAAGATGCGGAGGACGAACAGGGCCGAGAAGATGCGGAGGACGAACAGCGTGCCGTACGCCCGAGCACGTCAACAACAGACGAAAACATTGATAAAGTGAATAAAATAATATTGGCCAATCAACGAATTACCATTAGAGAAGTTGCTGAGGAACTGAACAAAATCGAATGGCACGAGCCAATCGATGGCTCGTGCCATTCGATTTTAACCAATGATTTGGGCATGAGTCTGGTCGCCGCCAAATTCGAGCCAAAATTGCTCAATTTGGACCAAAAACAGTATCGCGTTAACATTGCTCAGGAGATGTTGAACTCGGTCCGTGGCGACCCAAATTTGCTCCAGAGGGTCATAACTGGTGACGAATCATGGGTTTATGGTTACGACGTGGAAACTAAAGCTCAATCATCCCAATGGAAGCTGCCGCATGAACCAAGACCGAAAAAAGCACGCCAAGTTGGGTCGAACGTAAAGGTTTTGTTCACAGTTTTCTTTGATTGCAGGGGCGTGGTGCATTATGAGTTCTTGCCACAGGGTAGTACGGTCAATAAAGATTATTACCTGCAAGTTATGCGCAAATTGCGCGAAGAAATCCGCCAAAAACGCCCGGACTTGTGGAAGAACTCTGGATTTCATCGTTGCTTGTGCGTGAATATTTGGCCAAAAACAACACAGTAATGGTGCCGCAGCCACCGTATTTCCCCGGACCTAGCGCCCTGTGACTATTTTTTGTTCCCAAAACTGAAAAGGCCCATGAAAGGACGACGCTACGCTACGATTGAGGAGATAAAGACGGCATCGAAAGAGGAGCTGAACAAGATCACAAAAAAATGAATATTTGAAGTGTTTCGATGATTGGAAAAAACTTTTGGCAGAAGACAAAATAGATATTCATGAATAAATAAACACTTTTTAAAAAAATACAAAATTCGCGATATTTTTTGAACATACATCGTATATAGAAAATATAAATAATTTTGTATTTTTTTTTATTATTTGAGCATTTTTCAAGATGAGGGTATATGTCACTTGCTATGGGAAGAAGTGTAACAAATCTAGGGACTGATCTAAAACCCTTTGTATGTTTGGTGGAAATGCAGTTCAGGACATTTCAAATCGTTTGAGATATGTCCGTCCGTTTATCGGTCTTGCTGGCGTGCACGATAACTCCCGAAATAATAGCAATACACACAACAACGTGGTAAATTGCACTATTTTTTAAGACACCACTCTTCTGAAATGAGCATATTTGGGAAGCCTCTTCTGTTACCCTTCACACAAATTGGAAAATTCATATGCAAATAATTTCTCTATAACATCTGTTCCATTATCGAAATACCTTTGTATAAGTTAGGTTGAAAAAGAAGAACCATTTTAATGTCTCATGTTCATGGACTTACGCCAATCACATCATGTTGCGCTCGTCATGTTTATATTTTTAATCCTCAGGAATTATAGAAAATCGATACATGTATCCTCAGCAACTTCCAGACAGATCCTATGAGAAGAGAGTTACAAGAAACTTGTACTTATTTCGTCCCACCCACTCATATGTCCATATATCAAATACATGCAATTAATTACACAAACGTAAGCTTTCAAAAAGCTTAGTTTTATTTAATGTCAAAGATTAAATGTAGTGAAGAGGTAAAAAATGCTCTACATCACAAAACGTTGATGTGATGCAAACATCCATTACTGCAAAATTATAAAGTAATATATTGTAGTAACAAATGAAACGTTTTTACAATCGCATATTGTTATACCCTACACACCACATTGTGTTACAGGGCCCAATGATTGTAACACCAACAAAGATAACAGTTAGATCCACCTTCATTTACACCCATCTACTACACGGGGCAAATTCGCCTTTTTGATATGTTTGATTCGAAAGGAAATGTATGTGTAACACAAATTTTTAAATATTATATATTTCTGAGCAAATAAATTTTATTTGAAAATCAATCAAATATATTTGGAACGCATTTATTGATATACTCGTATTACAACAAAATATGTTTGCAAACTAAATTTCTCAAACAAAATATGTGTCTAAATACAAATAAAACAAGTAAGAAAGTTTCAGTCGGGTAAACCGACTAAGGTATACCCTCACTTTGTGAGTAATGTTATATGAAATATTACACGAATTATTCTGTCAATTTGTGTGGGAGGTACCAGAAGGGGTTTACAAATACACCTATTTTTCCCTGAACAGTAGATACTTTAAATACATTGCACTGTGCCGAATTATATTTGTGTATGATTTGGGCTATTCAATTTGGGTATGATTTGTCAATTTTGAGTGGGAGGTACCAACAGGGGCGTGGTAATAACATCCATTTTTGACAGGGCTATAGAGACTATATAGGCATTGCACTGTACAAAATTTGAAGTAATTTTATACACTGGTATTAATGTTATAAGCTGCTAAATGTTGGTGCAAAATGGTACCTTTGTGTAAGAGGTACCAAAAGGGGCGTGGTAATAACGCCCATTTTGCACTGGACTGTAGGCACTATAAAAGCATTACACTGTACATAATTTCAAGTATTTTTAAACACTGTTATTAATGTTATAAGCTGTTAACTTTTGGTGCAAAATGGTGCATTTGTGTGGGAGGTACCACAAGGGGTGTGACAACTTCGCCAATTTTTCTTGAGTTTATAGCGACTAATAAAGTAGTACTATGTGTGGAATTTCAGAAGATTCGAATAAGTAGTATGGCAGTTATTAATGAAACAATATTTCACAACATTTTAACCATTTATGAGGGAGGTACTAGAAGGAGTGGACCAATATGGCCCATCTTCGATTAGCCGGAGATAGAAAAAAATATTACCACCTACCAAATTTGAAGTCAATCGGTTACTCCTTTCGAGAGTTATCATGCGCACCAACCAGCAGACAGACAGACGGACAGACGGACGGATGGACGGACGGACGGACGGACAGACATTGCTCATTCGACTTAAAATGACCCAAAACGGATTTCCGCCGAACATACATGGGGTGTTAGATCACTCCTTCGATGTGTTACATTTTTTTCGTACTAAATAATATATACCCTCGTCACACTAAAGTGAGTGTATAATTAGTGATTTAAAACAAATGTTATTGATTCTTATGTAATTTTAAATTATATAAACTGAAATCAATGAAATATTAAAAATGAAATTCGAAAAATCTGCAAAATTTTAAGAATCTTTTTTGAACAAAATACATTTTGAGAAATTTTTATCCAACAATGTTATATGTATACGAGTATAAACACATATTTTATTTGAGAAATTTAGTTTGCAAACATATTTTGTTCTTATAATAAAACATGTAAGAAAGTTCAGTCGGGTAAACTGAGTTATGATCCCCTCACCTTGAGTTCCAAAAAAATATGCGTATATTTATATATTTTTTTGTTTTACTTATACAGCCGGTGTCCGCCGGGAAGGTATACTACTTTGTTTTGCCGCCATTTTGGTAAACATTAGTCTTGACAGTTCATATTTGGCAGTGGCGAAGAAGAGACGTGGCAAATTTATTATGGAAAAATATATATATCGATAAACTAACGTGTTCTAATCGTTAAAATATGACAACCCCGATTTTCATGAAAAAATCATAATTAATGACGGGGCACATTTTCATTTGAATTGATATGTGAATAAACAGAATAGTCGGTTCTGGGCAATGGAAAACCCTCAAATTATTCATCAGTCACCTTTGCATCCATTAAAAGTGTCTGGTCTGGTGTGCAATTTCGGCAGGAGGAATCATTGGACCTTACTTCTATGAAAATGAAAACTGTCAATGGGGAGCGATATCGTGATACGATTGAAAACTTTTTTACGCTAGAACTGCATGCTTTGGGCCTGATCAACATGTGATATCAACGAAACGGTGCAACATCGCATACAGCCAAGATTACAATGGAAACAAACAATGTAGTATACCTTCCCGACGGACACCCTGTAATTAAATTATTATCAATTTAAATTGAATTTAATAACGTTAAAGTATGTTCTGGTATTAAAGTTAAAAGTTGTTTACTTTTGGTACAAAATGGTCCATTTGTGTGGAAGGTACCAAAAGGGGCGTGTCAATAACGCTTACTTTTCTCTGGACTCTAGGTACTATAAAAGCATTACACTGTACAAAATTAGTATTTGTGTGAACTGATATTAAAGTCATAAGTTTTTGGCTTTTAGCAAATGGTATATACCCTCCTCTCTTACACGCTGAAAAAAAATCGCTTCTGTAGTATATTGTCCCAAACATATTCGGCTTGAAACATATGTATGTTTAGGGTAGACTCTAAGCATGTAATATTTGGTACATACAAAAATTGTGTATTAGGGAAGATGTTGTTCTAAACAAATATTTGTTTACATCCCAATGTGACTGCTATTTGTGAAACAAATATTTATTTGCATTTAAATATTCATAAAATACATAAATTGTGTCAAATTTTTTAGTAATTCAAAGTTAAATTTTTAGAAATTTTCAATGTTCCTAAAAAAAATAATAATTGAAATCATATAATCTTGGGTCAATATAAAGTACTTAGAGAATTGACAACTAATGATGGCTTGGAATACTCAGAAATTTTAAATGATTGATTTAAAACAGAAGGTTATGCTGCATATGGTATCATAACTGGGAGGTACAATTCGAAATCAAGGAAAAATTGAAACTGAAATTTGAAAAAATCAGCAAAAGTTTTGGAAATCTTTTTTAAATAAAATATATTTGGAAAAATTCCTAAATAATAATTTTATTTGTATTTAAACACATATTTTATTTGAGAAATTTAGTTTGCAAATATAATTTGTTGTAATATATTAATATATGCGTTCCAAATATATTTTATTGATTTTCAAAAAAAATTTATTTGCTAAGAAATATAAAATATTTAAAAATTTGTGTTCCAAATATATTTTCTTTCGATTCAAACATATCAAAAAAAGCGATTTTGCCCCGTGTAGGTGAGGTGATAATTATAAATAAATATATAGGTTCCAAATAAATTGTACTGATTTTCAAATAAAATGTATTGGCTTAGAAATATATAATATTTAAAAATTTGTGTTCGAAATATATTTTCTTTCGATTCAAGTATATAAAAAAAAGCGATGTTACCCCGTGTATTCTGTTATAATGACATATTCATGTCAAGTTCAACTTTTGAAGGGCAATATACTTATACATACATATTATTATTTTTTTGACACAACAAATTATACGTTTTAAAAAAGACCCATGTTTGCAACATCTAAAAATATGTCAGAAAGACCTTAAAATATTTCAGGTAGACCTTAAAGTATCCACGTCCTTCCGCCCGTCTGACTGTCTTAAAATATGATAATATTTGGCTGTAGCTCATATGTAACAGGTGACGCAAAAGTAATCCTCCTATCAGAAAATGCAACAATGTTACGCTACACTGCTCCAGAACGCGTTTTTCATTTTTTTTCCAGTTTTTAATTTTTTTAAATTACAGCCAAAAAACATTGAAAGTTTACTTTTGCGCCACCTGTTATATGTATGGCATAAGCACAAATACTGCTGAATTTCAAAAAAATGGTTACAAATTTAGATATCTCCTTCATATAATATGTTAATTGTGATTTGTCATATAAGTCCTACAGAAGCTGTATTATTATATCCTATTTTTATGAAATTTGGTAAGTTGTTTTAAAACAATAACGTATATTTTAAAATGTAGAAAAAAACAGTCCGATCATTTTGAAATTTGGCAGGGAGGAGCATCTTCATCCAAATACAAGCACTTCAGAATTTGAAGAAAATTAAGTCGTATTTATATATGTATATTTACATGAAACCGTTGCAAAAGCTACGTTTAACAACCGATCTTTACACGCTGAAAAAAAATCGCTTCGGTAGTATTTTGTTCCAAACATATTCTGCTGGAAACATACACATTTTTAGGGTGCACTCCAAAAATATAATATTTAACACTCACAAATATTATATGTTTGTGAGGACGTTGTTCTAAACAAAATTATGCTTTCATCCTAATATTCTCTTATTTGGAAATATTATTTCCAAAACAATGATGATTTGTATTTAAGTATTTTGACAATGTATCGATGCCTTAATTAAAAGGAAAGTTTTCAGTTTTTTAGAAATTTAAGGTTTAATTTCTTAGAAATTTTATATGTTTGAAAATTTAAATCGTATAATTTTGGGTTACGATAAATAGCATTGATGGATTGACAATTGGACTATTTATAAATAAAAAATGTGTGCTGTAAAACAAAAGAAAATGCTGCTTACGACATTTTTACTCATAAAGTATAACACAAAATCTAGGAAAAAATAAAATTAAAAATTGCCAAAGTTAACAAAGTTTTAACATTTTTTTTTTAATATAATGTATTTGGATAAATTCTTAAACAATATCTTTGTTTGTTTGTAAACACACATATTTTATTTGTGACAGTAAGTTCGCAAATATATTTTGTTGTAATATATTAATATATGCGTTCCAAACAAAATTTCTCGATTTTCAAATAAAATATATTTGTTCAAAAATATATAATATTTAAAAATTTACGTTCCAAGTATATTTTCTTTGAATTCAAACATATCAAAAATGGCGATTTTCCTCCGTGTATGTAATTTCAAAGAACACATCGAAGGTGTGACCTCATTCCAGTTACTATGGTCTTCCGTACGTCTGTCTGTCTGTCTGTCTGTATGGAGCACATGACTCTCTCTCTCGAAAGGATTGGTCGATTGACTTCAAATTTTATATAAACTGTTTATTTTGAATGTAATGAATTGAAAAAGGGGGGTTAATAAAGCCTAAATGTGAAACGTTCACTTAATATATGGGGTGATCCAAGTAGATATACTTCTTTCAATAGCCTTTTGTTGACAGATCAGACGTGTGATTCGTGTCATGCTATTTTCGTTAAGTATTGTTTGGCGTTTCATCATGGAAAGACTTACGCTTACGAATGACACCATTCGCTAGTTACCAGTCGAAATGCTCGACATGCGCGGCCAACATGTGATAGACATAATCTTCAAAAAATAAATGCCAAAGAATGTTCATTCAAATGATAACACTATGCAACAAATGAACACTTTTTGAAAAATACACGAACCTGACTGTATAGCTTCGATTCTACTACCAAATGGTAGTATAACCCTATACTCAGTTTGGCGAGATTGGTGACCAATTTTTTTTTATGGGCCTCGAAAGATTCGGAAAATCAGTGGACCCCTTGAAAAATGGTGTCATCGGTTTTTGAGCAACAGCTACTTCAGACTTGGTGATAGCGCTTAACTATATTTGGCAATAATGTAGCTAAGAACACGTTGAATAAAGTCTGTTAACATTTCATGCCAAAAAAATTTTGTTTTCCTGCACTTTTTTTCGAAAAACATAGGATTAAATTTATTTTTTTTCACTTTTTTCGGCATAACTTTAAGGGATCGCTGATTTTTTACTAACAGTATTTGGCACTATTGTAGCCACGGTAAATCTGAACAACTTTTGTAAACATGTCATTACAATCTGAATGTGTCTAGGCACCTTAAATAGCTCACAAATCCACATTGTACCCCAAAAATGTAAGTATTTCACTCTTATGTAACAAAAATATAATTTTCTGGTATAGGGTATGTTCAGCAATTGTATAGAAAATATTAAGGCCAATATTTTTGTCGAACATTTTAACCCTCTAGCTCCTCCACATAACTGTAATTTTTGGTCCCATTTTAACAAATCGTAAAAAACACCCCTTAAAAGGGGGAGGGCGGGGATGAAACAGAACATTTCATCCCCGCCCTCCCCCTTTTAAGGGGTGTTTTTTACGATTTGTTAAAATGGACCAAAAATTACAGTTATGTGGGGGAGCTAGAGGGTTAAAATGTTCCACAAAAATATTGGCCTTAATATTTTCTATAAAATTGCTGAACATACCCTATACCAGAAAATTATATTTTTGTTACATAACAGTGAAATACTTACATTTTTGGGGTACAATGTGGATTTTTGAGCTATTTAAGGTGCCTAGACACGTTCAGATTGTAATGACATGTTTACAAAAGTTGTTCAGATTTACCGTGACTACAATAGTGCCAAATATTGTTAGTAAAAAATCAGCGATCCCTTAAAGTTATGCCGAAAAAAGTGAAAAAAAATAAATTTAATCCTATGTTTTTCGAAAAAAAGTGCAGGAAAACAAAATTTTTTTGGCATGAAATGTTAACAGACTTTGTTCAACGTGTTCTTAGCTACATTATTGCCAAATATAGTTAAGCTCTATCACCAAGTCTGAAGTAGCTGTTGCTCAAAAACCGATGACACCATTTTTCAAGGGGTCCACTGATTTTCCGAATCTTTCGAGGCCCATAAAAAAAAATTGGTCACCAATCTCGCCAAACTGAGTATAGGGTTATACTACCATTTGGTAGTAGAATCGAACCTATACCGTCAGATCCGTGAATTTTTTTCACTGTTGCACAGTGTAATAAACATTCCCCATTTAATTTGAATTTTCTGTGTTTTTTTCTTTAAAAAAGTAGGGAACCTCTAAATGGGTCACCCTATAGAAACATTGAAGTCTTGAGATAAACTGAATGTAAAAAATAAATTTATATTATTCACCTAGCCTTTTAACGATACATCTCTTTGTTTAATATGTGGTAAATAACTTCGAAATTTGGCAGTTGATAGCGGCCATTTTGTTGAAGCTAGATCTGTAAAATTGACTGTCACATTAGATCCCAGAGCGTGCAATACATCCCGAAGATGGTTAGTGTGAATTCTGGGACTGCGGCGTCCTCGGTCTATATACATAGGTACACCAACGACATGTGGGTTCGGCAAGATGGCGCTATGTACTACACAGCTCCTGCCACATTGGATATTCTGCACGAGTGATTTGATGCCATGGTTATCTCAGCTGGGGGTGATGTTATCTGGCCAACAAGATCGTGCTAATTGGCCCCGTTAGACTTTTATTGTGGCAGTTTTTTAAGTCGCAAGTCTAAGCAAAGAGGCCACAAGCCGCAGCGACCATTAACGCCAATATAACCCATGCCATCGGTTAAATTCAGCTTGAATTATTCTTCACATTTTCCCGATGTTATATCCCATAAATAACACTGTGCTCGAAATGGACACTTTACAAATGTAACAGAAAGGAGACCATATGGATATACCTATTTCGACCTTGCTGAATCCAATGGAGCTAGCCGTTTTCTAGGTTGGCTCTTGTTTTCGCGATATTCGACCACAAATTTAGCAATTTAGGTTAGTTATCTCGGAGGTGATTTTGAAGTGTAAGACTTCCGAAAACGCGCTTCAGTCCAAAGAACGAAATAAAGGGAAAGTTCGAGTATTATTTCTCTCAAAATAGTCAACCACGCTTCTCACCCTTTACCCCCGAAAAGGTGCAATCAAATCTTACCATATGTCAAACGTCATACAAATCATCGACATTTTTAGTTTGTGTCCTTGAGAAAAATGTTCCTCGCGAAAAATTACTATGAGTCTCCTTTCAACATATTTATGAAAAATTAACAGGTTTCACAATTTAGCAGGTTTTGTTGATTACCTATGAAATTTCCATTAACACTAACGAAAAAATAATTTACAAAAATTTGAGTCAAAAAATTGTATTTCAAATATTTTATGCTATGAGCAGAAAAATACACAAATTATGTAATAACTCGAAATTTGGTTAATTTTCATAAAAAAGTTGAGAGAGGACTTATAGTATTTCTTCGCGAGGAATAATTTTCTCAACGATGCCTACTAAAAATGTCGACGATATATATGATTTTTAACATATGATAGGATTTCACTGCATCTTTTCAGGGGTAAGGGGATGAGAAGCGTGGACGACTGTTTTGAGAAAAATAACTGTCCAAATGTTCCCTTTATTTCGATCGTTGGACTGAAGCGTATATTCCGAAGTCTCTCACTTCAAAATAACAAAAGAGATAAGTCACCTCTCTGATTTCCCAACAAACTTTGTGGTCGAATATCGCAAAACAAGAGCTAACATAGAAAAACGGCTAATGCCACTGGATTCAGCATGGCCGAAATAGGTCTATCCATAGGGTCTCCTTTCTGTTACATTTTTGGACTAGCACAGTGTAATTATAAATAATGTTCGATGATATCTCACACACACTTTGTTATCCCCTCACCTTAGAGAGGAGGGTATATATAATTTGCTACGAGCCAAAAGTGTAACACATCGCAGCAGTGACCTAAGACCCTAAGTATGTTTGGCGGAAATCCGTTTTGGGTCATTTTAAGTTGAGCAATATCCGTCCGTCCGTCTGTCTGCTGGCTGGTGCGCACGATAACTTTCGAAAGGAGTAACCGATTGACTTCTATACTACTTACTCGAATCTTCTGAACTTTCACACATACCATTAGTTTGTTAGTCGCTAACACATCAAGAAAACTGGGCGAAGTGGCCACTCCCTTGTTGGTACCTCCCACACAAACGGACCATTCTGCACCAAAAGTTAACTGCTAATAGCTTTAATATCAGTTCATACAAATACTTGAAATTTTGTACAGTGTAATTCTTTTATAGTAACTAGAGTCAAGAGAAAAGTGGACGTTATTGGCACGCCCCTTTTGGTACCTCCCACACAAATGGACCATTTTGTACCAAAAGTTAACAGCATTTAACTTTAACACCAGTGAATATAAATACTTTAAATTTTGTACGGTGTAATGCTTTTATAGTATTTAGAGGCCAAAGAAAAGTGACCGTTATTGACACGCCCCTTTTGGTACCTGCCACACAAATGGACCATTTTGTACCAATTGTAAACAGCATTAACCTTTAATACCAGTTCTTACTTTAAAGTTTTTAAATGCAATTTAAATTGATAATAATTTAATTAAAAGAAAAAAATAAATTTACGAATATTTTTTGGGACTCAAGGGGAGGGGATTCATAAGTCGGTTTACCCGACTGAACTTTCTTACTTGTTTTATTTAAATTTGAATATGCAAAGCTTAGAAATGTTTATACTAATCTCAAGTTAAGTTCAAAGATGGACCATATTGGTCCACTCCTTCTGGTACCTACTAAAAAATCTATATATAATCATCCAATGTTAGAAGTTATCACTTACGATTCACTCCACCTTAGTGTGTCACTGGGCACATGTCAGATGATGCTTCTGCACCTGTCCTGTCCTCTTCATTATTTGCTTTATCAATTTCAAGTGAGAATTTCATTTCTAAATAAATTAAATATATTCACGTTCATTGTTTGTGAAAAAACGACTCGAAATGAATATCAGACTTATCATAGCTTTTGTGACTTTAAAAAGTAATTTCAATGAAACGAAATTCTGTGAAAACAACTAAAGAATATTGACTATGTTACAAGCAAACACGTTTAGCACATTTCCAGGAAATTTGCTTTTTTCATGTCAATTTTTTTTGTGGTATAATAATAGAACACACGTTTCTTCTTTTTTCGTCATATTATTTATAGAGAGATATGGGATTTTCTGATAATAAGAAATATTTGTAGATATATTCTTATATGGAAATGTTTCACTCAGTTTATTTTTTTAATATTATAGAAAAATCTATTCTAAGGTTACACAAATAATTATGGAGATTACACAAATAATCAGGCAATCAACTTTTAATTGGAAATTAAAAAATGGAAATTTATTGTAAATAATTCTCAACAAAACAAGTAAGGAAATATTAAAGACAAGGATGCAGTCGGGCCAGACTGTACACTACCATCCACCAATATTTTCCAAGCAATGCACTTAAAGTGTATCTTTTAGAGCGTAAAAGTGTTTGGGCTACATCATACTGCTGCTACTTGGAGTTGTTTCGGGTTAAATTGAGTACAAATTCTAAATTTCAGGCCTTAAGAAGTCAATAGTGAACTATGAGTAGCATTGGACTAAATACAAATTGGTTAAATCGTTTATTCTCTTGAGGGTCAAAAAGTCAAAACGAAAGGGACCTTCATGTGAGAGTAATATAATTCTGAACCGATATGTCCCATTTGTAAAAATTATTGCATGCAAAAATAAACAAAACATTACTTACAACAATGAAAAATAAAGTTAAAAAATATTTAACATTTTTTAATACACCCTGTTTCCCAATTTTAGAAGGTCAAATTACATTGAAAAAAAGGGCCGTAAACATTTTTCTATTTAGTTCACTGTTCATGTGTGTGATCCACGGAAAATCGTAATGCATCATTTCTCTCTTCCGGCGCAGGAAACTGGCTGCCATCCACTGTACGTACCCTTATCAAACATCGCACGAAAGTAGGATATGGCACATTCCAAGATTTGTTGTCCTAATTAAATAATGTAATACGTAACGGTCTTGGAAACGTATAAATTGTCTGCAACCGGAAACGGAAGTGAAACATTTTGTTCGCTCTCAAGGTACAATGTTCACAGTTAACAGCTCATGTAAGCATTTATATTTATATGTATGGGTGTTTGTGATACCCATTCCAAGCAAGGACATATATGTATATAAACTAACACATCCATAAACCAAATGTACCTGTACAAATGTATGCCTTCAGCACCACAATAACGGGAAATAAATTACCCAACAAGTTGGACATGAATTTTATAGTAACTGTAGGGAAAGTAAGCCATATTTCCGCCATTAAGCCAAAATGGAGATATGCTGCATAAGTGTACTTTTTCAAATGGCAAAACAAATAATTATTACAGCATTTAAGGAAATTGCAGGGATGTTATTTTGGGTTTTAAGGTTTTAATAAAAATTGCTATATTACGTGAACTACTGTAGCTGCATTTTTGTGTCTATTAGCTAAAAACTTAGGCCCTTATTCATAAAAATTTAATGAAGGTTTGAAGAACGCTTTAACACTGAACGCTAAGCCGTTCCTCAAACCTTCTTTAACTTTTTATGAATAAGGCCCTTATATTTTACGCAATGACGTATTTTGTTTTCTATAATCAGCAAGAATTATTATTTTTGGTGTCTAGGATTTTAGAACAGATTTTAGTTATATATGGGCCGCTGAATCGAAATATGATGTCGGGTTTTCTCTAACAGCTCTACTTTTTAAGATCTGCGCTTTTATAATCATTATGTGAATATTTATTTCAAGCGGTAATTGATTTTTCGTCACACCCAGGAAAATAATTGGTTGTAATTCGATGGTAACAATAAGAAAATAGTACTAGCAACAAAAAGTATAATGCCTACACCGTGTATCGGTTGTTTTTATATATACATAAATGGTTGAAACAACAATAATAACATGGATACGATCAAATGAAAATGCAATGCAACTAAATCGAGGATTGCATCAATCGAATTAAGATTGTTTTTTTTCATTGACACTCTGTTAGTTGTGGTAACCAATTTTAAACTTTCATTATAGTACCATATGATCGATTTTTAGTTGTGGCAACCAATGTTTTATTCTTGACAACAGAAATTATATCAAGAGACCAAAGATTATTATTGCGACGAATAATAGGTTACTACAACAATATTAATAAATAACCATTTTTTTTTGGTTATCCCAATCATTTCCCAAATTTAGATTCATTAAATGAATTTTGGGAATACAACCGAAAGATTGGTTGCTGTTCTTTTGCTGATACATGACAAACAAAAAATAAAATTACTCGACATAAATAAATCTTTAATATTTAGTTCAAGAACGGTATATGTAGTCAAAAATAATCTCGTGTGGATAGTAATGTGTGTAATGCAGAATACGTTGTGCAAAATGTTTTAAATAAATAAAAAATAAAACCAACAATCATGAAATTGAAAGCACAGAGTTAAGCGATATTTGCATACAAGTTTTGTGTTTTTTTCGTGTACTAAAATTTGTGTCAAATATTTCCACATCTCATAATAGTGATGAATTTGTAATGTGGGATTTTTAATTTTGTTATAAATTGTTTGGTTTTTTGTTCAATAAATAAAATAAAAATTAAGCAAAACTGTGTTTAATTAATTGCCGGTAGTATATGACTGACAAATTGTCAGAACAACAAATTTTTTAAAACAGTTCAAAACTATGGTTGTCCTAATGGAATCGCATGATTGTAGACAGAACTACCAAAATTCGGTTGGCAAATAATTCGGTTGTAGCAACCAAACTGTATTCTGTGTACAATATATCGTCAACAAAAAAATCCACAATTTAAATGCAGTTTTCAATATATTTCAAGTGAATACAATGTTTCAAATACGGGTATATATTAATAGGTACCGTCAATAGTTTTTGCGGTAGATATGTCTCTCAGAGTGTATTTAAAAATAAAATATTTTGAATTGTTAATTTTAGAAAAAACGCACATTCTTGAACCGCAATAATAGAGCTAGGACCTTAAATTTTCCGGAAACATATCTTATGAGTTTCTCAGAATTGGCAATGGGCCATATGAATCCATGTTTCTCATATTCCCCATAGAAGGGTCCCAATCGATTTTATTTCTTTACGTCATAGAAGCCACCAAGTTCAACCGATTGGGACAAAAGTTGGCAATGTATTTAATTATACCCATAAAAGAGTTGGGATCTTTAGTTCTTTAAAGTGATCGCTCATTTTAGTTCAATTAGGGTTGCCTAGGCCAGAAATATATATAGCAACCTTAATCTTAAGGCCATATTTACTCGATATTGTACCGATGTCGTTTATTTTACTTTGAACATGAGATTGACGTTTAAATATTAAAACAACGTCGTCCGCATATACGACGACATTAATATGTTTCATACGTAGTTGGTGCCACAATATTCCACGATGAGGGTTGTTGTCAATTGCCCCAATTAGAATCTCATCAATGACTATGAGGAACAGCAATGGGGATAAGACACATCCTTGCCTCCCGCCAGATTTAACAGAAATGGGGGGAGATAGTTTGTTGCCATGTTTTACGCTGCATTCAAATGCCGATACTGTGCCTTGATTTAATTACAGATCTTGTCTGGAACGTCTTTTCTGGCCATAGCTTCCCATAACTTTGGTGGTTAATTAGATCAAACGCATTTTGGAAATCAATGAAAATAAGGTAGAGCGATTACTGCATCTCATTTATTTGTTCCATTATAATTAGTAAGGTAGCAATATGGTCAATACAGGATTTGCGGCTACGTATATTGATACAAATAGTTATCAATAATACGAATATCGGTTCTGGCCAGATCTGCCAGGCTTTCAGAAAAGGCCGAACCCAGTAATACAGATTTTTATTAAATGGGAAACAATAACAAAGCAGGTGCTCTCCACTGCTTCCTCATTTCCACAGCTTCTGCAGAACTCATTGTAATCAATTGCCAACCTCTTTGCGTATTCTCAACCTCCTAGCAAGACTGAATTCTTTAACGTGTACTCCGAATCCAACCTCATCATCAAGCTTCAAACCATCTATGTGTAAGTGAAGATATTTTGTATTTCCTGGTTTTCTGCCAACCCATCTTTGGCAGGCATCCGAGTTGTGAAGTTGCTCCCGAAGATGTACACCATTGGTATGTCATATCCTCATGTGGCCGTAGTTCTTAAACTTCTCTCGCCAAAATATCAGTCAGCAGTAGATGGAGTACACGCAAAGAAAGGAATTCGTTTCTACGAACCTTTTAGACAACTACAATTCTCGTTTGCAGGAACTGAAATTTCGTTTGTTGTGACAAAAACATATTTTGCGTAAACAGAATTGTAGTCGTCTAATATTTTGTTTCGCAGAAACGAATTTTTTCTTTGTGTGTAGGGCTTGTAGACACTCAGTCTCTGTAGTCCACAACGCTTCGCTTATGCATAGGCAGGCGTTTCTCGGAACCTTTGATAATACTATGCAACAAATGAACACTTTTTGAAAAATACACGGACTTGACAGTATAGGTTCGATTCTACTATCAAAAGGTAGTATAACCCTATACTCGGTTTGGCGAAATTGGTGACCAATTTTTTTTATGAGCCTCCAAAATTTCTGAAAATCGAGAAAGGTGTCATCAGTTTTTGTCCAACAACTAATTCATACTTGGTGCTACCGCTTCACTATTTTTGGCAATAATGTAGCTAAGAATATGCTGAACAACATTTCTTAACATTTTTTGCGAAAAAATATTTTTTCCGGTACTTTTTTTAAAAAGTGTAGGAAAAAAATAATTTTCTTCACTTTTTTCAGCATAACATTCAGGGACTCGTAAGTTTCCCCTTAAAATGGGGAGAGCGGGGATGAAATGTTCTACAAAAATGTTCGCCATACAATTTTACTATATGTGTCAGAACACACCAAAGCCCAAATATTAACACAAAAACCCCAAAAACGGTCAAATTCCAGTCAACAACGCTCTTTACTGGTATCTTTATTGCTTCGACCACTAGATCGTACGACTAACATTGCTGCACGACCAGGAATTTGACCTTTTTTCGTGTTTGTGTTATGTTTTGCTTTGGTGTGTTCTTTCATCCCCGCCCTCCCCATATTAAGGGGTGTTTTTTACGATTTGTTAAAATGGAGCCAACAATTACGGTTATGTGGGGGAGCTAGAGGGTTAATATGTTCCACAAAAATATTGGCCTTAATATTTAAGTTGCTGAACATACCCTATACCAAAAAAAAAATATTTTTGTTACATAATAGTGAAATACTAAAATGTTTGGGTTACAATGTGGTTTTTGAGCTATTTAGGGTACCTAGACACGTTCAGATTGTATTGATATGTTTACAAACGTTGTTCAGATTTACGTTGGCTACAATTTTGCCAAACATTGTTAGAGAAAAATTACGAGTCCCTGAAAGTTATGCTGAAAAAAGTGAAAAAAATATTTTTTTCCTACACTTTTTCAAAAAAAATACCGGAAAAAATATTTTTTCGCAGAAAATGTTAAGAAACATTGTTCAGCATATTCTTAGCTATATTATTGTCAAATAAAGTTAAGCGGTATCACCGAGTCTGAATTAGTTGTTGGACAAAAGCTGATGACTCATAAAAAAAATTGGTCACCAATTTCGTCAAACCGAGTATAGGGTTATACTACCCTTTGATAGTAGAATCGAACCTATACTGTCAAGTCCGTGTATTTTTTTCACTGTTACACAGTGTAATCAGTTTGTAATGGACACCACAATGCCGTACAACACTATTTGGCAATATAATAGGAGAAAAGCCCCAAAGCTTTCGTTCAGGAATATAATGCGACGTTGGCTTTCCTTATACGTTCCAGAGGAGGGTCCACATGCCCTTCCTAATGAAGAGAACCAATTGTGTCTTGTTTGGGTTAACGCCCAAACTAATGTTTCTAGCTCATCTAGCCAATTTATTCGGGGTCACCTGTATAATGTCTCTGGGTACGTTAGGGAATTTGTCAGTCACTGTGATCGCTTATTTGAATATTATTATTCAAATTGATGTGTATATGAAACTATTCCTGAAAAAAACTTGTCGTCGTTTTTAATTTTTATATCCTCATTTTAGTGATTAAGGCCATATGTACGTTTGGCGGAAGTCTATGTCAATGCCTTTTGAGTAATTTGAACTAGGGATGTAACGAATATTCGCATTCGCATATGCGAACGCGAATTATTCGCATCATTTTAAAATTCGCTTTCGCATTCGCAAAAACCATCTTTGGATTATTCGCTTTCGCAAAAATATATTTCAGTATTCGCTTCCATTTATTAAAGTGTTAAATCTCCTAATTCCCTTCACACAATTTGAAGATATGTGTGTGCTTGTGGTAAAACTATGGAAAAAAAAACTACAGAAAACGCACGATAACTCACGAAGGGTATGATTGATTGATTTCAAATATCGTATGTAGTAATATGTTCTCCTATCTCAGGCTGAGTTCGAAGATGGACCATATTGCCTTTCTTATTCTTGTACCTCCCCCAAAGGGTTAACTTTCAGTGAAATACTTATAACTTTGGTGCTACACAACAGAATCATCAATTATTCCATCGATTTGGGATAATACTTATTATTTATTCGTATAAGTATATATTTATTTACTTCTGTCTTCATTTATACTCTGAAAACTATCAATTCCATATTTTCATATTAGTAGTTAGGAACAAAAACTCGCCTCATATTTAAAGCCTCTTCTTGTTTATACTCATTTCCAAATCGTTATGATTTCTTTAAATCCCTTTTTAGACTTCTTAATTCAATTTACCACAAAATGAGTTGGCCATCAGTAATGGGCAACAAGTCTCTTATGGTTTTATTCCAACCATGATCCTTTGCTTGGCTTGGTTTTCATTTCATTCAATTAAATTTCATTTCAAGCGGTTATATGAAATTTGTTGTTGCAATATGCTGTTGCTATTGTGTTGCTGTTCTTGATGTTGTTGTCTCTTTGTAGCATCCTTGTGAACTGTTGTGAATAATTAAAAGGCCACAAAACTGAATGAAGCCGCTTGTATCATCGCCACTGCCACCGACACCGACACCTTCACCCACATCCCCACCACATAAATGCTTAATTCACAGACATTTTGAACTTTGGCCAATAATCGCTCGTTTAAAGAAAATATACCATTGTGAGGTCGAAATGACCCCCCCATGTCTCTATTTAGGTTTTTGGCAAATGTTCAAATTTTCTTCGAATTCATATACGAGTACATACTCGTATACTATGTTCGTGCATATCCTCTAACCTCCGCCCCTCACTTAGTTTCATCATTATCATCGTCATTTGGTAATCATCGAACTGACTTTCATTTAAAATGCTAAACAATGCCACTAACAAGTATTCACACGCTTTCCAAATGGGGATGTCTGAGGCCATATTGTCCTTGCTGAATTTACAAAGCAAACATACAGTGTGTCACAAAAGTTTTGGCATAGGGAGATTTTTTTTTATATTAAATTGCTGATATTTTTTGAGAAATCTATTAAAATGTACAAGGTTAAAAAAACAACAACAAGCTATTCTAGAAGGCTTCATCTACTGGGGTCATACAAATATATAAGATATAACTTAGGAAATCACAAAGACATTATTGGTATACCTTCTATGGAGACGAAGCAACGCAGAGGTATAATATCCTGTTCAGTAGGTTAACGATAAAGCCAAAGAAAGCAATCAGTCACTTAATATATTGATCGACAGATATTCGCCGACACACAACTCCCCTGACAGAACTCAAAGAATAGCAAGACCAGCAACAAAGTGAGTAGACTACAAACGTCGCTAAATTGACGATCAACAAGTCCATGCTAAGCTGGGCGATTAACAGATTTTAGCCGTTCAAATCACATAGTCCAGATTGCATTTCTCCAATAGAAGTGTAGAAAATCTCCTGGTTGGAGAAAATACACCGTCCGACAGTCCATATTATACTTGAACCGGATGAAATACGTCTGACACTATAGGCAAAATATACTTAATTGGCATTTTTATCGCCTCACCTTAGAGAGGAGGGTATATATCATTTGATACGGCCAAAAATGTAACACATCGAAGGAGTGACCTCAGACCCTAAGTATGTTTGGCGGATATCTGTTTTGGGTCGAATGAGCAATGTCCGTCCGTCTGTCTGTCTGCTGGCTGGTTCGCACGATAACTCTCTAAAGGAGTAACCGATTGACTTCAAATTTGGTATATGGTAATATTTTCTTCTATCTCCGGCTCCTTCTAGTACCTCCCAAAGGGTTAACATTTAGTGAAATATTGCTTACACTGTGCAACAGTGAAAAAATACACGGAATTGACAGTATAGGTTCGATACTACTATCAAAGGGTAGTATAACCCTATCCTCGGTTTGGCGAAATTGGTGACCAATTTTTTTTATGGGCCTCCAAAATTTCTGAATATCAGTGGGCCCTCGAAAAAGGTGTCTTCAGCTTTTGTCCGAGAACTAATTCAGACTTGGTGATACCGCATAACTATATGTGGCAATAATGTCGCTAGAAATATGCCAAACAAAGTTTCTTAAAATTTTAGCGAAAAAAAAATTTCCTGTACTTTTTTTTGAAAAAGTGTAGGAAAAAAATATTGTTTTTTACTTCTTTCAGCATAACATTCAGGGACTCGTAATTTTTCACTAACAACGTTTGACAAAATTGTAGCCAACGTAAATCTAAACAACTTTTGTGAACATATTAATACAATCTGAACGTGTCTAGGTACCCTAAATAGTTCATAAAACAACATTGTACCCCAAATATCGCTGTAATTTTCGGCCCCATTTTAACAAATCGTAAAAAACACCCCTTAAAAGGGGGAGGGCGGGGATGAAATGTTCTACAAAAATGTTGGCCATAATATTTTACTATATGTGTCAGAACACACCTAAGCTCAAAACTTAACACAAACACCAAAATAAGGTAAAATTCCTGTTCGTGCAGCAATGTTAGTAATACGATCTAGTGGCCGAAGCAATAACGATACCAGTAAAGAGCGTTTTTGACTGGAATTTGTCCGTTTTTTGGTTTTTGCGTTAAGTTTTCAGCTTTGGCTTGTTCTCACACATATAGTAAAATTTTATGGCCAACATTTTTGTAGACCATTTCATCCCCGCCCTCCCCTGTTTAGGGGTGTTTTTTACGATTTCTTAAAATGGGGCCAAAAATTACAGTTATGTGGGGGAGCTAGAGAGTTGATATGTTCCACAATATTATTGGTCTTAATATTTTCTATAATGTTGCTGCACATACCCTGTAGCAAAAAAAAATATTTTTGTTACAAAATAGTGATATACTAAAATTTTTGGGGTACAATGTGGGTTTTTGAGCTATTTAGGTTACCTAAACACGTTCAGATTGTATTGATATGTTCGCAAAAGTTCAGATTTACGTTGACTACAATTTTGCCAATCATTGTTAGTGAAAAATTACGAGTCCCTGAAAGTTATGCTGAAAAAAGTGAAAAAAAATATTTTTTTCCTACACTTTTTCAAAAAAAAGTACCGGAAAACATTTTTTCTCAAAAAATGTTGAGAAACTTTGTTCAACATATTCCTAGCTACATTATAGCCAAATATAGTTAAGCGGTATCACCAAGTCTGAATTAGTTGTTGGACAAAAGCTGATGACACCTTTTTCGAGGGGCACACTGATTTTCAGAAACTTTGGAGGCTTATAAAAAAATGTTTACCAATTTCGCCAAACCGAGTATAGGTTTATACTACCCTTCGATAGTAGAATCGAACCTATACTGTCAAGTCCGTGTATTTTTCAAAAAGTGTTCATTTGTTGCATAGTGTTATTTAATAACTTCTATACTACTTATTTAAATCCTCCGAATTTCAACACATAGTATTAGTTTATTAGTCACTTTTACCTCGAGAAAAATGGGCGATGTTGCCACGCTCTTTTTGGTACCTCCCACACAAATGGACAATTTTGAATTAAAAGTTAGAAGCTTATAACTTTATTACCAGTGCATACAAAGTCTTGAAATTTTGTACAGTAAAATGGTTTAATAGTACCTAAAATACAGTGAAAAATGAGGATTATTGCCACGCTCCGTTTGGTATCTCCCACACAAATGGACCATTTTGTACCAAAATTTACCAGAATATAACTTTAATACCAGTGCATATAAATAGCTGAAGTTTTGGACAGTGTAATGATTTTATTGTACCAAGATTCCAGAGAAAAGTGGCCGTTATTGCCACGTCCCTTTTGGTACCTCCCACAAAAATGGACCATTTTACACCAAAAGTAAACAGCTTTTATCTGTAATACCAGTGCATACTTTTAAGTTATTAAATGCAATTTAAATTGATAATAATGTAATTAAAACAAAAAAAATCATAAATTTACTAATATTTTTTGGGACTCAAGGTGAGGGTATTCATAAGTCGGTTTTTCATTTCCTGGTCATGTTGCCTTTAAAAAGATTTCAAAGCTTCAAAGGATAAAATTTTCTAAAAAAATTTTTTTTTAAATACTTAAAAATACCAGGGCGGTTCGGAAACTTCTTAGCCTAGCACAAAAAGCGCGGTATAAACAGAAAAAGGTTAGAGTTTTGGAAACTTCCATCTCTGCTATGAACACATGTTAAATTTTGTTTCGATCTAGCAACTCCTTCATATAGAAACAGGTGTTCACAAAAGACGCATCCGCGATTTTTTTACAATGGAAAAATTAGAAATGCGTGGTGTCATTAAATATTTACATAAAAAAGGTTTATCGGGACAAGAAATTCATAATGATATGTTGAATGTGTTAGGTGAAAGTGCTCCTTCATATGCAACAGTAAAAAATTGGGTTGCTGAATTTAAACGTGGTCGTACAAGCATTGAAGATGAACCACGTAGTGGACGTCCAAAAACAGCAACAACAACAGAAATTGTAGCCAAGGTGCATGATATGGTATTAAATGATCGACGAATAAAAGTGCGTGAAATAGCTAATATCATGGGCATCTCAAATGATCGAGCCCATTTAATTTTGCAGGAAGAACTACAGATGAAAAAACTTTCTGCAAGATGGGTGCCGCACTTGTTAACAGTCGACCAAAAACGCATAAGAATGAACATTTCTCAAGCTTGTTTGGATCGTTTTAAGCGAAAAAAATGGATTTTAAGCGTCGTTTCATAACTGTTGATGAAACATGGATCCACCACTATACTCCAGAGACAAAAGAACAATCCAAACAATGAACTGAAGCTGGAGGAAGTGCCCCAAAGAAGGAAAAACAATTCAATCGGCGTGTAAGGTTATGGCAACGGTTTTTTGGGACTTCAAAGGTATTTTATTAATTGACTATCTGCAAAAGGGTAAAACAATAAATTCAGAGTACTATTGCAACCTTTTGGATCAATTAAATGTACAAATTCGAGAAAAACGTCCTGGCTTACAACACAAAAAAGACAGCGCACAAGAGTGTTTTAACAATGGCTAAAATCAACGAATTAAAGTACGAGTTGCTTGACCACCCACCTTATTCTCCTGATTTAGCTCCCAGTGACTTTTACCTTTTCCCAAATCTAAAAAAATGCCTTGCTGGCAAGCGTTTTACCTCAAATGAAGATGCAATTACAGTTGTAAACCACTATTTTGAAGACCTTGAGGAAAACTATTTTAATCAAGGGATAGAATTGCTAGATAAGCGTTGGGCTAAGTGTATTGAAGTTTCAGGAGATTATATTGAAAAATAAAAATATTTCTGAAAAACTAACAATTCTCTTTCATTGATAGGCTAAGAAGTTTCCGAACCGCCCTCGTACTGTCGATATGGGTGTCAAATTAAACAGGAGAATTTTGTTTATTTCTAATATATTTTATAAATACTATTCCCGGGTAAAAAGGATTTACTTTGAATATCTCCAAGAATTAATTTGTGTTTATTCGAAAAATACAATATAGAATTTGTTCGAAAAAATATGACATTTTTTAAATCGTTTTTATCGTTTTTAACTATCGCTAAAACAATAAGATTTGATTTTTTTAAATCGTTTTTTCTGGCACGAAAAAACATAAAAAATGGAAAAAAAATGCAAAATATTTGGCGGAAATCCATTTTGGGTCATTTTTGGTCATTTGAGCAATATCCGTCCGTCTGTTTGGCTTATGCGCACGATAACTTTCGACAAGATTAACCAATTGACTTCAAATTTGGTATGTGTCAATATTTTTCTCTATCTCAGGGAAAGGTCAAAGATGGACCACGTTGGTCTACTCCTTCGGGTACCTCCCCCACGAAGGGTCAAAATTTAGTAAAATATTGATTATTTCATAACTTCTAGACCAACTTGAAAGGTAAATGCTATAACCATACAAAAAGTTTGTTTTTGTTTCATAAAATAGTCTATCTACACAAAAAAAAAGTTTTTAGGTCTCGGACACAAAAAAATAGTGTAATCGAAGATACTAAATGGTTACTTGCCTTTTGAAGATATGGTAGCACGGCGGAGTAGTAGAAAAAGCAACCTATGATGAGTGAGAGCTGATAACACTATGCAACAAAATGTTTGTCCAAGGGAAAATATTAAAAAAAATTGTTATGGTACATTTTTTTTTAAATTTTTTTTTCTAAAATTCCAGCACTCATGGAAAGTACATTCAGTATTTGGACCTTAATTTATAAGCCTGATTGAGCCGTGTTATGCCTCAAATTAAAGGGAATTATGAGAGCTACATATGCTGCAAATATCGCTTTCACGTAGAATCTTTGGTTTAGTAACAGTCGTCAAAAATATGAGAAAAAAATATTTAAAAAAAAAAACGCTTTTTCCTGGTACAAAAAAAAATAGAAAAAAATCCAAAAAAATATTTTATCTCATTTTTAAAATGCTAGCATGCTAGCGAAGAAAACACCATCTATTTGAAAAAATCTATGGATAGATGTAAAAGTTATGAGCCATTTTGCAAATGTTAGGGAAATTCAAAAAAATTTTGATTTATATTTTTTCGTTTTTAAATGATGTTTTTGCTTATATGGAATTCGCCATATGTGAGAGAGACATATAAGAGATATTGCACTTGCATTTTGTTTTATGAGGATTGATGTCAGACATTATAAAATTATAGAGAGGACGAGGTTTTATGGTTTTTTATTTATGAGGTTTCCATTCAGTTACGCCTTTTAGGGGCATGGACATCCCAGTCGTACATACAGGTAGTAAAATTATATGTACGCAATACAAAGTAGTACGCGGCAGTCTAGAAAATATTGGATATCTACTTTCGAAGCAAACTGTATGTCAGCTACAGATACTGCAACTTATGAAACTTAAACCCGGAATTTATGAATGAAAGTTCTTATTAATAAATTAGTGTAATTGAGCGCCTTAAAGAGATAAGTCGATTTTCTGAAAAATATTACAAAGTCATATTTCGAAGTATTAGTAAAAGGCAAAGAACTTTTCAATGTGTAAATGATCCCGACAATTTATGCCACATCTGCAGAAAATATGTAATTAAAAAAATCAACGTGCGTTTAGTAATATAATAGAAGAAATATATGTGCAATATTTTGGTATACGAGTTGAAAATACCGTGGACACCTGGTGTTTTGTGTAATTCGTGCCATGTAAATCTTACTCGATGGACTAGTGGAAGAATGCGGTAAGTGCATCTCGGATGAAACAGTGCAATATTTTGGCCCCAAGTGTTAACATATCATATTATAGAGTCCGTTATATACCTTACAAACAATTTTATACAACTGTGTTCGAGGAACTTAATCAAACGTACAATTCAAAGGAATGACGGTTATTTGTTGACAGCAGTAAAGAATGTTTGAAAGCAGTACTTTTACACAACGGAAATCAGAAAGCGTCGATTCGCATTTCTCATGCTGTCAACACTAAGGAATCATACGAAACAATGGATAAATTGATTAAATACATAAAATATGAACATGACTGGAAAATTTGTTGCGATTTAAAAGTAGTTGGTATGTTATGCCTCTGGGATAGCCGATATTTTGCCACCACTGCATACTAAGCTGGGGCTCTTTAAAAATTTTGTAAAAGCCTTAGGGAAAGATGTCAATTCACTCTCATATTAAAAAAGTTTATTTAAAAGTCTTTCTTTTCAAAAAATCGAAGAAGGAGTTTTTGGGGGGCCTAAAATAAGGAAACTGATGAAAGATGTGAATTTCGAATCACATTTGACGTCGGATGAAATTGCTGCATGGAGGTCGTTTAAGCTTGTAGTTTCAAATTTCCTTGGATCCAATAAAAGCCCGCAATATGAAACAACGATTGATGATTTGTTTAAAAATTTATGAAAAAATTGGTTAGAAATATATTTTTCTATATTTATGTATAAACACATATGTATGTATTCTTCGAATTTATTTTTCGCTTTATGTATTCCAACAGGTGTAAATATGTCCCTCAAAATTAATTTCTTGCATTCTAATTTAAACTTTTTCCCCGAAAATCTTGGCGACGTACATGGCGAAAGGTTTCACCAAGAATTGAAGTCCATCGAGCGGCGTTACCAAGGGCACTGGGATGAAAGCAAGATGGGAGATTATATTTGGTTCCTCATTAAAGAACCCGATTCCGAAATCTACAAACGTCAACAAAGAACTCACAATTACTTCTAATGAAACTTGTTCATGTAAATAAACTCAAATGTACATAATATAAATAAAAGTAATAAATAAAATCGCTATTTAAACAGAAATTAAAAAAAAAGATTTTTTGAAATTCTCTTATCTCTACCAAAAGGGGTATAATTTCTACAATTTTCCATAGATTCAAATAGGAATTATTTTCTTCGCTAGGATGCAAACTTTTAAAAAATAAAATAAAATGTTTTTTTTCGATTTTTTTCTATTTTTATGTTTTTTTTTGTCCCAGGGTTTTCGTTTTTTTTTTTTTGAAAAAAATATACTTTTTCCAATTTGGTTAATGACTGTTACTAAACCACTGTTTCTAAGTGAAAGAGATATTTCCAACATTCGTAGCCCACATTAATAGCTTCACGTATAAGTCGACCTCATCGGGCATATACTCCAAAAATTATAGTGCAAATACTAAGGGTACCTTCGACGATAATAGTATTTTTAATAAAAATTTTTGTAAAAAAAAATGTATCCATAAAAAAAATTTTGGTTTTGATTTTATATAACAGTATGCCAAAATCTATACGAAAAAAAATTTTTGGTCTAGGACACAAAAAAATTTTTGTTGTTGCATAGTGTTATTTGATAATAAAACTGAATAATTTGTAAACGTTGTTCTTGCGTATATCTCTCCATGATGAAATTGAAAACACTACTGAATACAATGGAGAAACAAGTGACAGATCATGACATATTACAAATGGCCGAAACGTCACTTCAAAATCATATCATCCCTATTGAAAAACCCGTTACTACCCTTTGGTAGTAGAATCGAACCTATACTGTCAAAGTCCGTGTATTTTCACTGTTGCATAGTGTTATTATTTTTATACCCTCACTTTAGTGTGACGAGGGTATACAGGGTGGCTGATATGTACTGCAACCAACTTCAGGTTGCTATCATTTCTAAACCGCTAGTCTGATAGCTGACAGATTTATTTCAGTGACAGTTCATTTAATTGTTTACAAGCTTTCAAAAGCATTTTGATCTATTGCATTCAGAAAAAAAGTTATTCGTGATGAAATTCAAGCGTGATAGTGTGATTGCTTTATATTTGGGTGGATAAACATAAGTGGCTATCGTTAGAGCCCTCCAGCATTTAAATGTGAATAAATCTTTTTTTTCTCGTACCATTGCTCGTTACCGTGATACTGGCAGTGTTGCATCGCGTCCAAAAAGTGGACGAAAACAACACCAGAAATGATCCGAAAAGTGAAAGCCAGATTTAATCGAAATCCACGATGCAGTGGTAGAAAAATTGCTCGTGAGCTGATCATATCGCGTGAACGGATACAACACATATTAAAAAATGAGCTTGGACTACAGCCATTGAAGTTCCAAAAAGTGCAAGAGCTCACCGATGCACAAAAAAAGTTAGACTGGAAAGAGCCAAGGAGTTGCTTCGCTTGCGCGAAAGTGGCCAGTTACCGAATTTGGTTTTCTCCGATGAGAAGCCATTCCAAATTGAGCAGTTTGTGAACAAACAAAATGATCGGGTTTACTTTTTTTTTTCTTACTTGTTTTATCAGAGTTTTTGCAAGTTATTAGCAAATTTATTTTGAAAAATTTAATTTTTCCAAACATTTGTTGACTCACTGTACTATATGTAATTTGTTTCCTCTCCCACTTTACTGTAGCGAGTATCCTCCTCGTATTTCATGCAACAAATGAACCTTTTTATTATCGTTGTTATTATCAAGAAATGTAGTCAGCCAACTTTAAGACCTGACGCTGTTGCTGCCGTTCTTGTGTATATTGCTCTGGACATTGTTGTTCCATTGTCGGCCTTGTTTTGGGCTTGTTGGCACACTTGTCGCCTCTAACCATGTGTAAGGGGAGAGGGGTTGGGAAGGTGGAGTAGCATTTATGCAAATATGTGAATTCACTCGTGAAATTTTTGTGCACAATAACATGGAATACTCGAACGTGGAATAAACAGCTTTTAATATAAACAAAACACGAGTGAGTACAACGACTACGGTGTCACCTAGAGGGATTATAACATTTCCGGAAAGTGTGTGTGGAAGGCTCTATCGATCCATATATACGTTTTTGGGAGCCTGAAATTGATTTGGGAAAAACGCTATATATGGGTCGATAGAGCCTTCGTAGGGCTTCTTTCAGTATGCAGGACTTGTCGGTACATAATCCCATCTTCCAGTTGTGGCCACTGCTCCTCTCCAGAAATTCCCATCAAAATATGCCATTTTGGAATGACGTTTTTGGGAGCCTGAAATAGATTTGGGAAAAACGCTATATATGGGTCGATAGAGCCTTCGTAGGGCTTCTTTCAGTATGCAGCCCTTGTCGGTACATAGTCCTATCTTCCAGTTGTGGCCACTGCTCCTCTCCAGAAATTCCCATCAAAATATGCCATTTTGGAATGACGTTTTTGGGAGCCTGAAATTGATTTGGGAAAAACGCTGTATATGGGTCGATAGAGCCTTCCTAGGGCTTCTTTCAGTATGCTGGCCTTGCCGGTACATAGTCCCATCTTCCAGTTGTGGCCACTGCTCCTCTCCAGAAATTCCCATCAAAATGGGCCATTTTGGAATGACGTTTTTGGGAGCCTGAAATAGATTTGGGAAAAACGCTGTATATGGGTCGATAGAGCCTTCCTAGGGCTTCTTTCAGTATGCAGGCCTTGTCGGTACAAAGTCCCATCTTCCAGTTGTGGCCACTGCTCCTCTCCCGAAATTCCCATCAGAATATGCCATTTTGGAATGACGTTTTTGGGAGCCTGAAATAGATTTGGGAAAAACGCTGTATATGGGTCGATAGAGCCTTCCTAGGGCTTCTTTCAGTATGCAGGCCTTGTCGGTACAAAGTCCCATCTTCCAGTTGTGGCCACTGCTCCTCTCCAGAAATTCCCATCAAAATGGGCCATTTTGGAATGACGTTTTTGGGAGCCTGAAATAGATTTGGGAAAAACGCTGTATATGGGTCGATAGAGCCTTCCTAGGGCTTCTTTCAGTATGCAGGCCTTGTCGGTACAAAGTCCCATCTTCCAGTTGTGGCCACTGCTCCTCTACCGAAATTCCCATCAGAATATGCCATTTTGGAATGACGTTTTTGGGAGCCTGAAATTGATTTGGGAAAAACGCTATATATGGGTCGATAGAGCCTTCGTAGGGCTTCTTTCAGTATGCAGGCCTTGTCGGTACAAAGTCCCATCTTCCAGTTGTGGCCACTGCTCCTCTCCAGAAATTCCCATCAAAATACGCCATTTTGGAATGACGTTTTTGGGAGCCTGAAATTGATTTGGGAAAAACGCTGTATATGGGTCGATAGAGCCTTCCTAGGGCTTCTTTCAGTATGCAGGCCTTGTCAGTACATAGTCCCATCTTCCAGTTGTGGCCACTGCTCCTCTCCAGAAATTCCCATCAAAATGGTCCATTTTGGAATGACGTTTTTGGTAGCCTGAAATAGATTTGGGAAAAACGCTATATATGGGTCGATAGAGCCTTCGTAGGGCTTCTTTCAGTATGCAGGCCTTGTCGGTACATAGTCCCATCTTCCAGTTGTGGCCACTGCTCCTCTCCAGAAATTCCCATCAAAATACGCCATTTTGGAATGACGTTTTTGGGAGCCTGAAATTGATTTGGGAAAAACGCTGTATATGGGTCGATAGAGCCTTCCTAGGGCTTCTTTCAGTATGCAGGCCTTGTCAGTACATAGTCCCATCTTCCAGTTGTGGCCACTGCTCCTCTCCAGAAATTCCCATCAAAATGGTCCATTTTGGAATGACGTTTTTGGTAGCCTGAAATAGATTTGGGAAAAACGCTATATATGGGTCGATAGAGCCTTCCTAGGGCTTCTTTCAGTATGCAGGCCTTGTCGGTACAAAGTCCCATCTTCCAGTTGTGGCCACTGCTCCTCTCCCGAAATTCCCATCAGAATATGCCATTTTGGAATGACGTTTTTGGGAGCCTGAAATAGATTTGGGAAAAACGCTATATATGGGTCGATAGAGCCTTCCTAGGGCTTCTTTCAGTATGCAGGCCTTGTCGGTACATAGTCCCATCTTCCAGTTGTGGCCACTGCTCCTCTCCAGAAATTCCCATCAAAATGGGCCATTTTGGAATGACGTTTTTGGGAGCCTGAAATAGATTTGGGAAAAACGCTATATATGGGTCGATAGAGCCTTCCTAGGGCTTCTTTCAGTATACAGGCCTTGTCGGTACAAAGTCCCATCTTCCAGATATGGTCATATATTTTCTTCCGAGGTTCCCTAGTTATCAAATCTATTCTATTTGCCCTCTAGGTCAAATGTTAATTTTTTTAAACAAAATGATATGTTTTTACCATGGTAACTTAGTTTTCTAGAAAAACCTAATTTTTCTCAAATACCCCGACTTTTTATTTTAATATTAGGGTTTGTGTCTTCGCAAGTTAAATACGTATTTATCTTCACACATTGTTAAAATTACCATATCTTCTTAACCGCTTTACGTATTTTGAAGATATTAATTCAAATAGAAAGCTCTGCTAATTCTCTTCGAAGCAAAGTTTGTCCTTGTGGTATGGGGAAGTCAAAATATAAAAAAAAAAACATTCCTAATACTTTAATATCCTGGAAATGTATAATTCAGGTCCTTAGTTATTTTTTTTTTTATGTCACTCCACAGTCTGGCACTGCCAGGCCACACAAATTAAAAAAAATGGAAAGGAAAACATTTAAACAGAATGTCATAAGTTTTCCCTCGAAAGGAGGGACTTTAAACTCTGTTTCAAAACAAGCCAGATAGGCGGATATATTGAAGGACCTTTAAATGAGTTAAAAGTTTCTTCACCTGGCAATAGTCACCTAGAGGAGACAACTTCATTACATGTCCAAAGAGTTACAATTCAATGACAGGATACTGTTGCTGATTGTGCTGAAGTTTTGCCTTAATAGAGGATATTCGTGAAATATAAATACTTGTGGACACGGACAAGTACAAAGATGTAAATAAGAATGTACATATACACATACATACATATATGCATGTTTGGGGGTGTTTCTTAAATAACAGTGGTTAATATTGTGAAAGCTGTACTGTGGTATTGTTACTCGTGTCCTGGATGTTAGATTTGTTGCTGATGTTCCTGTTGTTGTTGTAGGTGTTATTGTTGTTGTGGTTCTGAACATGGCCATTGTTGTGGCTTTCATAAGTCCTGTTGCCATGTGGTTATTTCCTTCGTTTTTTTCGTTAAAGCATTATTTTTAGTTTTGTTATTGTTTCTATCTCTCTATGGATCAAAAGGAAATAGCAGCAACAACAACATCAACTCTAGCTGAAACATCAAAAAAGAAAAACAATAAGAATATTAATGAAAACAAACCAACATTTGTGGCTTAACACTTGACAGGTGGTTTCGTTTGGTTGGTTTGGTTTGGTAGACCACCATAAAAGCCCTGTGGTCCTGCGATATATTTACTTTTTGTTTGTTCTCCTACAAATAGATATACGTATTTATAAAAACAAAAACATTGGATTCTAAGACACTATGGCATAGGTTGTAAAGAGAACTATATGATGACCCAGAAGTTCATTTTGTCATGTCGCACAAAAGTGGTGTAACTAAAAACAAGTAGAAAAGTTCAGTCGGGTAAATCGACTTAAGAAACCCCTCACCTTCAGTCCCAAAAAAAATATTCGTAAATTTATTTATTTTTGTTTTAATTAAATTATTTTCAGCTTAAATTGCATTTAATAACATGAGTGTAAGCAAATTTATAAGCTGTTAACTTTTGGTGCAAAATAGTCCATTCGTATGGGAGGTACCAAAAGGGGCGCGTCACTGACGCCCATTTTTCCACTATAAAAGCATTACACTGTTCAAGTTTTTATATGCACTGATATTAAAGTTATAGGCTGTTAAATTTTGGTGCAAAAAAGTCCATTTGTGTGGGAGGTATCAAAAGGGGTATTCCACTGACGCCCATTTTTCCCATTTGTGTGGGAGGTACCAAAAGGGGAGTGGTAACTTCGCCCATGTTTCTTGAAGTGATATTGACTAATCTAGTACTATATACTATACCATTTTGCCACTATAAAAGCATTACACTGTTCAAGTTTTTATATGCACTGATATTAAAGTTATAGGCTGTTAAATTTTGGTGCAAAATAGTCCATTTGTGTGGGAGGTATTAAAAGGGGTATTCCACTGACGCCCATTTGTCCCATTTGTGTGGGAGGTACCAAAAGGGGAGTTGCAACTTCGTGATATTGACTAATCTAATACTATGTGTGAAATTTCAGAAGATTCGAGTAAGTAGGATATAAGTTATTAAAGAACCAATATTTCACTAAATGTTAACCCTTTGTGTGGGAGGAACTAGAAGGAGTGAGCCAATATGACCCATCTTCGAACGTAGCCGTAAATAGAGAAAAATATTACGGCATACCAAATTTGAAGTCAATCGGATAATCCTTTCGAGAGTTATCGTGCCAGCAGACAGACAGACGGACGGACATTGCTCAAATGAACCAAAACGGATTTCCGCCGAACATACTTAGGGTCTTAGGTCACTCCTTGATGAGTTACACTTTTGGTTCGTAGCAAATGATATATATCCTCCTCTCTAAGGTGAGGGGATAAAAAGTTTCGATCGGGTAAACCGACTAAAATAAACCCTCACTATGTAAGTAAGTAATATATGGAATACTAGCTTACCCGGTGCGCTTCGCAGCCCCCATCTTTTATGTATTTTCTGTTTAGGGTACTGTAAAATAGCTTTCTTTCTTTCAAAATGACATGATTATTACATATGGTGCAAAATGAAGAAGATTTGATTACTTTTATATATAAAATACGAAACCTCGTTTCATTTCTAGTTTATGTTCATCATTTTACAATATTTATCCCTTTTCCCACAGTACCTCTGGACGTTGAAAAACTATTTTTTTTGGTTTATACGTTAGCAACTTTCCCCTTGTTTATGTTCCAAATACCTACATTCACACCCTGGTACAATATAAAACCATGTTTGTCCCACTGTGTCTATAAAGGTACGAATTTAAAAATCTAAAGTAAATCGCTCCATTGTACCACATTTAACCTTTTGTGTGTTATAATTAACCACTTTGCACGATTGTACAATATTTTAAAATGATAATTGATATTTCAAGATCCAAATTCGCAAGCTCAGGCCGTATTTTAACATTTTTGTCAACTATCTGTGCCATTTATTTAACTTTATGCCCACGGTTTAAGTAGAAGAACATATTTGGAAAAAAACAATTTCTTAGCTTTGGTTTATGCTGTAAGAGCTACCTTTGCACTCAGGGACCACATTCAACACTGCTCCACTGTACAATATTTAACACAGTTATGCCCCACTGTACTGTATAGATAACCATTTTAGTCACACTGTACCATATTTAACCCTTTTTGCCCCACTGTATCATAGTAAATAAATTTTTGCCCCACTGTTCCATTGTTAAAGCTTTTTGCCCCACTGTGTCATATTAAACGCTTTGTCTCACTGTACCATATTTAACAGATTTTGCCCCACTGTACCATAGTTATAGTTAACACACTGTATAGTTACCCATTTTTGTCACACTGTACCATATTTAACCCTTTTTGCCCCACTGCATCATAGTAAATACATTTTTGCCCCACTGTTCAATATTTAACGCTTTTTGCCACTCTGTACCATTTTTAACCCATTTGTCCCACTTTACAATATACATATAACTATTTTTACCCCACTGTACCATAGTTAACCCTTTTTGCACAACTGTGCCCCATTTAACTCTTTATCTCACTGTACAAAATGTTTACCCACTGTACCATATTTAACAAATTTTTGTCTCACTGTACCGTACTCCTATTTAAATTGTATCATACCCACTGTATCATATTAAACCCTTTGTCACACTGCACCATATTTAACCCTTTTTGCCCCACTGTATCATAGTAAATACATTTTTGCCCCACTGTTCAATAGTTAACGCTTTTTGCCCCACTGTACCATTTTTAACCCATTTGTCCCACTTTACCATATACATATAACTATTTTTACCGCACTGTACCATACTTAACCCTTTTTGCACAACTGTGCCCCATTGAACTCTTTATCTCACTGTACAAAATGTTTACCCTCTGTACCATATTTAACAAATTTTTGCCTCACTGTACCGTGCTCGTATTTAAAATGTGTCTCCACTCTAGCGTACTTAAACCTTTTTTCCCGACTGTAACATATTTAATCATATTTTCTCCACTCCACTATTTAACCGTTTTTGACCACAGTGCTCATAAAACCATATAAACTCTTCATATCTCATTTTTAAGTTCCAATTTTGGCAGATTGTTCCCTTTTTTCCCCATGCTCCATAATTAACCCGTCGTGTCCCACTGTGCCTCTTAAAGTTAGAATTACTAAAAATCACTTCCAATCTCTATTTTATGTTCCAAAAGTTACCCTGGAACCATTGATCCATGTTTGACATTTTTAAGCCACTGTACTATATTTTACACTTTTTGCCCCACTGTGCCCCGAAAACTACGAACACAAAAAAAAACTTAACACCCCGATCAGCTGTCATAAAGACACCCCTCGCTTCAATTTTCACCATTCTAATATTAGGCTTTAAATTTGGTGGTGGTACCATATTTATACCTTTCTGTCCAACTGTGCCTCAAAATTTTTAAAAAAAATTACTCCTTGTTCTTGTTTACGTCCCAAGAGCTACTCTCACACCAAATTTCACGATTCTAGGTCTTGCCATTTGGATTTGGCTGTTGTACCACATTTTTCCCTTTTTACCCCACTGTGTACGTAAATGTTCGAATTTCGCAAAATCCTGTCAATTTCAGAGTCTACCTCATAAGAGCTACCCTCACACCAAATTTCACGTTTCTAGCTCTTGCAATTTAAATTTGGCTGTTGTACCACATTTATCACTTTTTTCCCTTTTTACCCCACTGTGTGCGTAAATGTTCGAATTACGAAAAATCCTGCCAATTTCAGAGTCTACCTCATAAGGGCTACCATCACACAATATTTCACGATTCTAGCTCTTGCCATTTGGATTTGGCTGATGTACCACATTTATCACTTTTTACCCCACTGTGTGCGTAAATGTTCGAATTTCGAAAAATCCTGCCAATTTCTGAGTCTACCTCCTAAGGGCTACCCTCGTACCAAATTTCACGATTCTAGCTCATTTCGTTTAGATTTGGCGGTGGTACTATATTTATCCCTTTTTGCCCCATTGTGCGGCTAATAGTACGAATTTCAAAAAATCCCGCCTTATTGCTCGTCTACGTCCCAAGAACTACCCTCCCACCAAATTTCATGATTCTAGCTTCAGCCGTTTGGCCTGGGCGATGATCAGTCAGTCAATCAGTCAGTCAGCCAGTCAGTCAGTCAGCCAGTCACGCAACAATTTTATATATATAGATTACAAGAGGTTTAATAAATACATATATTTTTCGCAAATACATTGCACTGTGCCGAATTATAAGCGTTTATGTGCACTGGTATATTAACGTTATGAGCTATGCAATTTTGGTATGATTTGGCCATTTTGTGTGGGAGGTACAAAAAGGGACGTGGTGATAACGCCCATTTTTCGTAGGGCTATATTACCTTTAAAGCGTTACACTGTGCAAAATTTTGTAGTATTTGTATGTACTGGTATTAATGTTAAAACCTGTTAACTTCTTGTGCAAAATAGTCCATTTGTGTGGGAGGTAACAAAAGGGGTGTACGAAATAACGCCCACTTTCCACTGGACTCTAGGTAATATAACACTGACCCAAATGTAAAGTATTTGTATGTACTGGTATTAAAGTTATATAAGCTATTAACTTTGTGAGGGATGTACTAGAAGGACTTGGCCAATCTGTCCCAACTTCGAACAATAAAAAATATTATCACATACCAAATTGAAGTCAATCGGTTACACTTTTCGAGAGTGCTCCAGCCAGGCAGAGGGACAGACGGTCGGACATTGCTCAGATGACTTAAAATGTCCTACAACGGATTACCACCGAACATACTTGGGGTCTTAGGTCACTCCCTCGATGTGTTATACGTTTGGTCCGTATGTAATGATACACAGTGCGACACTAATTTTTTGTCATCAAAATCTCTACATAATTCTGAAAGTTGACAAGAAACAGAACAAAATTGTATACTCAGTTTTTTATTTTCTGATCGAGTTCGCGTTTAAATGGACATGACATTTTTTAAGGATATAATTATCAAAAATGTTGTTGTAATTTTTTCGAAAGTCCTAGTAAGACGATATGGGTGTCAAATGAAAGGGCACATTTTGTTTTTAGAAACTGGAATTTGAAATTTGCAAAAATGGCCTTGCAAATTTTAGTCCTTCATTATCCTTTACAATCCACGGTAGAAAATTTTGAGAAAAATATATTTTGCGGATCTTACTCTTCAGCTATTCATATCCAAATTTTAGCACTCCACGTTGATTAGATTGTTTTTTTGAACTATTTTAATTCAAATTTTGCTCTCCTATAAATTAATATAAGCAATTGTGTTCAATGTTTATACCACATTTCGATTTCTGTAAATAAGAAAATAACAAAATAACTGTCAATATAAAATTAAAATAGTTCTAAAAAGCAAACTAATCAACGTAGAATGCTAAAATTTGGATATGACTAGCTGAACAGGTCTAAAATTTGCAATGCCATTTTTGCAACTTTTAAATTCCAGTTTCTAAAAACAGTAATAGTATTTAGATAGCCCAAAATGTTCCCATTCATTTGACACCCATATCGCCTTACTAGGACTTTCAGGAAAATTACAACAACATTTTAAATAATTATATCATTAAAAAATGTCATGTCTATTTAAACGCGAACTCGATCAGATAATAAAAAACTGAGTATACATTTTTGTTCTGTTTCTGGTCAGACTTCAAAATTATATAGATATTTTCATGACCATTGATTTTTGTTCAATTTTGTCGCACGGTGATATATACCCTCCTCCACCAAAATGAGGGTATAATGACCTAACACATTTCCGCCGAACATACTTTTAATCTTAGGTCACTCCTTCGTCATATGCCGTCATATGCAAAACCGGGATATATGTGTATTAGGGCGGGTCGATTTAAAAATCGCCCATTGCTCAGTGAAAATCGTATTCTAGGGATCAAAATAAGAAACATTGCCGAAGGAACCATACCTCTAAAACAAATTCTGATGTCCCGCAATTTGGGTCGAACTTTTGGGTAGGGGCAAATTTTGAAAAATCCCACTTTGACCCATTTAGAGTGCTCCAATCGAGTCCAAATGTATGGAACCCCCAGGGGGTTCCAGGGGGTGTGCCACTGGCATGGGTGGGTCGGGCCTCCAAAGTTAGTGGGGGTCGGTCATACATTTGGACTCGATTGGAGCACTCTAAATGGGCCAAAGTGGGATTTTTCAAAATTTGCCCCTACCCAAAAGTTCGACCCAAATTCCGGGACATCAGAATTCGTTTTAGAGGTATGGTTCCTTCGGTAAAGTTTCTTATTTTGATCCCTAGAATACGATTTTCACTGAGCAATGGCGACTTTTTTTGCCTCCCCACAAATCGACCCGGCCTAATGTGTATATATAGGGCCTAAAAATAAATCTGAACCGATTTATATTCAAATTTGATAAATATCGTTCTTTGATCAAGAAATCTGTTATCTGTTAATTTTTTTAAAATTATTTTCAGAAATGCAAATTCTGCAGCCCTTATACTCATAATCGGGATATATGTATATGGGGGGAAACTTGTTCTATTGGATAGTAGTTAAGACACAAAATTTCAGCGATATCGGTTAAGGAATGTCCGATGTGAAGGGTGTTGAATTTTGTTATTTTTGTCAAACGGAACTATTTTCTCAACATTTAACTAATTACTAAACAGCGCATTTATATGCAATTTTAAGATATTGTCGGATTCAAATTCCGGCTGTATATTTGAAATATGCACCTTTTTATTCAAAATATTATAGTAACATGGTAACTGGATAATTCTGTGCATAAAAAGTCCAAAAATTTAATATGCAGCCAGATCCAGAGTATGTTAAAAAATCAAAACTGCATATAATTCCGCTGTCTACTAATTACCTATTGTATTTAGAAAATTTTGTCCAAAGTGTTTTCGACAGCTTTATCTTAAATCTTTTTAAAAATTCGCAGTAATATTTTTTGGTGTATCTTTTTTGCGCAATTAAAACTTGTTTAGAAATTTTTGTCAAAAAACCATGTCTTTAGTTTTGAATTTTTTGCTCAAACGAAAGCTTAGACCATTTGCTTTAAGACGTTTGTGGTCTATTATTGGGATGGGACTTGTTAATCTGCCAAAATAAAGATAAACATCTTCAAAAAAAATCGAAAACAAAAACATGCTTTTTTGACAAAAATTGTCAAAACAAGTTTTAATTTTATTTTTGATTTTTTTTCTCAAACGAAAGCTTAGCCCATTTCCTTTAAGACCTTTGTGGTCTATGTATTAGTGGGATGGGACTTGTTAATCTGCCAAAATAAAGATAAACATCTTCAAATAATCTAAAACAAAAACATGCGCCTTATTCCAGTTGGCGTCGTCGATTCTTAGTCGACACAGATTAGATTGACGACTTCATAAATTTTGAAATTTTTTTAAATATTTTTAATTTATAAAAAGGGTTTTCGTTAGTTCATGGATACCAAAAACATTCGTTTTGGCGTAAGGATGACAAAGCTAGAACATCATAGATATGACGAAAATGATGTGACGACGTCGACGACGCCAACTGGAATAAGGGCGATGATTTTTTGACAAAAATTTTCAAAACAAGTTTTAATTTCGCAAAAAAAAAATCACAAACAATTTTTAAAAATGTTGAAGAAAATACTGTCAAAAACACTTGGGGCAAAATTTATTAAATACAATGGGTAAATGGGCATATGGATGGGAAAACAGTGCGTTTGACAAAAAAGTCAAAATTCAACACCATCCAACTCGGATAGACCTTAACCGATATCGTTGAAATGTTGTGTCATAACTACTATCCAATATGCAAGTGCAAGTTTCATCCCAAGACATCGGTTTTAAAAATTCACTCACTTGTCATGAAATCCCCCATATATGAGGTGTATTTCTGAACCGATTTTTGATCTGAACCGATTTTTCTCAAATTTGGGAAAGTTTTCTTCTAATGTTACAGTTCAGAGAATTATACAAATCTAAGACTATGCAGATCCGGCAGTCTGTCTGTTCTATGTACGCTACAGTCCGTAACAGAGATAAGTTGATCAAATTTGGTAGACATACTTCTGATAGTTGCACATCGCTTGGAATTGGTCAATAATTTGATATAGGTCGCTCCCTATATAGGTCGCTCCATATATAGGTCGCTCCCAAGTATGTTTCTTTAAGACTGAAAAAAAACATTTGTTAAGCAATTTAGAAGAAACTTTTCCGATTGCTTTTTTTATAAGAATTTATCACAATAATGTTTACACCCAGGAAAATAATAGGCTCGAATTCGATTGTAACAATAAAAAAATAGTACTACAACAAAAAGTATAATGCCTACACCGTGTGTCGGTTGTATTATGTATAAATAGTTGAAACAACAATAATAACATGGATACGATCAAATGAAAATGTTTGCCACTAAATCGATGGTTGTATCAATCGAATTAAGATTGTTTTTTTTCATTGACACTCGGTTAGTTGTGGTAACCAATTTTAAACATTCATTATAGTACCATATGATCGATTTTTGGTTGTGACAACCAAAGTTTTATTCTTGACAACAGAAATTGTATCAATAGACCAAAGAGTATTATTGCAACGAATAATTGGTTACTACAACAGAAAAAATATTAATAAATAATCGTTTTTTGGTTATCCCAATAATTTCCCAAATTTAGCATAATTAAATGTATTTTGGGAAATACAACCGAAAGATTGGTTGCTGTTCGTTTGCTGACACATGACAAGCAAATGAATAAAATTACTCGACATAAATAAATCTTCAACATTTAGTTCAAGAACGGTATACTCGTATGTAGTACAAAATAATCTCTTGTGGATAATAATGTGTGGAACGCAGAATATGTTGTGCAAAATGTTTTACATAAATAAAAAATAAAAGCAACAATCACGAAATTGAAGGCAAAGGGTTAAGCTATATTTACATAAAAGTTTTGTGTTTTTCTTTTCGTGTACTAAAATTTTTGCCAATATTAACACATCTCTTAATAATAATGAATTTATAATATGGGATTTTTAATTTTTTTTATGAATAGTTTGGTTTTTTGTTCAATAAATAAAATAAAAATTAATGAAAAATGTTTTTAATCAATTGTCGGTAGTATATGACTGACAAATTGTCAGAACAACCAATTTTTTAAAACAGTTGGTGGTGGCAACATACAACAGATTATTTTAGCCACCATTTTCATAGTTGGCGCAACCAAATATGATTGTTTTCAACATGGAAGCAGAAGTATACCACAACCAAAACTGTGGTTGTCCTGATGGAATCGCATGATAGTAGACAGAACTACCAAAATTCGGTTGGCAAATAATTCGGTTGAGGCAACCAAACTGTATTCTGATGGAATCGCCTGATAGTAGACAGAAGTACCAAAATTCGGTTGGCAAATAATTCGGTTGAGGCAACCAAACTGTATTCTGTGTGTACTCAAATGGGTTCTGATTTTGTTATAGTTCTCATATATGTAGATGTCGCTCCTAAATATTCTTATTTATCCGATATATACCACATTTTCCAGACGATTGGGGTGAAATTTTGCAGTTTATATTTAACATCTACCTAAATTCTGAACAACGAAAATTGTCCATATGGTGTATGTTTTGATATAGCTTTGCTACAAAGGACGCTCTTGAAATAAAGCCGTTTCCTCAATAATTTGTCGGAAAATATGTTGACCAAAAATTCTCAACAACTAAAAAGAACCATGTCGGTCCATATTTCGATATAGTTTTAATATATAGAGTTCGCTATCGAATTTGCTTCTTTATGTCATTAAGACAAGATTTAACAAATGATTTTTTTTTAAATTTGTTGTTTGTGTTTTTTAATATTTAGTAAAATTCTGTACAACGACGAAAGTGTAACATATCGGCCTATGTCTTGATATATGTATGTAGTCCTCACATAGAGGTCGCTCTCAAATACCTTTGATTGTCAAAAGATACACAAAATTTCTAACCAATTTGGCTGAATATTTGCAACTTTAGTTTTTTTTTTAATAATTTTTAACAACAAAAAAAGATCCATATACATAGCATCATGATTTGCCTCTTTTCCATTTCAAAGATTTTTAGGATTTTAGAATTGAATGCAATCCATTGTACTCGTATACGTTCTTACTTGTCTATTGGTTAAGGGTATTTTTCAGGGCCCGAACTCGTGGAAGGATTTCCATCAAAATACTCAAGTTTTTATATTTTAACTATTTGTTATTTGTCAGACCTTAATCCCTACAATTTTCTTGGATACTTATGATGTGAGAGGGCAACACTGTGCCCGCTGACCTACAATACGTAGAATTAAAAAAAATACTTCAACACACGTGTACCTTTGTATGTATCTACCTACACATGTACCAAGCTCATATGTACATATGTATAGGCGTATACAAATTTCATTTGATTGAAAAAAGGAACCACGGTTAGGCAAATGGAATTCTTTTGAAAAGAAAAATCGCACACATTGTTTTAAATTGAAATGAGTTTTTATTTGAAGAGTTCTGGGGTTTCAAAAACAAACGAATTACGCGTGCTTGTGCAAACGAATACAAAAGAAAAATGTTCGTTATTTTTTTCCCCAAAGCGCAGTGTTCGTTCTTCTTTCTTTGAAAAAAAGAACTAATGGAATATTTGCTGCTGTGTATTGTCACATGTCCCTTATTTGTGTGTGTTCGTTCTGCATAATGACGAATACGCAGCAATACTCTAAGGCATTCATCCTACAAAATCCATCTATCTCGTACTCTGGAGCGCGTCTCGGTACTTGGGAAAAAGCGCCATGAAATTATAATACAATAAATACTGCTATTAACCTTGAACTGTGAGGCGTGTCAATATGCCTGACAGCCACAACCACACATAGTCATAGATAAATCCAGAATAAGAAAAAACAAACTCACCAACACACTTAACACACGAATGTATAAAAAAGATAATTGCCATAGAAGACATTCCAGAGACTTGGAATGCAAAAGGGATAATAACGCTATGCAACATTTTTTTGTTTCTGAGACCTAAAAACTTTTTTTTATAGATTGAGACATACTATTTTATGAAACCAAAACAATATTTTTATATCCTACACCACACTGTGGTACAGGGTATTATAACTTTGTGCATTTGTTTGTAACACCCAAAAGGAGAAGAAATAGACCCATCGTTTATTATACCGATCGACTTAGAATCACTTTCTGAGTTGATTTAGCTATGTCCGTCTGTCTGTCTGTGCATGTATTCTTGTAATCAAAGTACAGGTCGCAACTATGGTCCGATCTCGACGAAACTTTACACATATCTTTTTTTTGGCCCAAGGACGATCCCTATTGAATTTGGTTAAAATCGGTTCAGATTTAGATATAGCCCCCATATATATGTTAGCCCCGATTTGACATGTAAGCGCTGTAAAAACTTTATTTTATATCCGATCAGTATGAAATTCGGCAGAAAGAGGTTTGTTATTATATGAATGAACACTGTTAAATTTGGAAGAAATCGGTTCAGATTTAGATATAGCCCCCATATATACGTTACCCCCGATTTGACATGTAAGCGCTGTAAAAATTTTATTTTATATCCGATCAGTGCGAAATTCGGCAAAGAGAGGTTTCTTATTACATGAAGGAATACTGCTAAGTTCGGTGAAAATCGGTTCAGATTTAGATATAGCCCTCATATATATGTTACCCCCGATTTGACATGTAAGCGCTGTAAAAACTGTATTTTATATCCGATCAGTGCGAAATTCGGCAGAAAGAGGTTTCTTATTACATGAAGGAATACTGCTAAATTCGGAGAAAATCGGTTCGGATTTAGATATAGTCCCCATATATATGTTACCCCCGATTAGTCCTGTAAGCGCTGTAGAAACTGTATTTTATATCCGATCAGTGCGAACTTCGGCAGAAAGAGGTTTCTTATTACTCGAAGGAATACTGCCAAAGTCGGAGAAAATCGGCTCAGATTTAGATATAGCCCACATATATATGTTACCCCCGATTTGACATGCAAGCGCTGTTGAGACTGTATTTTATATCCGATCAGTACGAAATTCGACAGAAAGAAGTCTTTTTACATGAATGCGTATTCAGGGAAAATCGGTTCAGATTTATATATAACCTCCATATATATATGTTCCTCCTGATTTGGTTTCAAAGCGCTATAGAAATTATACTTTACTTCCGATAATTAAAATTTTCCAGAAAGATGTGTCAATTTAGGAACGAATATTGCTTAATTTAGCGATTATCGTTTCAGAATTCCTACCCATTTACCAATTATTCCAAATTATTATCGCAATGACCTTTATCGCATTGTTAGGGAGGTGCAGGGTATTATATAGTCGGCCCCGCCCGACTTTCTGCCTTTCCTTACTGGTTTAAGTGTAAGCTCGATAAAGGCAGGATACCAATTATATGCTGAAAACAATACCTTTATTAGGTTAGGTTAGTTTAAAGAGAGCGAAGACATTTAAACGTCTCATGGCCGTGGACATACACTTAAGCCAGTGGTTCAGCCTGTTGTGCGCTCCTTATTTATGATCTTTTTATACCTCACGAGTTACAGAAAATCGGTGCTAGACACGAATTTTCTCAGAATTTTGCAGTCTTATTCTCTGAGATGAGTCAAGTCTGGTAATATGTCGGACCCGAAATGTTGGGATCTTGCATATGTGAAAGCCGGGCAGTGACACAGAAAATGTTCCATCGTTTCGATGTTTTCTCTGCATGCCCTGCATTCGTCGTTTCCTGCTAGTCCTATGCGATGAAGATGTGCTTGTAAGCTTGAGTGTCCCGTTAGAACACTCATCATCTTACTGATATCGATCTTGTTTAGTTTCAGAAGACTTCTTGTTTTCTTTTCATTTGGGACACCCCGCAGTATCTTTGCAGTTGCTCCTACTGTTGCGCTATTCCACACAGTTTTGTAAGCCATCACTGCCCAGTGCTTCAATTCATTTTTCGTGGCTTCGAAAGGTTTCCAATTTTCCAAGTTTATTACTCGAAGTTCTCAACCCTTTGAAGCCAAGCTGTTTGCCCGTTCATTTCTAATCTAATGGGCTGAGTAATCATTTATCGTTCTTTTACAGTTCTGGATTTGACCCTTTCCGATGTTATTGCCTTCCTTCAATAAGAAACGGATTCGAAAAAATGTTTAAAACAATTCGAAAAAATATTTTCTTTTTTCCAAAAAATCGGTTTTTGTTGGCACAGAAAAAATCAGGAAAATAGAAAAAAATCACAAAAAATGTGTTTGAGCCATTTTTTCCAAGATAGCGCCCTAACGAAGAAAGCAGTGCCTATTTGCAACAAGTCCATGGTTAAATGTATATATTATGACCCATATTGTAAAAATATGGAAAAAATAATTTGTATCCCCTCACCTTAGAGAGGAGGGTATATATCGTTTACTACGAGCCAAAAGTGTAACATATCGAAGGAGTGACCTACGACCCTAAGTATGTTCGGCGGAAATCCGTTTTGGGTCATTTTAAGTCATTTGAGCTATGTCTGTCCGTCCGTCCGTCTGTCTGTGTGTCTCTCTGCTAGCTGGTGCGCACGATAACTCTCGACAGGAATAACCGATTGACTTCTAATTTGGTATGCGGTAATATTTTTTCTATCTCTTGCTAAGTTCGATGATGGGCCATATTGGTCCACTACTTCTAGTACCTCCCCCACAAAGGGTTAACATTTAGTGAAAAATTAATTCTTTAATAACATCTATTTAAAAATGATGCTCAGATTGTATTGATATGTTCACAAAAGTTGTTCAGATTTACCTCCTTCACTTTTCAAAAAAAAGTGCGGCCAAAAATTAGTAAACTTTGTTCAGCATATTCTTGGCTTCATTATTGCCAAATATAGTTAAGCGGTAACACCAAGTCTGTTTTAGTTGTTGGACAAAAGCTGATGACACCTTTTTCAAATAAAATTAAAATTGGTCACCAATTTCGCCAAACCGAGTATAGGGTTATACTACGCCCTGGTAGTAGAATCGAACCTATACTGTCAAGTATGTACGAGTATTTTTCACAATGTGTTCATTTCTTGCATAGTGTTATTATAAGTTTTGTGTAGTAATTGTTTCGTCATTCAATGTAATTTCAATGGTTTTTCTCTAAATTCCAAATTTTGCGCCTTTAGTAATTATGTTTGTAAAACTACTGGAACTAAATTAGTTAAATTGATATCTAAAGCGAGGCTTTTCAAAGTACTTTCAATTTTCAAATTGCCAATTTTCATTGAGACGCCTCTATTAACAATATTAACTTTTCCTTTAGTGAAATGAAAATTTTCTTCTATGTCTCCATCCACAGCACAGCATTCAATTCAATTGAATCGTACAAATGTGTCCTTTTAGAGAAAAAGAAGGAGGCGAAGTGTTTCCTTTTCCGTTACTGTTTCCTTTTTCTTATTTTGGTTTGTTTGGTTTTAGGAGAGTCGCGGCGCTTACAATTGCAATAAAAGTCACTTCACTCCCAAAAGAGGGAAACGGAAGTGCAAAATCAAATGAATACAATTCCAGCAAAAAATACAGTTAAATGATAGCTTCACAATGCCACAATACGACCGACATTCGTCTGTCTGAGTTTGTTTTTAAATTCAGTGGTCATGGCGCAAATACCTGCAAATCATGCCAACTTTTGGATTGCCTTGCGGTTGTTAGAATTTCTGTGCTTGTGAAAAAACGCGAAGCGAAAAAGTTCCGAACTATACTCACATTTCTATGCAAATGTGCGAATATTTGCCTATAGTTCCCTTAGGTAAAACAATGGACGAATTTTGTTGATTTTGCATTTATATCAATATATGAGATAAAATTTCGTGTCAAACATCATCGTCATATTTTTACGATGCTCACCTTACAGGGAGGAGGGTATATATCATTTGCTAAGGGCCAAAGTGTAACACATCGAAGGAGTGACCTAAGTATGTCCGGCGTAAATCCGTTTGAGGACATTTTAGGTCATTTGATGTCCGTCCGTCTGTCTGTCTGGCTGGCTGGAGCGCACGATAACTTTCGAAAGGCTAATCTTAGGCTATGTTCGAAGATGGGACATATTGGTCCACTCATTCCAGTACCTCCCTCACAAAGGGTTAAAATTTAGTGAAACTTTGATTTTCTAATGACATCTATACTACTTATCCGAATCATCTGTAACTCCTCGCATAGTAATAGTTTATCACATTCAGAAAAATGCGCGAAGTGTCGCCACCCCTTTTAGTACCTCCCACACAAAGGGAAAATTTTGTCCAAAAATTTAACTTAAAATACTTCAAAATTTCGTACAATGTAATGCTTTTATAGTACCTACAGTCCAGTGAAAAATGGGCGCCATTGACACGCCCCTACAAAATGCAACGTTTGTGTGGGAGGTACCAAAAGGGGCGTGGCAATAACGCCTAGTTTTCACTGGACTGTCTTCGAACTTAGCCTGAGCTAGAAAAAAATATTATCCCGTACCAAATTTGAAGTCAATCTGTTACTCCTTTCGAGAGTTATCGTGCGCTCCAGCCAGACAGACGGACGGACATTGCTCAAATGACTTAAAATGGCTCAAAACGCCGAACATACTTGGTGTCTTAGGTCACTCCTTCGATGTGTTACACTTTTTGTCCGTAGCAAATTATATATATCCTCGTCACACTAAAGTGAGGGTATAATAAACAAATTTAGAAATATTTTTGAGGCTTAAAGTGAGGGGATTCGATAGTCGGTTTATCCAACTGAACTTACTTGTTTTTTGTCTCTGTAGCAACAGCTAAAATCTAATTCCAAACTTTATTTTTTATTTTTAGGTCAGAGATTTTATGATCTTATAAGTAGCATAGAAGTTATGAGACTTCTATGCTACTTATATAGTAACTCCCCTCAATAGTTCCCTAAATTGTAGGAGAGTTACCAAAACGAGTTGGTAAATAAACATAAAAAAACTGTTCGTGAAAATTTGAAGTCTTTCGAGATATGCATTTTGCACTTGTCAGTCAGACTGATATAGCTCAACGATTTAGAATAAATAAAAAGTGAACAGCAAAAATCCCATTTTTACGATTTTTTACGATATTCTCCCACTGTGAACTGTGACTTTCAAGTCATAAACTGAATAATTTATTTAGAAAACAAATGCAAGGTCTTTCAAATTCCAGTTTGTTTTTCAAATGAGTTTTTTCCTTTGACAGGTGTCAAGTAGAAAATGTAAAATTTACAGAGAATTCAATTCAATTTCACTCGAGAATAAAAATAATAAAATACTCATTACTAAAATGGCGAATTTGCGAAAACCAAATTTGTGGATATTTTTGGTCGCCATAATCATCCACTAAAGGCTGTGGAATAAGAAATTTAATACAGTCGAATGACTCGATCCAAGACATATACGCAAAATTTTTCACAGGACTGTAGGCGCTATAACAGCATTACACTGTACAAAATTTCAAGTATTTGTATGCACTAGTATTAAATTTACTTTTGGTGCAAAACGGTCCATTTATGTATGTGGGAGGTACCAAAAGGGGCGGTACAATAATGACAATTTACTACCGGACCATTTTTTACGTATTACGGCGGAAAATTTGTGTAAGCTCTCTTAATGTTGCGACCACCGATTCAGAATTTCGGTAGTAATTTTTATTGATTTCCAAACGTTGCACGTACAAAAGTGAACTTTACGATGACGAAAATGCTGACTTCGACTAACGTTATGATACTGAAAGATCATTAAAAATGTTTGAGGGTGCGTTGACATAAAGATACGAAATTGTTATGTCCCTATTAAAAAACCCTTTAGCTGCAAACAACACACAAATTAATACATATGGTAAGGGAATTATGAAATTGTATTTAGGTTTAGGGAGACCTCTGAACTGGAAATTCGTCATTGCTGATGTTCTCTCATCCAATAACATTATGCAACAAATTAAAATTTTTGAAAAATACACGGACTTGACAATTTATGTTCGATTCTACTACCAAAGGGTAGTATAACCCTATACCTCAAAATTTCTGTGGACCGCTCGAAAAAGTATTAAACCTCTAGCTCGCCCACATAACCATTTTAACAAGTCGTAAAAAACACCCTTTAAAATGGGGAGGGCGGGGATAAAATGTTCTACCAAAATGTTGGCCATAAAATTTTACTGTATGTGTCAAAACACTGTAAGTGACGAAATATAATGCATTTCGAACGTACATATTCTCCCCTTATTCATTTAATACTCTAATTAAACATGTTGTGTGGTAGTAATTCCCATTAACTCTGTGTAGTCGGGTAGAATACTTAGTGTCGACTTTATACGACCCAACGATGGATCCCCATCGCTAAAAAGACGAGCATAAGTAGATGTGTGGCACGACCGCAGTCGAAAATACCCGACTTTAAAACGATTGCGATTCACCCAACCAGTATTATAGAACATATTTATAAGCATAGTTAACCGCGATTCGTTCGCTCCCGCGTTCCGTTCGCTCCATATAGTAATTTAAGAGTAGTTAGCTGCGGTTCGTCCGCTCCCGAGATTCGTTCGCTCCCGCGATTCGTTCGCTCGTAGCTAGTTTAACCATGTTTGATTCTCCTAGAATACGTGACGTATAAAACCGAAGCGAAGACTAAAGCCGAAGCGAAGACTAAAGCCGAAGCGCAGACCGAAGCCGAAGCGAAGGCCGAAGCGAAGACCAAAGCCGAAGCGAAGACCAAAGCCGAAGCGAAGACCGAGGCCGAAGCAAATACCAAAGCCAACGGAGAAGAACGAAGCGGAAGCGTGAACTGAGCCCGACGCTCCAGACTCCAACCGATCACCGATCGACTCACCCGAAACCGATTTTGTCTTCAGAAACCGCCGACCAGACTGAAGCCAAAACCGAAGTACCCGAATACGAAGCCAAAATACTCCGAGCCGCCCGCATATCTTTTACGTTCATATGCACTCCCTATTATTGTACGAAAAACAGCAATAAAGGTGATTACAAGCCCAAGTGGGTTAAATACTCGTATTCTTACTTAAGGTTCGTGGGTCCTTAGGGCGAACTCTGGCAACCACTAAGCTCACCTCAGCAAATACAAAACCCCCGTTATAACACACCAAAGCCCAAAAATTAACACAAACACCAAAAAAAAAAAAATTGAAATTTCAGTCAAAAACCCTCCTTGGCCTGTTCGTGCAGCAATGTTAGTCATACGACCTGGTGTTCAAAGCAATAACGAAGCAATATAGAGCGTTTTTGGCTGGAATTTTACATTTTTTTGGAGCTTGTGTTATGTTTTGGGCTTTGGTATGTTCTAACACGTATAGCAAAATTTTATGGCCAAAATTTTTGTATAACATTTTATCCCCACCCTCACCATTTTAAGAGGTGTTTTTTACGTTTAGATAAAACAGGGCCATCAATTACAGTTATGTGGGGGAGCCATAGGTTTAATATGTTCCACAAAAATATTGGTCTTACAATTTTCTACAAAGTTACTGAACATACCCTACACCAAAAAAAATATATTGTTTTAGTGTTCCAAAACAGTGAAATACTAACATTTTCGAGGTACAATGTAGTCTTTTTGAGCTATTCCGGGTGCCTAGACCCGTTCAGATGGTATTGATATGTTCACATAAGCTGTTCAGATTTACCTACAATTTTGCCAAATATTGTTAGTGCAAAATTACGGGTCTTTGAAAGTTATGCTGAAAAAAGAAAAAAAAGAAAAATTTTTTTTTATAAAATGTTAAGAAGCTTTGTTCAGCAGTTCATTGGCAAATATAGTTAAACGGTATCACCATGTCGGAAATAGTTGTTGGACAAAAGCTGATGACACCTTTTTCGAGCGACCTTTTTTGATTTTCAGAAACTTGTGAGGTCCATAAAAAAATGTATCATTAATTTCGCCAAACCGAATATAGGGTTATACTACCCGTAGTAGAATCGAACCTATACTGTCAAGTCCGTGCATTTTTTCACTGTTGCACAGTGTAATCGGAGCAGATTGTTTAACATTGAGACAAATGGGCCAAGTAGTCACGCCCCGTTGGGTATATTCCCATTTTGTTCAAAAAGTTAACAGCTTATAACTATAATACCGATAAATACAAGTACTTGAAATGTCTGTGCAGTGTAATGCTTTTTTAAAAGCCACTTTTGGCACTTCCCACACAAAATTCTCAACTCGTACCAAAATTGAAATATAAACACTTACAATTCGGCACAATGTCCTTGAAGTATTGTCAAGCGCCTTCTGATACTCTCACGCAAATTCACAGATCCATTACCCACAAAGTTAGGTTTAGAGAAGTTCCACAAAATATTCTATTTAAAATTTAAATTACTACATCTTTAAACATAAAATGAGTGGGTTTGTAACTCACGATCACTGAAACCGTAATAGAAACTGTTATTTTAAATAGAATATTTTGTGAAAATTTATAGAAATTCTCTAATGTGTTATTATCTACATGATATTTGCAAATTGAAAGCAAAATCGTTACCTGAAAAGAAAAGAAAATATTATTTATTAAACGTGGTCAGTAAGGTTGTTTAGAGTATAACATTCATATTATTTGTTAATAAAATTTACAATACATTTGCATCATGCGCATATTGTCTTCAAAAAAAAATTTGAAAAAAAATCAACAAACATATTTTGTAAGAAAAGGTGGTCTCCGACAACTTTTCCTTAAGAAAAGGTGGTCTCCGACAACTTTTCCTTAAGAAAGGGTGGTCTCCGACAACTTTTCCTTAAGAAAAGGTGGTCTCCGACAACTTTTCCTTAAGAAAAGGTGGTCTCCGACAACTTTTCCTTAAGAAAAGGTGGTCTCCGACAACTTTTCCTTAAGAAAAGGTGGTCTCCGACAACTTTTCCTTAAGAAAAGGTGGTCTCCGACAACTTTTCCTTAAGAAAAGGTGGTCTCCGACAACTTTTCCTTAAGAAAAGGTGGTCTCCGACAACTTTTCCTTAAGAAAAGGTGGTCTCCGACAACTTTTCCTTAAGAAAAGGTGGTCTCCGACAACTTTTCCTTAAGAAAGGGTGGTCTCCGACAACTTTTCCTTAAGAAAAGGTGGTCTCCGACAACTTTTCCTTAAGAAAAGGTGGTCTCCGACAACTTTTCCTTAAGAAAAGGTGGTCTCCGACAACTTTTCCTTAAGAAAAGGTGGTCTCCGACAACTTTTCCTTAAGAAAAGGTGGTCTCCGACAACTTTTCCTTAAGAAAAGGTGGTCTCCGACAACTTTTCCTTAAGAAAAGGTGGTCTCCGACAACTTTTCCTTAAGAAAAGGTGGTCTCCGACAACTTTTCCTTAAGAAAAGGTGGTCTCCGACAACTTTTCCTTAAGAAAAGGTGGTCTCCGACAACTTTTCCTTAAAAAAGGTTGTCTCCGACAACTTTTCCTTAAGAAAAGGTGGTCTCCGACAACTTTTCCTTAAGAAAAGGTGGTCTCCGACAACTTTTCCTTAAGAAAAGGTGGTCTCCGACAACTTTTCCTTAAGAAAAGGTGGTCTCCGACAACTTTTCCTTAAGAAAAGGTGGTCTCCGACAACTTTTCCTTAAGAAAAGGTGGTCTCCGACAACTTTTCCTTAAGAAAAGGTGGTCTCCGACAACTTTTCCTTAAGAAAAGGTGGTCTCCGACAACTTTTCCTTAAGAAAAGGTGGTCTCCGACAACTTTTCCTTAAGAAAAGGTGGTCTCCGACAACTTTTCCTTAAGAAAAGGTGGTCTCCGACAACTTTTCCTTAAGAAAAGGTGGTCTCCGACAACTTTTCCTTAAGAAAAGGTGGTCTCCGACAACTTTTCCTTAAGAAAAGGTGGTCTCCGACAACTTTTCCTTAAGAAAAGGTGGTCTCCGACAACTTTTCCTTAAGAAAAAGTGGTCTCCGACAACTTTTCCTTAAGAAAAGGTGGTCTCCGACAACTTTTCCTTAAGAAAAGGTGGTCTCCGACAACTTTTCCTTAAGAAAAGGTGGTCTCCGACAACTTTTCCTTAAGAAAAGGTGGTCTCCGACAACTTTTCCTTAAGAAAAGGTGGTCTCCGACAACTTTTCCTTAAGAAAATGTGGTCTCCGAAAACTTTTCATTAAGAAAAGGTGGTCTCCGAAAACTTTTCATTAAGAAAAGGTGGTCTACGACAACTTTTCCTTAAGAAAAGGTGGTTTCCGACAACTTTTCCTTAAGAAAAGGTGGTCTGCGACAACTTTTCCTTAAGTTCAGGAGGTCACCTACAACTTTTCCTTAAGATAAGGAGGTCTCCGACAACTTTTCCGTAAGAAAAAGGTGTCCTCCAACAACATTTCCTTAATAAAATGTGGTCTCCGAATACTTTTCCTTAAGAAAGGGTTCCGACAACCACCTCGGATTTCGATCTTTCCTTACTCATCAGTTTGTTTCACCAATTTAAGAGGAATACATGGTTGCATGTATAGTTGCCGAATCGTCGGTTTTGTAAAATACACGTCCTTCCCCTGAAACGCCCCAAAGCAACTGAATTTCCAAGAGCCCGTCTATCGGTTGACAAACTTCCCCTCGTACCCCTCGCATTAGTTCGCTCAGTAAGCTATATAAATCGAAACTTTCGTTTGAAACACCCTGTATATTTAAAAATGTTGATGTGATACCTATCCCGACAAAAGCGCCTTACAAATTCTTAAATTAAAGAGAACACACCAAATACTTAATATACTTTACACTGCTTGATCGCAAGGAACTCAAGGAGATGCCGCATTAGCAATAATCAACCCTTAAACAACCGCCATAAGAACTTAGTCGTTTCTGAAGAACACTCAACTTTTGAGTGGCGTAGATTTCATAGTAATTAAAACTAATTAACATACATAATTTCTCAAATTGCATTTGAGGTTTCTCAAGAGTTAGGTAATACATATGCCATTTAAATGAAATCCAAATACGTAGAGAAATTATTTTAAACTAATTAAGAAAATGGATTGCAGAAAAATGCTTATATAATTGGCAACAAAATAAAAGGAAAGCAAAGATCAAAGTATTTCATATGAAATTATAATTATGGAAAACATAGAAAGAAATTCACAAGATGATTATGGGTACGTTAAGCCATATATATTTTTCAACAAATAACAGATTATACAGAGAAATTACTTCAAATTATAACGATTATAGTGAAGTATTTTTATAACAAGTCAGAAAATGTCAGACATTTAAACCGACAAGATTTGAAATATATGCAATTGGATAATTTGTGTGGGAGATGCCAGAGCAGTGGAAAAATGTTTTTCAGTGGGAAAGTTTTCTAAAATATTATATATGAAAACATTTAGATGATTGCTACAGAAGTTACAGAAGGGGAAATTGAGTGCAAACTAAATGTCAAATTTTCTGGCAATCGGCTTACTGGTTAGGACACAACAAAGCTGATTCAATTTCCATTCACATTCCCCTACTGTGCAGTGTAATGTATATATAACGCATTAAAACATAAGTTATAAATTCTTTCAGCAGTAATATAAAAGTCAGATTTAAATCATGTTTTCATCAAAAGTGATTATTGTGACAATTTATTGTAATATTTACATTGCGTGGGTTTTATTGTATCCTCATATCCTTTTGTCACTCTTGCGTTTGTTTGACTGCCTCACTTCAACGATGTCTTGAAGAATCATCTCATCTCCGTCTTCTCTCGGAGAAAGTTTCATTTTACACATATTGTTATTACGAAGTCGCTGATGCTTTATGTTTGTGTGTGTGCGCTAAATATATTCTTCTTACAAGTAAAGCAAATATGCCGACGGGTAATATAAAGTTTATTTTTGCAGTAATTTTCTTCGTTTCGTTGCTAAGATATTCTTCTTCCGACTCAAAGAATATAATCGAAAATTATATTTAAGTTCATTAAGTAAAAGAAAACAGAGATCCCTGAAAACGAAAACTGAGTCAATAATTGCGAGGTACGAGGGAGAATTGGGAAAATATGTCAGCGAATACCTTTCCACCTTCTCCTACGAAAATGTGGTCAGATACCAACTTTAACTAGGAATAAGCAGGAAGGGACACCTTTTTCTAAGGAAAAGTTGTCAGAGGCATCATTTTTCTAAGGAAAAGTTGTCAGCGACAACCTTTTTCTAAGGAAAAGTTGTCAGAGACAACCTTTTTCTAAAGAAAAGTTGTCAGAGACAACCTTTTTCTAAAGAAAAGTTGTCAGAGACAACCTTTTTCTAAAGAAAAGTTGTCAGACACAACCTTTTTCTAAAGAAAAGTTGTCAGACACAACCTTTTTCGAAGGAAAAGTTGTCAGAGACAAGCTTATACTAAGGAAAAGTTGTCAGAGGCAAGCTTATACTAAGGAAAGTCGTTAGAGACAACCTTTTTCTAAAGAAAAGTTGTCAGAGACAACCTTTTTCTAAGGAAAAGTTGTCAAACACAACCTTTTTCTAAGGAAAAGTTGTCAGAGACAAGCTTATACTAAGGAATGTCGTTAGAGACAACCTTTTTCTAAGGAAAAGATGTCAGAGACATCCTTTTTCTAAGGAAAAGTTGTAAGAGACAACCTTTTCTAAGGAAAAGTTGTCAGAGACAACCTTTTTCTAAAGAAAAGTTGTCAGAGACAACCTTTTTCTAAAGAAAAGTTGTCAGACACAACCTTTTTCTAAGGAAAAGTTGTCAAACACAACCTTTTTCTAAGGAAAAGTTGTCAGAGACAAGCTTATACTAAGGAATGTCGTTAGAGACAACCTTTTTCTAAGGAAAAGATGTCAGAGACATCCTTTTTCTAAGGAAAAGTTGTAAGAGACAACCTTTTCTAAGGAAAAGTTGTCAGAGACAACCTTTTTCTAAAGAAAAGTTGTCAGAGACAACCTTTTTCTAAAGAAAAGTTGTCAGACACAACCTTTTTCTAAGGAAAAGTTGTCAAACACAACCTTTTTCTAAGGAAAAGTTGTCAGAGACAAGCTTATACTAAGGAATGTCGTTAGAGACAACCTTTTTCTAAGGAAAAGATGTCAGAGACATCCTTTTTCTAAGGAAAAGTTGTCAGAGACAAGCTTATACTAAGGAAAAGTTGTCAGAGGCAAGCTTATACTAAGGAAAGTCGTTAGAGACAACCTTTTTCTAAGGAAAAGTTGTCAGAGACAACCTTTTTCTAAGGAAAACTTGTCAGACACAACCTTTTTCTAAGGAAAAGTTGTCAAACACAACCTTTTTCTAAGGAAAAGTTGTCAGAGACAAGCTTATACTAAGGAATGTCGTTAGAGACAACCTTTTTCTAAGGAAAAGATGTCAGAGACATCCTTTTTCTAAGGAAAAGTTGTAAGAGACAACCTTTTCTAAGGAAAAGTTGTCAGAGACAACCTTTTTCTAAGGAAAAGTTGTCAGAGACAACCTTTTTCTAAAGAAAAGTTGTCAGAGACAACCTTTTTCTAAGGAAAAGTTGTCAGAGACAACCTTTTTCTAAGGAAAAGTTGTCAGAGACAAACTTTTTCTTAAGAAAAGTTGTCAGAGACAAACTTTTTCTTAAGAAAAGTTGTCAGAGACAAACTTTTTCTTAAGAAAAGTTGTCAGAGACAACCTTTTCTTTAAGAAAAGTTGTCGGACACCACATTTTCTTTAATAAAAGTTGTCGGAGACCACCTTTTCTTTAAGAAAAGTTGTCGGAGACCACCTTTTCTTTAAGAAAAGTTGTCGGAGACCGCCTTTTCTTTAAGAAAAGTTGTCGGAGACCACCTTTTCTTTAAGAAAAGTTGTCGGAGACCACATTTTCTTTAATAAAAGTTGTCGGAGACCACCTTTTCTTTAAGAAAAGTTGTCGGAGACCACCTTTTCTTTAAGAAAAGTTGTCGGAGACCACCTTTTCTTTAAGAAAAGTTGTCGGAGACCACCTTTTCTTTAAGAAAAGTTGTCGGAGACCACCTTTTCTTTAAGAAAAGTTGTCGGAGACCACCTATTCTTTAAGAAAAGTTGTCGGAGAACACCTTTTCTTTAAGAAAAGTTGTCGGGGAACACCTTTTCTTTAAGAAAAGTTGTCGGAGACCACCTTTTCTTTAAGAAAAGTTGTCGGAGACCACCTTTTCTTTAAGAAAAGTTGTCGGAGACCACCTTTTCTTTAAGAAAAGTTGTCGGAGACCACCTTTTCTTTAAGAAAAGTTGTCGGAGACCACCTTTTCTTTAAGAAAAGTTGTCGGAGACCACCTTTTCTTTAAGAAAAGTTGTCGGAGACCACCTTTTCTTTAAGAAAAGTTGTCGGAGACCACCTTTTCTTTAAGAAAAGTTGTCGGAGACCACCTTTTCTTTAAGAAAAGTTGTCGGAGACCACCTTTTCTTTAAGAAAAGTTGTCGGAGACCACCTTTTCTTTAAGAAAAGTTGTCGGAGACCACCTTTTCTTTAAGAAAAGTTGTCGGAGACCACCTTTTCTTTAAGAAAAGTTGTCGGAGACCACCTTTTCTTTAAGAAAAGTTGTCGGAGACCACCTTTTCTTTAAGAAAAGTTGTCGGAGACCACCTTTTCTTTAAGAAAAGTTGTCGGAGACCACCTATTCTTTAAGAAAAGTTGTCGGAGAACACCTTTTCTTTAAGAAAAGTTGTCGGGGAACACCTTTTCTTTAAGAAAAGTTGTCGGAGACCATCTTTTTTTTAAGAAAAGTTGTCGGAGACCCCCTTTTCTTTCAGAAAAGTTGTCGGAGACCACCTTTTCTTTCAGAAAAGTAGTCGGAGACCACCTTTTCTTTCAGAAAAGCTGTCGGAGACCACCTTTTCTTTCAGAAAAGCTGTCGGAGACCACCTTTTCTTTCAGAAAAGCTGTGGGAGACCACCTTTTCTTTCAGAAAAGTTGTCGGAGACCACCTTTTCTTTCAGAAAAGTTGTCGGAGACCACCTTTTCTTTCAGAAAAGTTGTAGGAGATCACCTTTTCTTTTAGAAAAGTTGTCGGAGACCACCTTTTCTTTCAGAAAAGTTGTCGGAGACCACCTTTTCTTTCAGAAAAGTTGTCGGAGACCACCTTTTCTTTCAGAAAAGTTGTCGGAGACCACCTTTTCTTTCAGAAAAGTTGTCGGAGACCACCTTTTCTTCCAGAAAAGTTGTCGGAGACCACCTTTTCTTTCAGAAAAGTTGTCGGAGACCACCTTTTCTTTCAGAAAAGTTTTCGGAAACCACCTTTTCTTTAAGAAAAGTTTTCGGAGACCACAGAACACCTTTTCCAAAGGAAAAGTAGTCAGAGACCAACTTTTGCTAGGGATGAGTTATCAGAGACCACCTTTTCAAAAGGAAAGTTAGTCAGAGAAAGAAAGGAGATAAGGAAACTGTGTTTTTGTTGACAAATTAGAATTTTTCAGATACCATCTCTGACTTAAGGATTTTTATGTTAGTCGCATTTCCTACTTATGTCATATAGAGGGATGTGTCATAATTTTTTTCAGTTATCAAATATAGTCATCAAAATAACGTAAGCAAATTAGAAGAGTATAACTCATATCACCATATGGACTGTAAGTATATGTTATACTTGCAAAATAATGAATATATATGTATGTATGTTCTAAGGACATTCTATCTTAATAATGATCTTTCTTTGGTCGTCTGTCATCACCTTTACACTCCACACACACACACTCGCACTCGTTAGTGCACAACTAATCAGTTTAGTTTGAGTCCTGCATTCTAAAGCAGTCGCTTGAAATAGGAGCCGAATGAATGAGTTTCCTCTGTGCGAACTGTGGCAATGTTCATTCCTTTGATATATTTTTTGTAGTGAGTCGTATTTCTTGGCCGCAGTTTGAATATTCGTACATGGACTTGCCTACGGACAGAATTACTTCTCATATTCATGTGGGAATAGAAAGAAAATGTTATAAAATATCCCGCAGCTGCCAAGGAAAACTAACGAGAGGAAAAATGACATATGGAATCAGTTTATATTTCATTTTTTGTAACTATATCCTGTACACATTCAAAAGACAGATACATATACATATATGTATGTACATACATATGTATACTCGTAAAGAAAAAAATGCTTTCAATAGCACAAAGATTTAAGGACACTACACTACAAAGCCAAAGAAAAAAATTAAAAATTTATATTCACACACGCTGAAAAAAATCGATTCTGTAGTATATTGTCCCAAACATATTCACTCCAAATACATGATATTGACAAATATGTTATATGTTTGGGAGGATGTTGTTCTAAACAGAAGTATGTTTTCATCCAAATATATTTTTATTTGGAAGCTATATTTCCGAAACAAAGACTAATTTGTATTTACGTATTTTGGCAATGTATCAACGCCTTAATTTAAAGGCAAGTTTTCAGTTTTTCAGAAGTTCAGGGAGAATTTTTCTTAGAAATTTTATATGTACAATCTTTCGTAACTATAAATTGCATTGATGGATTGACAAAAAGTGATGTATCGGAATATTTATACAATAAATTGATAACCCTGTAAAACCCAATCTAATGCTGCTTATGACATTTTTAAATATAAGTTATAAAACGAAATCTGGGAAAAATTTTAAATAAAATTCGTCAGATAATTTTTTGAAAATCTTTTTTAAGTAAAATATATTTGGAAAACTTCTTAAACAATAACTTTGTTTGTAAACACATATTTGATAAGTGAAAGTCAGTTCACAAATGAATTTTGTTATGCGTTCCAAACAACATTTCTTGATTTTCAAATAAAATTTATTTGTTCACAAATATATAATATATAAAAATTTTCCACATATATTTTCTTTCAATTCAAACATATGAAAAATGATTATTTTCCCCATTGCAGTAAAGGAAGTCAATTATATGGTTTATTCTGAGATAATTTTATTATTTACTTTGTGAAAAAGCTTTGCAGGTCCTTTGCAGCCACCAAAAAGATTTTTTTCAAAAATTAATTTCTTATGCAAAAAATTGGCTAATAAAGTTTTGAAACGTCACTCCTCTGGCTGTCCCTGGCACTATTTTCACTTGAATTTGTTAAAATTGTTAACTAAAATAGTAAATATTTATTTAATAAAATTAGTACAAAGTAAAATACGAGTATAATATTAAATGATTTCCTTTGTCTATTACTGCTTATAATTTTTTATCAACTATTATTTTTATGGATGATTATTTTTTATCCCTGAATATATTTTATTATATTTCGAAATATTAAACTTTGCAAACCTTTCTGGATTTCCAATAATTAAAATTTACACACCCGTCACACAGGGTGTGTACAAAGACGGCTACTTAGACCACAAAGTCTTAGCGTGAAGTAATTGAAGTAATCGATTACAAAGGCAGATATCGATAACTAAAATGTAATCGAAATTTTTTCCTATGATTTTCTTCTAAATGCATTTGTTGCGTTAAGAAATAAAATCTAGAGGGACCTCTGTACGGGGGCTATATCAAAACATGGATCTATGTCGAGCGTTGCACAGTGGGAGGAATTAAAATGGGAAATAATTCGGCCGTTTCTTAACCAGACAACCGAATGCGACCAAATTGACATGCTTGTAGAAGAAGTAGTAGGGAAGTTAATTTTTAAATGTGGGCCCTCTCTGGTATACAGTGGCGCAGCTACAGGGCCTTAAATTTGGCGACTTAAGGAAACTTTCATTTTTTTCAAATAATTCATAAAAGACTTCTTTTACATACGAGTTATCTCGTATAGTTGTCAAGATATCTGCGATTCAAAATTAAATTTTTAATTTTTTTCCGACCCTGTTCTAGAATTTGGTTAATATCGTAATAGAATATGCACCGATTTCTTTCGCATGAACTTTTCGAAATTGGAAATAAAATGTTCGATCCTAGATCCCAATAAAACAAAAGCGATGACCATTTCAAGTTATATTTTCTAAAAATTAGTTTTTTCGTAATTTTTTGGAGAAAAAGGTATATATTGTTTTTGGAGTTATTTAAAAAAAAAGTATAATATATATATGGGCAAAAGTCAAAATTGTTGCATTGGGGTAATCTATGTTAGTTGCCACATTTCTCGCGTCGTGTAAAGATTTCGGTGCAAAAGTTGATGGAATTAGATAAACCACAAACATAGAAGTTTTTTTCCAAAAAAATGTGTTATCTATCTATCTATATATATAAAGAAGAATGTGTGTTTGTTGGTTTGTTTGTACCGAATAGACGTCTAAACGGCTTGACCGATCTTCTTGAAATTTTCACAGAATGTACATTTGTGGGGCGTGGTGAAAATAGGGTACTTGAATGTTTGATATATCAAGTGGGCGTGGCCCCGCCCACATAAGACACATTTTAAAATTGAGATATCTTGCACAATTTATTAGCGAGAGTGCTGGAATTTTGTGTATATGTATCTGGTGGCAGTCTACGTGATTGGTCAAAAAATGGGCTGAATCAGGCTAATGGGCGTTGCACCGTCCATATAAGCAAAGTTTTGAAATTGATATATCTTGCACAATTTTTTAGCGAGAGTGCTCTAATTTTGTGCATATGTATCTGGTGGTAGTCTACGTGATTGGTCCAAAAATGGGCGGAATCGGACGAATGGGCGTGGCCCCGCCCATATAAGTAACATTTCCAATTGATAAATCTTGCACAATTTGTTAGCTAGAGTGCTGTAATGTTGTACATATGTATCTGGTGGCAGTCTACGTGATTGGTCCAAAAATGGGCGGGATCGGACCAATGGGCGTGGCACCGCTCATATAAGCCAAATTTTAAAAATGTGATTTCTTGCACAATTTGTTAGTGAGAGAGCTGGAATTTTGTTTATATGTATCTGGTGGTAGTCTTCGTGATTTGTCCAAAAATGGACGGGATTGTAAGCCCGTCCATTTTTGCCCATGTAAGCCAAATATTGAAATTGAGATATCTTACACAATTTGTTACAGAGAGTGCTGAAATTTTGCGAATATGTATCTGGTAGCAGTCCGCGTAATTGGGCGGGATCGGTCTAGTGGGCGTGGCCCCGCCCATATAAGTCAAATCTGGAAATTAAGATATCGTGCACAATTTGTTAGCGACAGTGCTGTAATTATGGGAATATGTATCTGGTGGAAGTCTACTTGATTGGTCCAAAAATGGGCGGGATCGGACCAATGGGTGTGGCCCCGCCCATATAAGCCAAATTTTGGAATTGAGATATCTTGAGCAATTTTTTAGCGAGAGTGGCAGTCAACGTGATTAGTCCAAAAATGGGCGGGATCAGACAAATGGGCGTGGCCCAGCCCATATAAGGCAAATTTTGGAATTGAGATATCTTGAAAATTTTTTAGCGAGAGTGCTGCAATTTTGTGTATATATATCTGGTGGCAGTCTACGTGATTGGTCCAAAAAAGGGCGGGATCGGACCAATGGGCGTGGCCCCGCCCATGTAAACCAAATTGTTAAATTGAGATATCTTGCACAATTTGTCAGCGAGAGTGCTGTAGTTTTGTGTACATGTATCTGGTAGCAGACTACGTGATTGGTCCAAAAATGGGCGGACGATTTTTGCCCCGAAATGACGATTTTTCATGATATGAAAAAAGTAAGAAAAACTTCACAAATTTTTCATATATTAACAATTTTTTTATAATTCCTTCGGGATGTAGTTACTCTCCCATTTATCTTTTTTAAAAAAAAATCAGAAATTTTATTTATTTCTCAAATATTATGGAGAGCACTCAATAAAATATCAAGAAAAATCTCTAAAGTTTTGTCAAGTTGTAAAATGTTTGTAAATTCAGAAGAAATTACAGTGAAATTTTTTAGGTAAAGTAAGGGCTACGTCAAAACGTGAATCTAGGTTATTAATCCAACGAATCGTTCCAGCTAAAATTAATCACATACTATATAACTTTTAAGCCAAATTGGAAGGAATTTTTTTCTTTAGGGCTATGAAGTCAAATCGGTTTTGACAGTCTATGGGACTATGCCGAAATATGGTCCAATGGGGTCACTTGCTCCTTGAAATGGTTCTGGGTTAATAAAATATAAATTGCCGAATTTTAGCCCAATCGATTGGTATTTGTGGTTTGTAACGCGCTAAAATCGCGTGGGAGATATACCAAAATGTTGACCAATGAGGCCAGTAGTCGTATGAATGACTATGGGTAAAAGTAAACACAAATAACCGATTTCCAGTCTCCCTTTGAGTTGTTCTAGATAATATTAAATTGTCAAAATTCAGTCTAATCGGTTGGTACTAGTTATTTCAAATGCGCCAAGAAGTTATGCATTTTGTCAAATTTCGTCCCAATAAATTAAAGCTAGTGGCTTTCATGACGTAAAGAAATAAAAAATATATGAGCAACACTATTTTCAAACGTAAGAAAATTATATGTATGAGATACACATGTCTCCGCCAAATTTAATTATTAATGTCGTTCAAGAATGTGAGATCCGCCAACAAAATTAATTTTAAGTTCACTTTGAGGAATTCCAAAAATCATTTGAGAGTACCAATTAATACATATCTATCTTCGAAACATGTCCTTCGTCATAAAAAAACTCAAAAGCTGTACGTTGCTGGTAGATTTTTTGTTGACGATTTTGAAAATTTATTTTGACGATTTTTATACCCCCATTTTGACGATTTTCGGTGAAATTCGTCTGGCAACACTGGGCTGTGGCCAAACTATTCATTCTATAGGTACTGGTCAGTTACAAAAAATACGAGGGGCACATGGAGGAAGAATTTTTCGTGAGATCTTTCCGCGAAAAAATATAGCTCATAACTTTTGGAAATGCGATTTCAAGTGTTTTTTGTTATTTGACCGAGGTCAGCGCGACCCTCTATATAATGAAATATCACCGAAGAAGCGATTATAATGGCTGGAAGCACCTACTAATCCATGTCGATGATGTGCTCCAAATGGAAGCAACGTTGAGCTCTACAAATCTTAGTTAAACTTGCGTGAATTTTTTTTTTTATAGATTGAGCTGAATTTATTGTCTCAGGAGGTTTTTTACATTGCGAATCCTAAAATCAGGGCCGCGTAACAAAATAATGAATCACTGACATTTTATTCACTTTTTTCAAATTTTGCAAAAAATGCAAATTTTGTTCTTGACAATTTTTATAAATTCATTTCTATGTTCTTTGGGGGTACTGCTGTGGTGCACTTAACAACCATGGATACGTATTTGAAGATTGAAGTCTTGGATGTTCATATGAATTAAAAGGATTTTTTACCGATCTATTCCGAAATCAGAGGCGCGTCATTTTATTTTGATGATTGTTCAAATTATACACTTTGCAAAATTTACATAAACTCAAAATAAATCCATTCATTATTAGTTTCCCTCTTAAGATATATTATGGTTTTAAGCGAATTCATACAATATAAGTTAGCCCGGATGAGCACATAATTACTGTGTGCCATTGCCGACTTCACAATCCGCGAAATTCATAAGAATATATTTTAAAATGTCTTAGATATAATAATATCACTAAAATCAATCGCGATTTCTCATTCTTTTTATATGAAGTCTTTTAAATTATTATTTAAGGTTTTAAAAAATACTAGCGCAACTAGTGCAACTCCCATCAATATTTAGGTATTTTGTAGAGACATTTTACATTGAAATAAAAAAACAATTGATAGGGACTTCGTATTTTGAAACAAACATAACTTTTTAACCAACAGAGATATTACCTTCATTCCTTCTAAAGATCACAGCTAGTTCTCTCATCTATTCGGGACATTTTTCATATTTTTTTTTTCGATTTTTATATTTCGCGGGATTCGTTATATTATATAAAATTTCAATTAAAAATTTTTTGTTTCGCTATACTTTTGTTTCGCTAATAAGGGCACTGCATATTTTGACATATGCTGATTGAAATGTGAATGGTCTACGATTGTAAGTTTAGTTTTCTTAATTCCGCTAAAAATTACATTTTATAGAATTTTTTAAAAATTTCAATTTGAAACCGCCATAACTTTCGCGCCCCTTAATGAAATTAATTCACAACAACGGTTTTTGCACTCTTACATTTTTATCTCTGTCTACTACAAACGCGGATGATTTTGACTTTTGCCCATATATTCATATTAAAGGAAACTTCATACACGTGGCAAAATCGCCTTTTTTGATATGTTTGAATCGAAAGAAAATATATTTGGTACACAAATTTTTAAATATTATATATTTCTGAGTAAATAAATTTTATTTGAAAATCAATAAAATATGTTTGGAACGCATATATTAATATATTACAACAAAATATATTTGCAAACTAAATTTCTCAAATAAAGTATGTGTTTAAGTACAAATAAAATTATTGTTTAGGAATTTCTTCAAATATATTTTATTTAAAAAAGATTTTCAAATCTTTTGCTGACTTTTTCGAATTTCAGTTTTAATTTTCCCTTGATTCCCATTTGTAGAATATAAGAAGACATTCCTTCAGGCCGAAACGTCAAAATCTATCAGTTACGAACGAATACACGCTGAAAAAAATCGCTTCTGTAGTATATTGTCCCAAACATATTCGGCTTGAAGTATACATATGTTTAGGGTACACTCCAAATATATAATATTTGACACCCACAAATATTATATGTTTGGGAGGTTATCGTTTTAAACCAAAATATGTTCACATTCTAATATTTTTTTAATTTGGATCTAGTTTTTCTGAATCAAATATTAATGTGTCTTTAAATATTTTGGCAATGTATCAATCCCTTATATAAACCCAAGTTTTCTGTTTTTTAGATGTTCAAAGAGCAATTTTTTTATAAATTTTATATTTTTGTAAAACTTAATTGAAACTTAAATCGTATAATCTTTCGTCAATATAAATTGCATTGATGGATTGACAAAAAGTGATGAATTGGAATATTTATAAATTAAAAGACATTTTTAGCTATAAAGTTTAACACGAAAAGTAGGAAAAACTAACTATAATTCGAATAAGTCAGCAAAGTTTTAAAAATCTTTTTTAGATAAAATATATTTGGAAAACTTCTTAAACAATAACTTTGTTTGTGTGTAAACACATATTTTATGTGTGAGAGTCAGTTTTCAAATAAATTATGTTCTAATATATAAATATATGCGTTCCAAAAAAAAATTCTTGATTTTGAAATAAAATTTATTTGTTAAAAAATATATACATAATATTTAAAAAAATCGTTTCCAAGTATATTTTCTTTCAATTCAAACATATCAAAAATGACGATTTTCCCCCGTGTAGGAATGAATTGTAACACGCGAAAAAACAGTATTCCGCGAACATTGATTGAACTTTTTTTGCACTTATCGAACGGTCTGAAAATCCGCGAAAAACCTCACTCGTTGGAATCAAATTCCTATTCGTTCGTAACTGACAATTACTCGCTACAGGAAGGAATGTCTTCTTAAATTATATTGTTTTTTGGCATTTACTTATGTTTCAAATCAATCATTTCAAATTTCTGAGTATTCCAAGATATCATTGGTTGTCAATCTACCAAGTAATTAATTTTTATCCAAGATTATAGGATTTCAATTATTATTTATTTTTTTAACGAACATTTAAAATTTCTAAAAAAATACTTTGAATTACTAAATAATATAACACAATTTAGATATTTTCTGAATACTTAAATGCAAATTTTTTATTTGTTTCGGAAATAATAGTCCCAAATAAAAATAAATTAGGATGTAAACAAAGATTTGTTTAAAACAACACCATCTTTCCAAATATATAATTTTTGTATGTACTAAATATCATATGTTTAGAGTGTACCCTAAAAATATATATATTTCAAGCCGAATATGTTTGGGACAATATACCACCAAAGCGATTTTTTTTCAGCGTGTAGAGAATGTTCTCAAAGAAAGAACGGGTCAAAAATATTCGCTGGTATTGTTGCCAAGCTTCTCAAATTTAAAACATTTTTTAAACAAATTTTAAAAATAAGCCACAATCGCTAAGCTAAAATATTACAACCTTTACTATTGTTATAGTTGGCAAGAAAACTACAAAGGGAATTTGGAGCCCGGCCTTTAGTACAGCAGATACAGGGGAAAATAAATACAAAGATTCGCGAATTACTTTCGATTTCTGATGTCAAGATGTTAATGCTGTTATAGTGCCTACAGTCCTGTGAAATGTGGGCGTTATCACCACGCCCCTTTTTGTACCCCCACAAAAAATTACCAAATCATAAAAAAATTTAATAGCTCGTAACGTTAATATACCAGTGCATATAAACGCTCATAGTTCGGCACAGTGCAATATACATAAAAAATCTACTGTTCACCGAAAAATCGGTGTATTTGTTAAACCTTTTCTGGTACCTTCCACACAAGTTGACAGATTAATAAGTGTAATGTTATATATTACATTACTCACAAAGTGAGGGTATACCTTAGTCGGTTTACCCGACTGAAACTTTCTTACTTGTTTTAATTTTCTAAAGACTGGCAATACGTATGATTATAAAATGTCTATAAGAGGCGGTACTTTTGCAAAAATACTCCATTATTTTCAAAAATAAATGTTGATGAGATTTAATATAAAGACAAGATGCAATTGATAGAAAGACGAGGAAAAAACTTTCTCACCAACCATAACACAAAACAAATGCCAAACTCTTTTGCTGCTGCTGTTCTTTAAGTAGCTTATCATAATTTCTCCCAACGGGTACAACTGATAAATTATAAACAGTAAACTTTTTATGACATTTTTATGGTATGTAACAAAACGAAACGGTACGATACAACCAACCAGCCAGCCAAGCAACCAACCGACTAAACAACCAACATGTTGCTTGCAAAGCAATGCTGTTGCTGATCAGCGCTGCCAGTTTAGGGGATTTATCCCCAATTTGGGGATTTTTCTTTGCTAATGGGGATATATTTTTTGGTTTGGGGATCCGGGGATTTGGAGGGGATTGCAATTTTTTATAATTACATTTATTGTTATTTGTATTTGCTGTTAAATCTATTTTTTTAGAGAATGCATCCGTAAAAATTTTGTCAAAAGTTCGTACAAATAGTAGCTTGACTCGCAGTGTATTAGAGTACGACTTAAATAGACAACATATAGTAATTGCCGATACATATTTCTATAGATATTTATAAATCTTAATTGAAACCAAATGCAGTTTATAAATTGGAAATAATTCTTCCGAGACGACATTACGAACAATTTAAGCTTATTTTGGAGTAAAGTTTACTTGTAACAGGATCCTGCTGGTCCAACTCGATTTTAAAGAACTGGAATCGTTGGTACTAACCCTTTGATGTACTTTAAAAAAATTCAGTGTGTTGTCAATTATTTAGTCCTTTGGCAGAAATGATCAAACTTTTAATACCAAAAACATGTATACAAAATTAGATGATGTAGATGAGATGCAAGACTTTTAATTAGATATATTTGATATTGATAATTTGACAACGTAAATTTTGTACATACAAAATGAATTTTAGTACAAAGTACATTGCATTTTTAAAAACATCATTCACATAAATTAAAATATTTTCTGGGGATTTTTTTGGGGATAAGAAATATTTTTTCGGGGATTTAGGGGATAAAAAATAAAAATTTTGGGATTCGGCACTAAAAAAAACTGGCATGCCTGTTGCTGATGATGCCCGCTCCATCTCTCTCTCTCTCGCCCACTGTTTCTCACTCACTCCTTGAACTCATAAATATTTCGCTAACTATAACAGCGGCAAAACACGCATTCGGTATCCTCTGACGCTCAGAATCATAAATAACCCAACCCATTGGGAGAGATACATACACATTGATACATACACATACATGGAAGAGTAACACGAGAAGCGGAGAGGTATGCGAAACGTCAGTACACAACACACACAACTTATCAAATGCCCAAAAGACAATGTGGAAAAACAGCGCAGCACAAACGGCAAAAGCAACAGTAGTCATCAACAGAAGCATCAAGAGAGGAGTATTAGTAAATATGCCACTGGGCACAGTGGGGGAACATCAAAAAAAAAGGAATATAAATCTGTGATGCTCCTTGAACAGTAAATCGATTGTAATATGTACTGGAAAAGAATAATTGTTTTTGAAGCAGCATTAATAGTGGTTATGTTCTAATAAATGTAGTGAAGAAAATCTGCATTAAGTCGATGCAATAGATTGAGCCAGTAACGGAAACCTTTATTTGAGTGATTCGGTTGCAGTTAAAGTGGCATAAAGGCCCAAATTCCAAGTTTTTTTTTACAAATTCAAAAAAATAATAGAAATCTTATTTAGGAAGGACACAGTTCCGTGTAGCAGCTGGTTCCCACTGGCACATGGGCCAAAGTTCCATTTTCCCAGGAGCGTCTGTCTGGCACAAACGAATCACAGGTAGCCGTAAGACGCACTTCAGGAATTCGGTCGGAGATTTCTGGCGTTTGAATGTGACCAACTAGAGATTCTAAAATCTTCTGATGGTACGACTTGTGGTCTCGATTTATCCATTCACCCATCACTTGTAGGCGTCTTGCTGTTAGGGCTGCCTCATACATACTTTATACGGATGTCTATTGGTTGGATCTGCAGTATAGGTTAGGTTAAAAGGGACGCCCGTCAGATTACAACTGACGAGTTCACTCGGGGCCAACGATTCGGTCCATTGTGTTTCCTGTGAGCAGAACTGAATTAGAGAAAAGAACGTCAGAGGTTGTTAGGTTAGGAAGAGGGAGAGAAGGTTTAGGAAGAGGGAGAGAAGGTTTAGTTACTCCTGTTTTCATCAGTCTTTGTGGCTTTACTGAATCAGAGAGATTTTTTGATGAATTTGAGAAGGGGTTTGAGCGGAGCATCTGCTAGGTTTTCGAAGAGCCTGTGCCCTAAATAGGCCAAACGGTACTCTAGCAGTCCTTTGCATGAGCATAGCAAGTGCTGTACTGACTCCTCCTCTTCTTCAGCCAAGCAGCTTCTATAGAAGTCTTCGCAAGGAAGCTTCATGCGTGCAGCCATATTGCCTACCACGCAGTGCCCTGTGATGACTCCTGTAAGGATGCTTAGTGTGTTCTTCCTGAAGGACAGCAGTTCTTTGGTGCGGGTCACATCAATGGATGGCCAAAGGGTTCTTGCAGTCCTGCAGTTTTGTATGGTATCCCACCTCGATCTGGTTTGTGCTACTCCCCGTTCGTCGATTTTGTTTTAAAGTTCCACGAACGGAATTTGCACGTCCAGGGTCGCGGTTACATTTCGCGCACCAGATCCTATCCTGCACATTCGTCTGCTAATTCGTTGCCATGTATGTTGCTGTGTCCTGGCACCCAGCAACGCGTGATTTCGTGCGCCTGAATATGGGTTAAGGATAGAAAGCAGTCCATCGTGCAACGTGATTTGACTGTTCTTGCGTCCAATGCCTTGAGAGCTGCCTTACTATCGACGTAGATCTTGCATTTTTTCTGAGAAATATCCCGTTCCAAAATCTGTTTCACGGCAATGTTAATGGCGTAGATCTCTGCCTGGAAGACCGTGTATTCATCTGGGAGTCTGGCGGAGATTCTGAGATGTGTCGGAATATATACCTGATCCTGTGCCCGTCTCCATTTTCGATCCGTCCGTGAAGATTGAGATTTCATTGTCTTCTATGACGCTATTTGAAGCCCAGACTTCACGGCTAGGTAGGCTTTTGTTGGTAGTTCTAAATGCCCCTCTTATGCCTAGACAGCACATACGTTGAATTTTTTGCACTAATACCTTTGCAGCATAGGTAAGTTAGGTTAACCCTAGGGTGGTCATTGTGATTCTGGCCAGACCACATTTGACTTTGACGGAGTGTAATTTTTATATAGACTAAAAAAACCAAAAACTGGCTCCGTGAATTCTACAAATAAAGGTTTCTTAACCAAACGATATTGTTTTTTAGCTGATCGGCCCAACTTATTAGTGAAAAATGATCGATCAAAATTAAAACTTGCTAAATACTCATTGTGGTCTGGCTAGACTATTGCGTAGAGCTATTGGTACGTCATCTGTATAGGCAACAACTCTGACACCCATTGATAAAATTCAGAATATTTCGATATACCCAATATTACAAATAGTTATGACCACTTGAAGTGTCTTTAAAACAAAGTAAACTTGGCAAAAATCGGTTCAAATCTCAAAAATTATAAATTTTCTGCTAATCACTCTTTCGCAGTTTAAGTTACAACATTTTTCTACATATACAAATTATAAAGTATGTATGATCATAGCTGTGCAATTTGTAAAAATGTGTTTAAATTTACTGGAAGAACTGTCATTGGGCAATTTTAACACAAATTTCACGTCCACCTTTTTCTTTGAATGTACTCCATTTCCTTAGCGATGAATATAGATTTGTAATAAGTTTTTGATATCTCGGAAACTATAGAGAGTAAGCCATTGATGTAAAATATATGTATGTATATGTAGGTAACGACTAGAAGAATTCAGACATACAAATATCGAAGATACACGTAACTCTGTCCTTGGGCATTATACGATGCCAAATTTCAAATTTCATACCCTTCTATAAGCATTCCAAGTTTTATTGCTTTCTATTTCAGTGTTTTTCTTGAATACCAGCCTATGTCATAAATTGTTGATTTCGGGATTTCAGCATAAATCCATTCATCTAATCTTTCATCTTATCTATCGATCGATACATGACACTCCTATGTAAGTCCTATTTTTTGAAGATTTTTTTCCAATACTAAACTATCCATTTTTAGTATAAAAAATACTGCGACAGAGCCTAAGCTCTCCTAATTTAGATTTTTTGAGATTCGCTGTTATTCTAGAAAACCACAGATTTGTGTTTCGATTTTATTCGAAATTCTCGCCACTGTGCTGCGTTGATATAATTCTGCATTTGTGGGTGTTTTACACAAATGACTGTTAGTGTGTGTGTGATTGCAAACGTTTTTACAGTTGGATGACTGACTGAAGGAGAACAGGAAAACTTTTACTGTGAACAAGTTTTGATATGTACTTGTTGATGTTGCTTCGTATATATATTTACATATTTACATATCGTCAGCTAAAATGCAGAAGTGCCAAAGAACCAACAAAACAAACATGGTACATGGCATCAAAATACATAATATTTACCAGTATTTTTAACGCCCTGCCATTAAAAATATCAAATATTTGAAAGGAATGTTAAATTCCCTTATATTAGAACGGAACAAACAAACAAGAAACAAACAAGTCATATTCGCAGTCATTTTGGGTACAATTTTTAAAGCAAAAGACCGAGGTACTAAAAGGAGTGGACCAATATGGCCCATCTTCGAACTTAGCCGGAGATAGAAGAAAATTTTACCACATAACAAATTTGAAGTCAATTGGTTACTCCTTTCGAGAGTTATCGTTCGCACCAGCCGGCAGACAGACAGACGGACGGACATTGCTCATTCAACTTAAAATGACCCAAAACGGATATCCGCAGAACATACTTAGGGTCTTAGGTCACTTCTTCGATGTGTTACACTTTTGGCTCGTAGCAAATGATATATACCCTCCTCTCTAAGGTGAGGGGATAAATAAGGGAAGGCAGACCATAGTGTACAGTGTACAGTAGAATGGATCGCTCGAAATGGGATGTGACAATTATAGACGCTGAAAAAAATCGCTTCTGTAGTGTATTGTCCCAACATATTCGGCTTGAAACATATATATGTTTAGGGTACTCTCTAAGCATATAACATTAGGTACACCCAAAAATTATATATTTGGAAATATGTTGTTCTAAACAAATCTTTGTTTACATCCCAATATGTGTTTATTTTGGACTATTTTTTCCGAAACAAATATTTATTTGCATTTAATAATACCTAAATTGTGTTAAATTTTTCAGTAATTCAAAGTTAATTTTTTAGAAATTTTTCATGTCGTAAAAATAATAAATAATAATAATTGAAATCGTATAATCTTGGATCAATTAAGTTCTAAATGAAACGTCATTCAAATGGCCTCCACGACTTCTTCTGCAGGAACGAATTCGATGAACCCAATTTTCGAGCACTTTTTCCACTAAATCAAGTCGTATGTCATGAATGGCACGTTCAATATTGACTTATAATGCTTGAAGAGAGTCTGGTTTATTTCGAAAGACTAATGACTTGAAATAAACCCACAAGAAATAGTCTAATGTTGTTAAATCACAACTTCTTGGAGGCCATTCAATATCACAATTTCTTGAAATAATCGAACCTCCAAACTTTTCTCGAAACAATTCATTTGTTTCATTTGCTGTGTGGCCACAATCGGATAGCTTTTAACGAGAGGTAAACTATTGCTCATGGGTGTCAACGTAGGTCAAAAAAAATGGACTTGGCATCATTTTCAAATATGAACGGAAAATTCATTTTTGCTCTAGCTCATTAACGGTACGTCGGATCGGGAATCGGTAAACGGCAAAAAGATAGCCTTAACGAGAACTAAAGTACTGCTCATGGGTGGTCGTAGTCGACTGGAAAGTGTTTTTTTTTTGGGATTTTTAAAAAAATTTACTTAGCGCACGAAAAGTTGCAGTTGGAGAACGATTATGTTGATAATAAAACTGAATAATTTGCAATGCGTTGTTCTTGCATATATCTCTCCATGATGAAATTGTTAACACTACTGAATACAATGGAAAACCAGTAAGGAAAGGCAGAAAGTCGGGCGGGGCCGACTATATAATACCCTACACCTCCCTAACAATGCGATTAGGGTCATTGCGATAATAATTTGGAATAATAGGTAAATGGGTAAGAACATATATATGTGGATACATCTAATTCTGACCCGACAATCGTTCCTAAATTGAGAAACATCTTTCTGGAGAATTTTGTAATGATCGGCAGTAAAGTACAACTTCTATAGCGCTTTGCAACCAAATCAGGAGGAACATATATATGGAGGTTATATATAAGTCTGAATCGATTTTCCAAAATACTCATTCATGTAATATAGAAACCTCTTTCCGTCGAATTTCGTATTGATCGGATATAAAATACAGTCTCTACAGCGCTTGGATGTCAATTCGGGGCTAACATATATATGGGGGCTGTATCTAAATCTGAACTGAATTTCCCCGCATTTTGTAGTTTTCATGCATGTAATACGAAAACTCTCTCTGCCGAATTTCGTACTTATATAAAATACGGTTTCTACAGCGCTTACATGTGAAATCGGGTGTAACATATATATTGGGACTATGTTTAAATCTGAACCGATTGCCCCCGAAATTGGCAGTGTTCATACATGTAATAAAAAAACTCTCTCTGTTGAATTTCGTACTGATCGGATATAAAATACGGTTTCTACAGCGCTTACATGTAAAATCGGGTGAAACATATATATGGGGGCTATATCTAAATCTGAACGGATTTTCTCCGAATTTGGTAGTGTTCAATCACGTAACAAGAAAACTCTCTCTGCCGAATTTCGTACAGATCGGATATAAAATACGGGTTCTATAGCGCTAACATGTCAAATCGGGGAAACATATATATGGGGACTATATCTAAATCTGAACCGATTTTCGCCGAATTTAGCAGTGTTCATTCATGTAATAAGGGAACTCTCTCTGCCAAATTTCGTACTGATCTGATATAAAATACAGTTTCTACAGCGCTTACATGTCAAATCGGGGGTAACATATATATGGGGGCTATATCTAAATCTGAACCGATTTTGACCAATTTCAATAGGGATCGTCCTTGGGCCAAAAAAGAGCACTGTGCTAAATTTCATCACCATCGGACCATAAATACGACCTGCACTTTGATTACAAGAATACATGGACAGACGGACAGACAGACGGACATGGCTAAATCGACTCAAAAATTGATTCTATGACGATCGGTATAATAAATGGATCGGTATAATATGGTTTTATTTCTTCTCTTTTTGGGCGTTACAAAAAAATGCACCAAGTCATAATACCCTGTACCACAGTGTGGTGTAGGGTATAACAAATGACAGATCATGACATATTACAAATGGCCGAAACGTCACTTCAAAATCATATCATCCCTATTGGAAAACCCGTTATAAATATGATTAGGGATAACCGTTTCAGTACATTTAAAGTCGTTTAAACCATGTCCGTCTGTCTGTCTGGTTGATGCGAACGATAGATTTTGGAAAGAGTGACAGCTTGCCTTTAAAATGTGTATATTATTATATATTCTTCTATCTCAGGCTAAATTCGAAGATGGACATACGAGTATTGGTTTACTCTTTTTGGGTTCAATCCTTTAGTAATAGTTTCACTATAGCTATAAACTCGAGGAAAATTGGTGAAATTTAGGTCTGAGGTCGGCGTAAGGCGTGGCCTATCCAACGTCATCTTCTTTTTCGTATTTCGCGTTCGATCGACATTTTTCGGGGTCCTAATGCGGTAGTGAAGTGTTCTACAAAGCCAATCCTACTTAAATGTCAACCTCACCTGCACGTGGTGTACTCTGCTATTTACCAACGAGGCTTCTGAAGACCAATAACACTATGCGACACAATTTTTGTCGTAGGGCTGTACATAAAATTTTCTGGTGTAATATGGTGTCCGAAACACGAGAAAAAATATTTACGGCCTGTTTCTGTATTTCTAACGAAAATCTCTGCGAACTAAAACCAGTCACTCACTTTCGTCAGGAATTTGGTTCGTTTGTTCGTTCGCCTGGCCTTACGTCAATGACGTTAGCAATTTAGCAATTGGAAAATAATGTAGTTGCCAGATCAATAATTTCACAACATCCGGTCTAAAAAGGCACACATGTTTTCTATGGTCGACCTTAGAAAATACACCTCTGTATCCTTTACAATAGCGGTGGCCATAAATCAACCCTGGTTGCGTCAGGTGAGCTGATCCAACACTCTCATTTCTTTCTCTTTCTTTCTCTCTCTCTCTCTCACGTCTCTCTCATTGTGCACTGATAAACTTTTTCCATCTTAGCGAGCTGCCAATGTTGACTTCTTTATGCTTAAATATGTAAACATATGTATACAATTTTATTATTATTTAATTGTTTTTGCCATAATTATATTAATATCTACTTATTTTTAGCTTTTAATAACGTTTTTTTGTCATTGCTCCTATCAGTCGACAAATAAAATAATGTGACTCGATCTGATATTTGTGTTCGCCGAGATGACAGCAAAGCGAGATAGAGAAACCAAAATTTACACTGAAATGATTACGTTTCGTACGAGTTAATTTTCGTGGGACTTGTCGTTGTGATGGTAGTTAGTGAAACACAAATCAGCTGTTTGTCGTCTGGCAGGCGAACGAAAGCAAAATTTTAAGTTACAGAAACAGGCTGTTAAAAAATAATGTTATGGTACATTTTTTGTATACCAGTGATACGAGGTTATATATCATTTGCTCCAGGCCAAAAGTGTAACACATCGAAGGAGTGATCTAAGACACTAAGTATGTTCGGCGAATATTCGTTTTGGGTCATTTTAAGTCGAATGTCCGTTCGTCAGTCTGTCTGTCTGTCTGCCGGCTAAGTTCGAAGATGGGCCATATTGGTCCACTCCTTCTGGTACCTCCCACACAAAGGGTTAAAATTTAGTGAAATATTGATTCTTTAATAACTCCTATACTACTTATTAGAATTTTCTGAAACTCCACACATTGTATTATATTATTAGTCGCTATCATCTCGAGAAAATGGGCGAAGCTGCCAGTGATGCCAACGTTTTCCGAAGCACAAGCGTAATGAACAATTGCGCAAAAATGCACTAAACTATAATATTGCTTTAGTCGGGAGATACGACAACATTATATCCGCCCCTATCAGAGCAGAATAACAAGAAATATGTTTTGTCAAATTGTATTAAAGTTGTTTTCTTAATGAGAATAATATGTTCAACAATTTTTATTTTATGGCGATTAAATTCAAAATCAGGCTATAGAAATATAAAGGGGACATACATACATACCTATTTCCGTAAAATTTCTCTACGTTAGTTGAAAAATTTTAAGGGTTTACATTCAACATTGGGAAATATATGTTATGGAGTCGACTTTTGCTTAAACGGTCAAACGTTTTTTATACGCCATATGTGCCACACCGAATCAGCACAGCTGACCAACAACAGACGATACAGTCACCATTGTGAATGGCACATGTGTAATTGGCTGTCAGCTGTTTTATGTTTTTCTTTGGTTGGTTCGTTGTTGTTTTAACCTCTCATCACTTCAGACACACCGTGTCACATAATAAACCAAATTAATAAAAGTAAAATACTGTGTAGTTTTTTAAGTTCCCGTTCAGAAATAGAGTCTATATCTAAATCTGAACCAATTTTCTTTAAATTTGATAGGTCCATTTCTGGTTGAAGCAACCGTTATATACTAAATTGTATGTACTTATAGATCTGATGAGAAACGGGTATTCTATGGCGCTTAGACCCAAAATTGGTATATCAGTGTATATGACGGATATAAATAAACCTGCCACAAATTTCATAAAATTTGCCAGAGTTTATTATTATTGACTCCATCATCTTTTCTGTGCCAAATTTCGTAAAGATTTAATGCAAATTGTGGCGTATGATGGCAAATCTTGAAGTACATATATATGTCTAATATCTTTATGTTACCAGATTTGTTCTGACAAATGTACGATGTAATGTTAGGATGGAAACAAATATTTCTTTAGAACAACATCCTCCCAAACATATAATATTTGGAGTATACTCTAAACGTACATATATGGGATTTCCGCCTAATGGTCAACCAGGGCCGAAAAATAAAATGTTGGTAACCATCGTATTTTGTTGTGTATATAATACAAAATGTCTAAATTTTTAAAATATAATGGTTTTATAGCATATCTCAGTCGTTTTCATGAGAAGATTTGCCTAAAAACTGAAAAAAAATATTTTTTCCATTTTAATCTACTTTTACAGATATTTTTATATTTAATTATTTTACATATAAAAACATATGTTATGCTTGCACTCTTTCTACAAAATTTTTCTATTGCAATCAATTAAGAAGAGAAAAATGCAAGGAGACCAAAAAACAAAAGATCGATTAACGATTAATTTAACGGTTAAAACACATGCAAAAATCATACGTTCGTGACCGTACGTTAACGACCGGCTCCTAAGCCAATTACAACCAATAAGGAAAGGCAGAAAGTCGGGCGGGGCCGACTATATAATACCCTACACCTCCCTAATAATGCGATAAGGGTCATTGCGATAATAATTTTGAATAATTGGTAAATGGGTAGGAACATATTATCTAATTCTGAACCGATAATCGCTAAATTAAGCAATATTCGTTCCTAAATTGAGAAACATATTTTTGAAAAATTTTAATGATCGGAAGTAAAGTACAACTTCTATAGCGCTTTGATACCAAATCAGGAGGAACATATATACGGATGTTATATATAAATCTGAACCGATTTTCCCTGAATACTCATTCATGTAAAAAGACATCTTTCTGTCGAATTTCGTACTGATCGGATATAAAATACAATCTCTACAGCGCTTACATGTCGAATCGGGGGTAACATATATATGGGGCTATATCTAAATCTGAACCGATTTTCTCCGAATTTGGCAGTATTTATTCATGTAGAAGGAAACCTCTTTTTGCCGAAGTGAAATCGGGGGTAACGTTTATATGGGGGCTATATTTAAATCTGAACCGATTTCTTCAAAATTTAACAGTGTTCATTCATATTATAGGCAACCTCTTTCTGCCGAATTTCATACTGATCGGATATAAAATAACATTTTTACAGCGCTTACACTTCAAATCGGGGGTAACGTATATATGGGGGCTATATCTAAATCTGAACCGACTTCTTCCAAATTTAGCAGTGTTCATTTATATATTAAGAAACCTCTTTCTGCCGAATTTCATACTGATCGGATATAAAATAACATTTTTACAGTGCTTACACTTCAAGTCGGGGGTAACGTATATATGGGGGCTATATCTAAATCTCAACCGATTTATTCCAAATTTAACAGTGTTCATTCATATGATAAGAAACCTCTTTCTGCCGAATTTCAGACTGATCGGATATAAAATAAAGTTTTTACAGCGCTTACATGTCAAATCTGGGGTAACATATAAATGGGGGCTATATCTAAATCTGAACCGATTTTAACCAAATTCAATAGGGATCGTCCTTGGGCAAAATAAAACATATGTGTAAAGTTTTTTCGAGATCGGACCATAATTGCGACCTGTACTTTGATTACAAGAATACATGCACAGACAGACGGACAGACGGATCTTTTGCACCTAACATAGAGCTACCAATATCATATAAAATCACCAAAAAAATGGGAGGAATATTTTTGTTTTCTATATTTTTTGAACATCAAAAGCGTACGAACGTACGTTCGCGACCCGCGGAAATGCCCATATATATTTTATGGTTAGGACAATATACTACAGATGCAATTTTTTTCAGCATGTAGCGAACAACTTATGATGTACAGATGGAAGGCCGGATAAACCTCGCTAGATCGAATCAGCTGATGATTCTGAGTCCATCCATATTCCTTAAGGTCGTCTAGCTGCAGAATTTTTAGGCGTTACAGACATCTGGACCAAAACAAACTTATAATATCTTGTACCACTGAGTGGTGTAGTTATAATTGTGGGGTATATACAGTTTTTGGTATTCTAAAATTTGACTTTGGATAGCCTAAAAAACCGGGGGTCTGGGTCAACATTCACTTCGACCCATACTATAGTTCAGTTCAAACAAAACGCAAGTACACGACCGAACAGTTTGTGTTTTCTCCTGTTTTTTGCCTTCCTCGGTTGTTCATATATAAATAAGTCTCTGGTGAAATTTGCATAAACAATTATTTCCGACGTTTTTAAGTAAAAAATAAAACAAAAACATTTGTGCAACTTTGCTTGGCGGCTACAATAAAGAATAATGTAAAAATAGAGGAAACAATCCTGCTTTTGCAACGCTAAGGGGAGGCTTTTTTTAATATGAACAACTAAATTTACAAGTTGTGCATACGCACAAAGACTTTCAAATGCTCACAAAGGACACTACCGCGCTCAAGGACTCATAAGTGAAGGGCAACTATTTATACACGCATCTGCTGGATGGTTTTTAGCATTAAGTACTTAAGAAAATCATATTTAGTCCAAGTCTAGTTTAAATATAAATTCATTTCTCCATTGACCAGATTGGGATACACACGGAGAAAAAACGAAACAAAATATGTTTGGGATCAAAATTGAAATAAAATACAGGGTTGCCCATATTCGACGGACCCACGGACTCGTTGGGCCCATTCCAATCGACGAGGCTTGTCCGCAGGCAACAATCTTTGCGTCAATTGAATTTTGTACGGGAACAAATGCAAATCAACGCGAATAATCCGTTGTAAAGTGGACCGAGCCATGCCCAACTGCTGAGAACGGCGTTTTTGGGATGTTCTTGGGGACCTCTCAACACTGGCTCGTACGGCAGCGAAATTCTCGGCCGATCGCCTTGGTCGACTTTTATTTGGCCTCTTCGGATTAGAAAGAGCCTCACCAGTCGAAAATTTTTCGTATAAACGCTTAATGGTGTTCTTAGAAGGCGCACTTCCACATTTTTTAATATTTTAAAAGCACGTTGACTTGACTTCTTCTGTTGAATGTAAATTTCAACTATTTCAGAGCGCTCGCGTGGCGTGTATTGTTCCATGGTAAAAATCTGCTTGGACTGACGCTTCAAACGCGGTATGTCATTAAGCGATCTGACATCTCTGTCAAAAGTTATGGCGTTGCCAGATGGGTCCGTCGAATATGGGAGACCCTGTATACTTTGGTGCAAATATTTTATATTTATATACATACCTGAAAAAAAGTTTGAATATCTCTCTAATCAATGTTATTTTTTTCGGAGTTTTGGTGCAAATTATCTTTAAAAACGGGGAAATATTTAAATCGGCTACTTAATTTGTTTTCCTACCTATAGGAAACAAGTAATTTTTCTCAAATATAATATGTTTCCAGAAAATATACTACAGAATCGATTTTTTTTCTTAGGGTATATTTATACCTTCATTCCACAGTATGCTAAGCCATCTTAGCATATTTTAAGGAACAAATCACATTCAGTTAAAATTTGATGCTTATCCGTCAATCTAATCAAAAGTTATGCAGAAAACAATAAAGATCAATTGATTTGTATTACATGGGAATATCTTGCAAATTTATAAATAGCATAATATCAAACTTTGAAATGGAGGTAACGATAAACTTCACAGGAAAATCCCATTTTGATGTTTCACCATTATTTTACCCTCGGATTTTTTAACCAACAAATACATATTGTAATGTTTTAGATAGGGACTTTTAAAATAAAACAATGCCACCAGACAAAACAATTATTTAAAATGAATAATGATTAAATGTACAAATACAGATCTCCATAACACATTATCTCCACACACACACACTCACACAGACAGAGGAATGCTAATCCATCAATTAAATATTTAATTGCTGGATTATTATCGCTCAAATACATTTAGATTACAAATTGGAATTCCTCAGAAATGTGTTTTCTGTTTCGTTGTTAATCCATCATTTATCTGTGAAATGCCATTAATTTCGGACTTATGCAAATATGTTTCAAAAAATAATGTTCGTACGCAAATCTACACTTAGTGAATTTTCAAACCACAGCCACAGAGGCCAGTGGACTTAGATTCGAAGTGGGGGGAGCCTTCACAACACTCGCTCCACGGGCACCCCGCCCCACCCTGGTGGTGGGGATTCTGGTGTCATTTGTTTCGACAACAACATCAACAGGAACAGCAACTACAACGACTGCTGTTGTAACATGTCTAAACACCGGAAATTAATGGACACGGCGCAAATGAATGACGGAAATTAAAAAAAAAAACGAAACAACATTTCATTTTCATTTAAGCACAGTGTTTAGAAATACCTTTTTTATTATTTTTTTTGTATTGGTACTGATTTGGTTTCCAAATGCGATTTTTGCGCAATCTTGCAATATATCGTCGAGAATTCTGAACAGATGAAAACATTGTAGAAGAAGTTAAAGACTACCTAAAGTTGGATATTTATACCCTACACCATACTGTGGTACAGGGTATTATAAGTTTGTTTCATGGCCGATGTTTGTAACACCTAAAAACACTACAGCTAGACCCACCTTAAAGTATACCGAAGGACTCAGAATCACTAGCTGAGTTGATTTAACCATTTCTGTCCGTCCGTCCGTCCGTCTGTCCATCTTAAGTTGTTCGTCGACTACAGGTCGCAATTTCACTCCGATCGTTCTGAAATTTTGCAGTTTGGAGTCTTTCGCAGCTGTAAAGATCCCTATTGAATTTGGTTGAAATCGGTTCAGATTTAGATATAGCTCCCATATATATCTTTCGTCCGATTTGGCCCTTTAACCAAAATATAGCCCTCTACAGAAGCTATATTTTATATCCAATCGTTTTGAAATTTAGCATGGAAGAGTTTCTTCATCCATGGACGAACATTGCCGAATTTGCAGAAAATCGGTTCAGATTTAGCTATAGCTCCCACATATATGTTTCATCCGATTTGGATTAGTCCTGTAGAAAATGTATTAGTCCTGTAGAAGATGTATTTTACATCCAATCCTTTTAAAATTTAGAATGGTAGAGTTTCTTGATCCATGGACCAACACTGTCGAATTTGAAGAAAATCGGTTAAGATTTAGCTATAGCTCCCATATATATGTTTCGTCTGATTTGGCTCTTTAGTCCTGTAGAAGCTGTATTTTACATCCAAGTATTTTGAAATTTAGTATGATAGAGTTTAGAGATAAATAAAATTGCAAAATTTATATTTCAGTGTTATTCAATATTACGAGAGTGGTGTAGGGTATTCTATAGTCGGCCCCGCCCGACTTTAGCCTTTCCTTACTGGTTTTTATATGCTTATATTTATTTTGATGCATCTTACACACCCTCCACTATTGGATCCACATGTGAATGGTTACGGATACTAATAAACTCATTATACCAAATTTCAGCCCAATTCGTTGAAATTTCAGATTTTTGTGGCGTTACGAAGTCTAATCTAGAGGGACCTTTGTATGGGAGCTATATCAAAACATGGACCTATGACTACTGTTGTTCGTGTGAAGGATATAAATAAACCCCAATTACCAATTTTCAGCCCGATCGCTAGACATTTGTGGTTTCTATGACGTTAAGAAGTCAATTTGTGGAGATTATATATATTGAGGGGCTATATCCAAAATTGGACCAATATTGCTTATTTAAACAACATACCTGCAGATATAAGAAGTATAAATATGTATCAAAATTTCAGCCACCTAGCTCGAGTATTATAGATTGTAGCTTGATTACAACAGACAGACATGGCTCTATCTTAGAATTTTACGATGATTAATATTTTATATACTTTATGGGGTCTCAGTTCAATATTTAGTGGATTTACCAACGGAGTGACAAAATGAATATTCCCTCACATCCTATGGTGGAGGGTATAAAACTGTTGAAGGTACTTTGTACAAAGTTTCTAAATGCAATAGGTAACACTGTGAAACAAAATGAAACTTTTTCGAAAATAATAAGGTTCTGACAACGGATTCTGATAGAGGGGGTAAAACATAATATAACTGTATCGGCGTTTTGAAAGTTTACGTATGGACGTCATTTTAGAGGGGGATCTCACGTACATTTCCCCCTTTTGCACATTCTTAGAATGAACCGGGATAGAAAACCTTGTGATCCTTACATTTTAGGTATAGGCTTCAGAAATATTACTTAAAACTAATTGCAGCAAAAACCTTCTCTGGCCTTTGGCCTAAATGGCAACAGTAACAGCCCAGGTCTTCGATTGCATTTCCTAAATGTATTCATATTTTTTTTGTTATGACAACCAATTCTTGGTTGCAATAATAACACTATGCAACAAAATTTTTGTCGAAGGGCTGTGCATAACATTTTCTGGTGTAATATGGTGTCCTAAATGTGAATAAAAACAAAATTATGGAAATTTTTTTTTTGTAATTTTCTTTAAAATTCGCATTTTCTTGAAAGGTGTCTTTAGTAATTGGACCAAAATTAATTTTTAATTAAATAATTTTTCCAAAAAATTGTTTTTTGCTGACACGAAAAAAACTATAAACAAGTAAGAAAGTTCAGTCGGGTAAACCGACTTATGAATCCCCTCACCATGAGTCCCAAAAAATATTCGTAAATTTATTTTTTTTTTGTTTTAATTAAATTATTATAAATTTAAATTGCATTTAATAACGTTAAAATATGTACTGGTATTAAAGTTAAAAGCTGTTTGCTTTTGGTACAAAATGGTCCATTTGTCAACGGTCACTTATCTCTGGGCTCTAGATACTATAAGCATTACACCGTACAAAACTTCAAGTATTTAAATTCGCTGGTGTTAATGTTAAAATCTGTTAACTTTTGGTACACCATATGTTGACTGTGGCATATGGAGAAGCTACCTTGGACCAAAGCAACGTTTATCGGTGATACAAAATGTTCTTAGAGGGCCGAGAAGATGCGAAGGACGAACAGCTTGCCGGACGCCCGAGCATGTCAACAACAGATGAAAACATTGATAAAGTGAATAAAATAATATTGGCCAATCGACGAATTACCATTAGAAAAGTTGCAGAGGATCTAAACATATCGATTGGCTCGTGCCATTCGATTTTAAGCAATGATTTGGGCATGAGTCGGGTCGCCGCTAAATTCGTGCCAAAATTGCTCAATTTGGACCAAAAACAGCATCGCGTTAACATTGCTCAGGAGATGTTGAACTCGGTCCGTGACGACCCAAATTTGCTCCAGAGGGTCATAACTGGTGACGTATCATGGGTTTATGGTTACGACGTGGAAACCAAAGCTCAATCATCCCAATGGAAACTGCCGCATGAACCAAGACAGAAAAAAGCGCGCCAAGTTCAGTCGAACGTAAAGGTTTTGCTCACAGTTTTCTTTGATTGTAGGGGCGTGGTGCATTATGAGTTCCTGCCGCAGGGTAGTACGGTCAATAAAGAATATTACCTGCAAGTTATGCGCAAATTGCGCGAAGCAATCCGCCAAAAACGCCCGGATTTGTGGAAGAACAAAAACTGGCTTTTGCACCATGATAACGCCCCTGCACACACATCGTTGCTTGTGCCCGAATATTTGGCCAAAAACAACACAGTAATGGTACCGCAGCCACAGTATTTCCCTGACCTAGCCCCTTGTGACTCTTTTTAGTTCCCAAAACTGAAAAGACCATGAAAGGAGATAAAGACGGCATCGAAGGAGGAGCTGAACAAGATCACAAATAATGATTATTTGAAGTGCTTCGAGGATTGGAAAAAACGTTGGCAGAAGTGTATTATATCCGAGGGGAATTACTTTGAAGGGGACAAATGGGATATTCATGAATAAATAAATACTTTTTGAAAAAATATAAAATTAGCAATATTTTTTGAACATACTGCGTTCATATAAATGATATTCTTTTCTTAAATAAATTGCATCTATTAACCAGTAAGGAAAGGCTAAAGTCGGGCGGTGCCGACTATATAATACCCTACACCACTCTCGTAATATTGAATAACTCTGATATATAAATTTTGTAATTCATGTATAAACTGTTTACATAAATTTACTTTTGGGACATTTTATACTTAAATAATACCCTGTACCACAGTGTGGTGTAGGGTATAAAAACGATTGGATCTAAAGAGCCAAATCTGATGAAACATATATATGGGAGCTATAGCTAAATCTTTACCGATTTTCTTCAAATTCGGCAATGCTGATTCATGAATCAAGAAACTCTACCGTTCTAAATTTCAAAATAATTGGATGTAAAAAACAGCTTCTTCAGGACTAAAGAGCAAAATCGGACGAAACATATATATGGGAGCTATAGCTAAATCTTAACCGATTTTCTTCAAATTTGGCAATGTTGGTTCATGTATCAAGAAACTCTACCATTCTAAATTTCAAAACGATTGGATGTAAAATACAGCTTTTATAGGACTAAATGGCCAAATCGGACGAAACATATATATGGGAGCTATAGCTAAATCTTAACCGATTTTCTTCAAATTCGGCAATGTTGGTTCATGGATCAAGAAACTCTACCGTTCTAAATTTCAAAATAATTGGATGTAAAATACAGCTTCTTCAGGACTAAAGAGCAAAATCGGACGAAACATATATATGGGAGCTATAGCTAAATCTTAACCGATTTTCTTCAAATTTGGCAATGTTGGTTCATGTATCAAGAAACTCTACCATTCTAAATTTCAAAACGATTGGATGTAAAATACAGCTTTTATAGGACTAAAGGGCCAAATCGGACGAAACATATATATGGGAGCTATAGCTAAATCTTAACCGATTTTCTTCAAATTCGGCAGTGTTGGTTCATGGATCAAGAAACTCTACCGTTCTAAATTTCAAAATAATTGGATGTAAAATACAGCTTCTTCAGGACTAAAGAGCAAAATCGGACGAAACATATATATGGGAGCTATAGCTAAATCTTAACCGATTTTCTTCAAATTTGGCAATGTTGGTTCATGTATCAAGAAACTCTACCATTCTAAATTTCAAAACGATTGGATGTAAAATACAGCTTTTATAGGACTAAAAGCCAAATCGGACGAAAGATATATATGGGAGCTATAGCTAAATCCTAACCGATTTTCTTCAAATTCGGCAATGTTGGTTCATGGATCAAGAAACTCTACCATTTTAAATTTCAAAACGGTTGGATGTAAAATACAGCTTCTATAGGACTAAAAGCCAAATCGGACGAAAGATATATACGGGAGCTATATCTAAATCTGAACCGATTTCAACCAAATTCAATAGCGATCTTAACAGCCGCGAAATACTCTAAACTGCAAAATTTCAGAACGATCGGAGTGAAATTGCGACCTGTAGTCGACGAACAACTTTACACGGACAGACGGACGGACGGACATCGTTAAATCGACTCAGCTAGTGATTCTGAGTCGATCGGTATACTTTAAGGTTGGTCTAGCTGTGTTATTTTCAGGTGTTACAAACATCTGCCGTGAAACAAACTTATAATACCCTGTACCACAGTGTGGTGTAGGGTATAAAAATTAAAAAGTTCGTTAAATTACGACCTCAAATCGTGAAAAACTTCCATCAGAACGAGAATCACAATATTGGTACAATTTTAAGCAGAATAATTAATTCTAGCTGTACGTATTAAAAATGTCCCGATTTTGTCTAAGATGTCCGATATTTTCAAGAAAAAAAAATTAATTTTAGTGGTTATGAAATATCGCTCTAGCTCGCTGGCGGCTTAATATATTGGCGAAGTATTTTGAGGATATTCACTAAACAAAACAAGCTTTTATAAGATTTTTGAATGTTTTCATATACAAATTGTTCAGCTTTTTCGATCAACTCTTCCTTTTGAAAGAGATGTTTTTTGTGGTGTATTGGAAAAGATAAGATGCGGACAACCGCGATATCTTATTCATTAACTTAAATATTGAATACATTATATACTTACACGAATCTTGTAGCTATAGTTTTTTAGATTAAGTTTGCCTAATGACTACTAAAGACTGACAAGGAATAAGCAAAATTTTTTTAGTTTTCTCTTTGAGAAAAAGTACTGTGTTTAGTCACTTGAGAAAGTGAGAAAGTACGTCCAAGGACAATGTGTCTATATACATACATATATAACTCTCTAAGAACATATACATATTAATGCAAAATATCATTATAATTCCCTCACCTTAGAGAGGAGGGTATATGGGCAAAAGTCAAAATTTTTTAATTTTCGTGTAAATATTTTTTCGAAAAAAATTTGCGAGCGCATCATCCGCGTTTGTAGTAGACAGAGATAAAAGTTTAAGAGTGCAAAAACCGTTGTTGTGAATTAATTTCATTAAGGGCCGCGAAAGTTATGGCGGTTTCAAATTGAAATTTTTAAAAAATTCTATAAAATGGAATTTTTAGCGGAATTAAGAAAACTAAACCTACAATCGTAGACCATTTCCGTTTCTATCAGCATATGTCAAAATATTCGCAGTGCCTTCATTATGTGCAAAAATATAGCGAAACAAAACATTTTTTAATTGAAATTTTATATAATATAACGAATCCCGCGAAATATAAAAATCGAAAAAATGTATGAAAAATGTCCCGAATAGATGAGAGAACTAGCTGTGATCTTCAGAAGGAATGAAGGTAATATCTCAGTTGGTTAAAAAGTTATGTTTGTTTCAACATACGAAGTCCCTATCAATTGTGTTTTATTTCAATGTACAATTTCTCTACAAAATGCCTAAGTATTGATGGCAGTTGAATGTTAAGATCTTTTTGAGCGTATTTTTTGATGAACCTCTTTTGTAAGATTACATGCTAGTATTTGTTAAAGCCTTTAATAATAATTTAAAAGACTTAATATAAAATGAATGAGAAATTGCGATTTTTTAGTGATATTATTACTCTAAGACATTTTAAAATATATTCTTATGAATTTCGCTGATTGTGAAGTCGGCAATGGCACACAGTAATTATGTGCTCATCCGGGCTAACTTATATTGTATGAATTCGCTTAAAACCATAATATATCTTAAGAGGGAAACTAATAATGAATGGATTTATTTTGAGGTTATGTAAATTTTGCAAAGTGCATAATTTGAACAATCATCAAGATAAAATGACGCGCTTCTGATTTCGGAATAGATCTTTAAAAATCCTTTTAATTCATATGAACTTCCGCCATATCTGTACAGCGCACTGGTTGTGCCTTGACGATCATCGCTGAGACAAAAGTGTCTCATTCTTCGCGTGCAAGACTTCAATCTTCCAATACATATCCATGGTTGTTAAGTGCACCACAGCAATACCCCCAAAGAACATGGAAATGAATTTAAGAATTTTATACTATAAAAATTGTCAAGAACAAAATTTGCAATTTTTGCAAAATTTGAAAAAGGTGAATAAAATTTCAGTGATTCATTATTTTTTTGCGCGCCCCTGGTTTTAGGATTCGCAATGTAAAAAACCTTCTGGGACAATAAATTCAGATTAATCTATGTAAAACTGCCGACGTGCCCCCCGAAATACACTATCAAAAAAAAATTCACTCAGTTTAACAAAGGTTTAGAGAGCTCTAGCGTTGGTTCAATTTGGTGAACATCATCGACACCTATATGGATTTGTAGGTACTTCCAGCCACTATAAACTTTTTTTCGGCGATATTTCATTATATAGAGGGGCGCGCTGTGCGATGTGTCCCTCGTATTTTTTGTAACTAAACAGTACCTCCAAAATCAATAATTTGGCCACAGCCCCTAAAAGAATGAATAAATATATGCCAATTTCTAGGTTTTTTTCTACGTTTTTGAAATGTATGAGCTTACAGCTTTTAAGGTATACATATAAGATAATAACAAATTTTTTTGGGAAAAACTTAAATGTTTGTGGTTTTTCTAATTCCATCAACTTTTGCACCGAAATCTGTACACAACGCGAGAAAAGTGGCAACTGACATAGATTACCCCGATGTAAAAATGTTCACTTTTGCCCATATATCATTTGCTACGATCCAAAAGTATAACACATCAAAGGAGTGACCTAAGACCCCAAGTATGTTTGGCGGAGCTTCGATTTGGGTCACTTTAACGGCCTGATTCTGTATTTCTAACGAAAGTCTCTGCGAACGAAAACCAGTCACCCACTTTCGTCAGGATTTTGGTTTCTCTAACGTTCTATCGTTCGTTCGCCTGGCCTTACATCAATGACGTTAGCAATTTTCCAATTGGAAAATAATGTAATTGCCAGATCAACAATTTCACAACTTCCGGTCTAAAAAAGCACACATTTTTGTATGGTCGACCTTAGCAAATACATCTCTGTACAATTTACACTCAGCTAATCTGCACCAAGACTCTCATTTCTTTCTCTTACGTCTCTCTCATTGTGCACTGATAATTTTTTTCCATCTTAGCGAGCAACCAATATTGACTTCTTTATGCCAAAATATGTACACATATGTACACAATTTTGTTATTATTCAATTGAATTTACCATAATTATAAATATTAGTAGAAACGTTAAGTATCAAACCTACAGTCAAATTATTAGCGTAAACCAGTTATTTTTGAAGAATTTTGTAATTTACCTTTAATTGGCCTACTGGCTTTAAATTACATTAATAAAATTAATTGATATCTACTTATTTTTATACCCTACACCACACTGTGGTACAGGGTATTATAAGTTTGTTTCACGGCAGATGTTTGTAACACCTGAAAATAACACAGCTAGACCCACCTTAAAGTATACCGATCGACTCAAAATCACTAGCTGAGTCGATTTAACGATGTCCGTCCGTCCGTCCGTCTGTCCATGTAAAGTTGTTCGTCGACTACAGGTCGCAATTTCACTCCGATCGTTCTGAAAGTTTGCAGTTTAGAGTATTTCGCGGCTGTTAAGATCGCTATTGAATTTGGTTGAAATCGGTTCAGATTTAGATATAGCTCCCATATATATCTTTCGTCTGATTTTGATCTTTAGTCCTGTAGAAGCTATATTTTGCATCCAATCGTTCTGAAATTTAGAATGGTAGAGTTTCTTGATCCATGAACCAACACTACCGAATTTAAAGAAAATCGGTTAAGATTTAGCTATAGCTCCCATATATATGTTTCGTCCGATTTGGCCCTTTAGTTCTATAGAAGCTGTATTTTACATCCAATCATTTTGAAATTTAGAATGGTAGAGTTTATCGATCCATAAACCAACACTATCGAATTTGAAGAAAATCGGTTAAGATTTAGCTATAGCTCCCATATACATGTTTCGTCCGATTTGGCCCTTTAGTCCTGTAGAAGCTGTATTTTACATCCAATCATTTTGAAATTTAGAATGGTAGAGTTTCTTGATCCATGAACCAACACTGCCGAATTTGAAGAAAATCGGTTAAGATTTAGCTATAGCTCCCATATATATGATTCATCCGATTTGTCTCTTTAGATCCAATCGTTTTTATACCCTACACCACACTGTGGTACAGGGTATTATTTAAGTATAAAATGTCCCAAAAGTAAATTTATGTAAACAATTTATACATGAATTACAAAATTTATATATCAGAGTTATTCAATATTACGAGAGTGGTGTAGGGTATTATATAGTCGGCACCGCCCGACTTTAGCCTTTCCTTACTGGTTTGATTTTAATAATGTTCATTTTGTCATTGTTCCTATCAGTCGACAAATAAAATAATGTGACTCGATATGACATTTGTGTTCGCCGAGATGACAGCAAAGAGAGATAGAGAAACCAAAATTTGCACTGAAATGATTACGTTTTCGCACGAGTTCATTATCGTACGAATTCTCGTTGTGATGGTAGTTAGTGAAACCCAAATCAGCTGTTTGTCGTCTGGCAGGCGAACGAAAGCAAATTTGTAAGTTACAGAAACAGGCTGTAAGTGATTTAAGCAATGTCCGTCCGTCCGTCTGTCTTTATGTCTGTCTGATTGCTGGTGCGCACAATAACTTTCGAAAGGAGTGACCGATTGACTTCATATTTGGTATGCGGTTATATTTTTCCCTATCTCCGACTATGTTCGAAGATGGGCTATATTGTTTCACTCGTACCTCCCCCACAAAGGGTTAATATTTAGTAAAGTATTGATTCTTTAATAACTTATATTCTACTTACTGGAATCTTTTGAGATTCCACTCATAGTATTTGTTTATTAGTACCTTAGACATTAAGAATAATGGGCGAAGTTGCCACGCCCCTTTTGGTACCTCTCACACAAATGGACCAATTTGCACCAAAAGTTAAGTGCTTGTAGCTTTAATATAAGTTCGGATAAATACTTGAAATTTTGTAGAGCGTAATACTTTTACAGTACCTAGAATCCAGAGAAAAGTGGACGTTATTGGCACGCCCCATTTTGGAACCTCCCACACAAATGGACTATTTTGCACCAAAGCTTAAGAGCTTATAACTTTAATACCGATACATACTTTAAAGTTATTATATGCAATTTAAATTGATAATAATTTAATTAAAACAAAAAATAAATAAACTTACGAATATTTTTTTGGGACTTAAGGTGAGGGGATTCATAAGTCGGTTTGCCCTACTGAACTTTCTTACTTGTTATTAAACCATTTTATGCTTTTATACCACTTTTTCTTATTTCGTTTAGAAATGTCAGCAAGAGTGTCTCACCCCATCTCCAACCCTCTCTCACACATCCCAATCTCTCATAACAATTACAGACCATCTTTTTGGAGAGGACCATAACTGTCAATTCAAAGAATGTCTGCACCCCAAGGATATCGACATGTGTGGGTGTATGTGTGGATGTGTGTATGTGTGTTTATATGCTCCGACTGGGTTCGTTAACTCATTATCTTGTGTAAACGTAGAACAAATTTGTGTATGCCTCAGGATAATGTGTCCCAAAAAAGAAGATTATGCGAATATTTTGTTTCTTGACCCACTCTAGAGCTGAGAGAGAGAGGAAAAAAGTAAACTCATTGCAATGTACCCTCACCAGCAGGAAAGTGTCTACAACGTTTTAAAGAAAATTAAAGCTAAGCTAAAATTTATGTTATCAGATGTGGCACGTGCAGGTTATTTTTAGAATTATATTTGAGAGTACATTCGAATAGCAAAAAACGTATTTTATCATAATTTGATAGTTTCCCTGTGTTTCATAATTATAGTTTTCCTTAGAGATAATTCAAATATGAATTATTTTATTTACAGTGAAAGAGCAATTTAGCTGGGATTCCTACATGTCGCAATCAAATATCCAAAGGAGACATCATAAGCAAGCACTCTAACTCGGGGTATAGAGTAATTTAATGCGTATGTGTTAATAAAGTATACGATGACCATAGTCAAAAAGTATGTGTTACAATCCGTGTGCCACCTAAAATTTCCAAAGACGCCCTAATGTACGAATTGCGACAACCGAATGGGAAAACATAACCCACCTTGACCCACCAGCAGACCAATGCTGCAATCCTCCTACACTGGCTGGTTTAATCAGAGTCAAATATCCAAAGTTCCCCGATTGGCGTGGACATCTGCATTAAATATCCGATGTGAATAAATTCGAAAGCCTCCGCAGTACTTCTGCTCAAAGACGGGCGGTTCGTCTCTGTCTGTTTAATTTAGACTGTTTCTTTGAATTTCGTTTATGTCATTGATTTCTTTCGGTGCATATATTGGCCAATTAATCGGGCATACATACACGCTAAAATCTGTCTACTCCTCATTACTACATCCTTGTAATATTAGCTTTGCAGTTTTTAACGAGTAACGATTAGTTTTCTTGTTTTTGACACTTGCTCCGCCACCTCTCTCCATCTTGGACCGTTGCTCGATATGCATCGCTCGTGCATATAACTACATCTTGCTGTACAATTGTAAATGAAGGTAAATCTTCGTTACCACACACCAAGCAGCAAAACAACAATAAACCTCCAGGCACCTTGCCTATTACACTATGCAACAAATTAACACTTTTTGAAAAATACACGGACTTTACAGTATAGTTTCGATTTTACTAGCAAGGGGTAGTATAACCCTATACTCGCTTTGGCAAAATTGGTGAACATTTTTCTTTTTATGGGCCCCCAAAGTTTCTGAAAATCAGTGGGCCACTCCCAAAAGGTGTCATCAGCTTTTGTCCAACAACTAATTTAGACTTGGTGATACCGCTTAACTATGTTTGGCAATAATGCAGCTAAGAATATGCTGAACAAAGTTACTTAACATTTTTTGCGAAAAAAATTGTTCCGGTACTATTCCGGTATCACTATTTGAAAAAGTGAAGGAAAAGAATATTTTTTTTCACTTTTTTCAGCATAGCTTCCAGGGACTCGTAACTCTCGAAAGGAGTAATCGATTGACTTCAAATTTGGTATGCGCTAATAATATTCCCTATCTCCGGCTATGTTCGAAGATGGGTCATATTGGTCCACTCCTCCTAGTACCTCTAGTACTCCCTTTATGAGGGTTAACTTTTAGTGAAATATAGAAGGTATTAAACCTTCTATAATACTTACTCAAATCTTTTGAAATTTCACACATAGTAATAGTTTGTTAGTCGCTAACACGTCAAGAGTTTGCACCAAAAGTTAAGTGCTTATGGCTTTTTGTACAGTGTAATGCTTTTATAGTACCTAGAGTCCAGAGAAAAGTGGGCTTTATTGGCACGCCCCTTTTGGTACCTCTCACACAAATGCACAATTTTGTACGCAGAAACTTTGAGTACATTCCCAACAAAAAAAGAGCATCCAAGGAAGCAATAAAAATCCCCAACCTATGATCCGGAAGTTGTTCTAATTTGGATTTTCAACAATGAATTTAACAAGGGGTTGTCGCGCCGGGGAAGTACTTCTTTGTCACCACTTTTGTACAACTCCTTTTAAAGCACTCTAATATTTGCTTTTTTGGCGTTGTATTTATTTGATGAATGCATGTCGTTCTTATTAACATCTTTGGGTCCAGAGATCTCTTATTTTAAAGGAATACAAATGTTGACATATGTAAGGGAACGTATAAATAATATACTATTGGCCAAAGAGATCAACGATCATATATATGTATGTATGTTTAGGAAATTTGAAGATGTTTGTAATCGGTATGGTGTAGCTGGCTCTTGAAAAGTGTGACCGAATGACCCCATAGTACACTATGGGGTCATTCGTAACATTTTCGCAAATGATCAACATTCTCACTGATAAAAAGGGATTTTTATTTTACACTGTAATACATAGCACATTTGTGCGGCGCTGTGTATTTTCCGTAGCCCCGGTTCAAAGAGTAGTAAAGTACCACAGTGTGGTACAGCAAGTATGGTATGGTATATTTAATTACCATAATTTCTTTTAAAATTATTTAATTATAACCTACACCACACTGTGGTACAATTTATTATAATTTTATGCATTTGTTTCTAACACCCAAAATGAGAAGAGATATATAGAACCATCGTTTATTATACCCATCGACTTAGAATCACTTTCTGAACCGATTTAGCTATGTCAGTCTGTGCATGCATTCTTGTAATCAATGTGCAGGTCACAAATATAGTCCCATCTCAAAGAAATTTTGCACATTTGTTTATTTTGGGACAAGACAATTCGTATTAAAATTGAAAGACAATCCGTATTTAGATATAGGGACTGTTTGTGTTACTTATTTTCTTATATATAGCAGTAGTTCGTCCAATACTGTTATACGGTATTGTGGTATGGTGGACGGCAACTGACAAACTAACCATTACCAACCTACTAACAAAGGTTCAGAGGACTGCCTGCCTGAGCATAAGCGGAGCCTTAAGGACTACAGCGACCGAGTCTCTACAAGCCCTACTCCATATACTGCCGATTAATATTGTGGCGAGAGAAGTTGCAACCAAAGCGGCAATAAGATTAAACTGCCTATCAATGTGGAATTACAAGAACTATGGTCACATGAGGATATCAAAGTGTAGTGCTATGGTAACCGACCGAGTGGACTATATACCAACAGTGTACACCTTCGAGAGAAATTACATCACTATGATTCCCGCCAGAGATGAATGGGTCGGCAGAATACCAGGTAATATAAACCATCTCCACTTTTACACGGATGGTTCGAAGCTTGATGAAAAGGTTGGCTTCGGAGTACACTGTGAAGAACTTAGTCTGGATATAGCTCACAGACTACCAGATACCTGCAGTGTCTATCAAGCCGAAATAATGGCAATATGGGAAGTCGCCAAGTGGCTGAGTCGCAACATAGTAACCAACAATGGCGTTGTCATTTACTCGGACAGCCAGGCTGCCATCAATTCTCTGGAGGCAACATCCCTAAATTCACAAACAGCCCTCGACTGCCGCAGATCTCTTAACGAGATGGCTGAGCAGTTTAATATACACCTCATATGGGTGCCTGGGCATAGGGATATCCCGGGGAACTGCAAAGCCGATGAACTTGCTAGGAAAGGGACGACATTACAAATTCTCGAAGAATTTGCATATATTGGTGCGCCACTATCCACGTGCAAGCTTTGGCTTAGGCAAGAGGCAATCAGGCAGTCCAACGATAGATGGACAGAAATCGGCACCTGCAGGGTAGCTAGACAAATCTGGCCAAGGTATGACCTGAGAAGGTCAAAATATCTCCTCGCACTAGAGAGGAAACGATTGTCTACGTTAGTACAGGTTCTGACGGGACACTGCTTGATCGGCGAACACGCCAAAAGATTGGGTATTGACTCCAATGACTTCTGCCGAAGCTGTGGAGATGAGGAAGAAGTGGAGAGCATTGAGCACTTGCTTTGCGACTGTCCCGCTTTGAGTAAACGACGACTGGATATACTGGGGTCGGCCTTTTTAGGCAGCCTAACAGATCTTTCCAGTACTGATATTCGTACTATCGATAAATTTATATATCAAACAGGTTGGTTTCGATGAGGGGCATTTCAGCCCGTGGTAACACTAGGGACCTAAACTGGTCTATGTGAGCTTGTAAAAAAATACGGCTGCCACCCTAACCTAAACCTAAACCTAAACCTACTTATTTTCTTTCGGCTAGAACGAACGAACAAAAATCTCCCAACTATTTGAATATCAGTTTAGAACCAGATATCTTAATATATATGAATGTACTTCGATTTAGTTTATACCCTCTATAGAAGATATAAATTCCTTTCGATATTCATGAAATTTGGTAAAGAGTATCTTATTTTAACAGTTAATATCTGTGTGAACAATATCGGTTCAAATTTACATATAGCCCCAGATACTCGCATGGATGTGTTCCTTCCGATTTAGCATCTCAACTCCATAGAAGTCATATTTTAGTCAAATGTACTATATTTTGCACAAAGGATTTCTTAATCCGAGATCAACGGTCACTAGCGAGGTTCGAAAAATGTGTTTTCATGTTTTACTTCAGATCATTATTAAACTTGGCAGAGATTAGTTTATAGAATCATGAACACTGCGAAATTTGATAAAAAAAATAGATACCATTCAGATAAAGGCCAAATTTAAATACAGACCCCATTTAGAATTTTGCATCTAAAATAGCTGTCGACCTATCGGACTGAAACGAAATTTGGTTGATGAAAAAGTCGACTAGCTTCCAGAACCATTTACTAATTCTGATATACCCGCCATATAAATATATATTTCTTCCCTTTAACACTATAGAAGCAGTATTAAGTAAAATATTTCATAGCCCTCATATATATGTTCCTTCCGATCTGGACGTTTATCACATCAGAAGCTTTAGTTTACATCCAATCGTTTTGGAATTATGCATTCTTGGGTTAATAATTTATATTCCGAAATTGCATTTTGGTTAGTTATTGAGAAGAACTTCATTAAATGTCGAAAAAATGTTCATACTTATGATTTGGAAGTACTTATAATGTTATTCTTTTGGAAGTACTTCTACTCAAGAAAGAGTTGCAAAATTTACAAAAATTTTGTTGCATAGTGCTATCTGATTGAGAAATGGCTTAATTATTTCCTTTTTTAATTCCTCATACTATGAACCGTTACATCCACAAAAAGACACTACTTTGTGTGGTTTATTGACCAGCGGAATCATCGGTGATGGAATCATAACAACGTTGGAAATAATGAAGATTCCGACATCCAATTCTATTTAAAGCGCTTAATAAAAATGCTTAAAAATATTTCACAGTACAATTGTTAACCTTTTTTAAAATGTGTTATTAATATTAAAAACAAAACGTACCAACTCCCTAAACTGAGATTAATTTTTGTAAAAGGGAGACGCTTATAGCAGTGGTATTGTCGAGGTTTTGTTTGAAATAAACAGCTCCTTCCTATACACAGTAACAAACAAAGTTTCAAAACTTTTAAATTGTTAGGTACTCGTACATCGTTTTACATCGTGCTAGGATTTTGTTGTGCAGGAGTAAAGCTTTCAGAAAATCCGTACTACAACCAACTCATTTCATGAGATGAATGTGTATGTATAGGGTATCAAGCTTGCGTTCTGTTAAGACCGCTATAACATAAACAATTTCAAAAATAAAATATGGTTACATGTAAACTTCTCCTGGAAATTGTATGGGAAGTATTTAAGAAAAAACATTTACCATAAAAAATATACGTATCGTACGTTCTCTTACATAGGGGTTTAAACATAAAATGAAAATGCTATTATCGCTGTTTCCTAGAAAAGCTATTTTTGGTCGGTTGGTATGGTTGCTGACACAGCTTTTTGGGTATGGTTGGTACGTATACGCAACAAAAATATACATACATATATTCAGCGTTCTACAAATTGTATTGAAAACATTGTGATTTCTCAGAAAACTGATGAGTGAGAAAGTATAATAATTATGTATGAGAAATATTGAAATTTTTATATGAAAACAAGTAAAAAAAATGTAGGTCGAGTAAACCGCTTAAAGTATACCCTTACTTTGTGAGTAATGTAATGTGGGAGCCATAACTGTGGATGATAAGAAGATTGCAGCAGACGTTATGGGAATGTTGTGTTCGAATAAATTTAACAATTTGTGCGAGAGTACACAAATTGCTAAATTTTAAAGTATCTACTGCACTGAGCAGTAGATACTTCAAAGACATTACAATTTACCGAATTGTAAGTGTTTACGATCACTATTATCAGGTTATAAGATATTAAATTTTAGTATGATTTGCCCATTTTATTCAAAATGGGCGTGGCAATGCTTCCAGTTTTACCGGGCAGTAGGCGCTTTAAAGGCATTGAACTGCACAAATTGCAGGTTTTTATAGGCACTGGCATTAAAGTTATAACTTTTTAATTTCTTGAACAAAATAATCCACTTGTTGGATCAGAGGCGAGTCAACTTCACCAATTTCTCTCAATATGATAGCGACAAATAAACTATTGCTATGTGCGAAATTGCTGAAAATTCGGAAAAGTTGTATAGAATTTATGATTCTAAAAGGAGTGGACCAATATGACTCATCTTCGAACTTTCCTCAGATAGAAAAAAATATTACCACATACTAAATTTGAAATCAATAAGTTACTCCAGACGGATGGACACATATATGTAGACGGTCATTGATCAAATGACCTAAAACTGATTCCCTATGATTAGCTTAGTCTTAGTTTTATTATAGCCTCAACTAAAGTAAGGATATAATTGAACGTATATGCGTTTACGCAATTCCGTGTACTGGTGTCTGGAAAGTTTTGAATCTAACAAAAGAGCAGGCGCTTCTTCAGGTGTTTTCTCTATTGCTCTATTATTTCAAAGTTCCTCTTCTTATTTTGTGTTGGGCCAAATTGGTGCAGAGAGCAATCTTTAACGATTTGACTAGAAATTTCATCATCAATCAATAATGAATCAATAATGTTGTCCGTTCGCGAATTTTAGGGTGAATTCACAAGAACAAGTTTTGTTGCAAACATTCTTTCTTTGTTTCTGGAACATTTCATGAATTTTAACATAACTTCATCGTAAACGTCTTTATTTTCTTCACATTATTTTTTTATTGTCTATACTTTGTATTGTGCTTAATAAATCTATATATGGGGCAAAATTCCTCAAGTGTCCCAGGTAAAAAATAAAAGTTGTCCGATTTGCCTGAAATTGTACTCGTTTATTGTCCAAGCATAGAAACTCGGAGAATGCTAATATTGGGTCAAACGATCAGCGATTGACCAAGTTATTGGACATTCAATTCGGAAAAAAGCAATATTTTTTGTCAAAATTTAAATTTTCAAACGCGTTTTTCACATACAAATGAAGATTTTAGAAAAATGCGTCAAATGACATTCTGGAGGTATATTTCATGGACTCTCTTGCAGATAAACTACTAATTACGTAATGTTGTATTTTGGACCAAGTCTTTAGCATTAAAATAAATATTTCGCAATATCAAAAATATATCACGAAATTTTTTTTATTTCAAGAAATTGTGATTATAGTCTATTTCCATTAGACTATTTCTTGTTGGGTTATTTGAAGTCATTGGTCTTTCGAAATAAACCAGACTCTATTCAAGCTTTATAAGTCTATATTGAATTTAGTGGAAAAAGTGCTCGAAAATTGGTTTCATCGAATTCGTTCCTGCAGAAGAAGTCGTGAAGGCCATTTGAATGACGTTTTATTTAGAACTTAATTGTATCGATTGTACATCACAATAAATAAAAAACTTTTGAATTTCCTTAACAATAAGCGTTTTTATTTTCAAAGAAATCATATCACTCTTATAGGAAAACCCTGTATAAGTACCATTTGAATAAATTAAGTAATTAATTTTTGTCTATTAGGGACATCAAAAGGACTATCATGTCCTTAATCCTTGATTATCCTATAAAGCATATCTTCCATTTTTTCGTTTTATTTTTAACCATAGCAAATGATATATACCATTCTCTTCTAGAGTGAGGGTATAAAAAATCCAATCTCCACACATGTACATTCATCCTACTCTAAGTATTTATGAAAAAACAGATTTTTATTTTGACTCGGTTCAGTTATTTCCAACGCTTTGATTTATTTATTACTTTGTGAAATAATATTTGTCCAACTTTTCTCATTTACCATAATGCGACAACAAAAAATAGAAATGCTAAACAATATCTAATCAAATAAATCATGCCACTCCATGATTTTTTCCACGCATAAAGACAGCCGAAAATAGTCTACAAAAAATTGCAAGGTGTGGTCTAGTCGTCTGGTCCGGCCGCTCCTTGAAGTAACATCGTTCTGTAAGTAAGTGAGTGGGTGATGCGTCATTTGCTGTTGGAATATCGAATTTACATGACGTGATTTTGGCACACAACAACAAGAATACAAAAAAAAAAACAATTTGCAATGTCGTCAATTTGTTAGTGCCAGCCCCGAGCGAGGATGAAGATATTTGCTGATACAATGTCCCTGTGAAATTTTAGCATTTTCTACAATATTTCAAAACAGACACACACAAAAATAGAAATAGAAACTTTGAACATTTCACCTGATTTACCTTTGTTTACAACTGTCGCCACAAACTTTTCTGCTGATTATCGGGGAATAAAAGAAAAAAGTTTTAAACTCAATAGACGACTACGTATAACCCAGCATGAAGGATTCACTCTTTTTCTCAACCGCCCAGCAAAAAGGATTCAACCTCCTACCCAAACACCCCACCACCCATCCAACTCACTCATCCGCAAGACATAAGCTTCTTGACTTACACAACAATTCAAAATCCACTTGTGGCGCTTTGCAAGTGGGCGTTCTCAATGATTGCATTAAATTACCGAGTACTCCACAACCAACAAGTTTGTTAATAATTGTGCTCCAATCCACTCCACTCGTGGCACTTTAAATAAAATGTCGCTATGGAGTCAAATTACGCTGTCCCTTATTTTTATGGCACAAGAATACAACAACTGCACGCATTTGCCAGGATAATTATAAAACCATTAAAATGTATAATTTATCAGTGGAGAAAATGCGCAAGTGAAATGTGACATTAAGTTAGCCGTTGGAGTCTTTAGTGAGTGATTCAAGTTTTTTACAATGGTTAATTTAAAAATAAATAGATGTCATATCGTATTATCAGTTTCAAAAAAATTTGGGAGAAATTATTAGCAATTAGCATTGTTTTTCCGCCACTGTAGTGGAGGAAGGTCTACATCATTTGCTACGGGTCAAACGTGTAATATCTCGAACATACTAAAACCTTAAGCTTGTTTGACGAAAATCCCTTTGGTATCATTTTAAGTCATTTGAGCAATGTCCGCCCGTCCGCCTGTCAGTCTGGTGCGCGCGATAACTCTCGAAAGGAGTACAGGATTTAATATTTTATGCGTGGTAATATTTCCCTCTAAATCGAAATAAGTTAAAAGATGGGCGTTATTGATAAACTGCTTCTGGCGAAAATGTCGTTCAGTATTTACTCTCTTATAACTTCTATAGTAATTACTAAAATCTTCTATAATATCACTTGCATGATTTGGCTTAGGTAAGAGGCAGTCAGGATTTCCAATGAGAGACGGATGGAAATGGACACATGTAGGATCGCCAGACAGATCTAATCACGATACGAAACGAGAAGATCAAAATATTTGTCAAATCTTAAGATACACTGTCTGATAGGCGAAAACATCACGAGTTTAAATTGAGGAAATTAAGAAGAAATACGCAGCACCAGAAACATTCTATGTCCGTCCGTCTTTTTAGGTAGTGCACAAAAAACTCTCAAAAGTAAAGGGTAATAATTTTTTTTTTTGAAAATGCTATAACAAAAACTACTGAATATTTTCTCAAATTTCTATTTTTATTTGAAAGTACAATCCTTCCGGTTAATAATGGAAAATAATTTCATTCAAATGGCTGCCTCGGCTGGCCATGCAGTAGCCTACACGTTCGGTCCAATTTTTAAGCACATTCTCGATTGTGTGCAGCTGTATTTCACCAATGGCTCCACGAATATTGTCCTTTAAAGTGTCAATTGTCTCTGGCTTGTCGGCGTAACACTTATCTTTGAGGGCACCCCACAAATAATAGTCCAACGGCGTCAAATCGTCAAATGTACTGGTATTAAAGTTATAATCTGTTAACTTTTCTCCTGACTCAGTGTACTAAAAAAGCAAAAATTCAAGTATTTGTATGAACTGGTATTAAAGCTATAGCAGTTAACTTTTGGTACAAAATGGTACATTTGTGTAGGTGGTACCAACTGGGGCGTGGCTGGTGTTAGCGACTAATAAACTAATACTACGTGTGGAATTTCAGAAGATTCGAGTAAGTAGTATAGAAGTTATTATACCCTCACTTTAGTGATACGAGGGTTTAAATCATTTGCGACGAGCCAAAAGTGTAACACATCAAAGGAATGATCTAAACCCTAAGTATCTTCGGTGGATATTCGTTTTGGGTCATTTTAAGTCGAATGAGCAATGTCCGTCCGTCTGTCTGTCTGTGTGTCTCGAAAGGAGCAACCGATTGACTTCAAATTTGGTATGCGGTAATATTTTTCTCTATCTCCGGCTAAGTTCGAAAAGGGTCATATTGGTCCACTCCTTCTAGTACCTCCCCCACAATGGGTTAACTTTTGGTGAAATATTGATTCTTTAATACCTTCTATACTACATACTCGAATCTTCTGAAATTTCAGACATAGTATTAGTTTGTTAGTCGCTAACACGTCCAGAAAAATGGGCGAAGGGGCCACTCCCTTTTTGGGAGGTACCAAACACAAATGTACCATTTTAACTGACCAAAAGTTAACAGCTTATGAATCAGTTCATACAAATACTTTAACTTTTGTAGAGTGTAATGATTTTACTTTGAGTCCAGAGAAAGGTGAGCGTTATTGGCATGCCCCTTTTGGTACCTCCCATACAAATGGACTATTTTGCACCAAAAGTTAACAGCATATAACTTTAATACCAGTGCATACGAGGGTTGCCATTTATATTTCGGTCCTGGCAATGCTGGTATCGCCAGATGAAAACTGGAACTTTCATTAGAAAGTATGACATTTTTTAGCATAACTTCACTCAGACCGTTTTGTCATTTGAGTGCGAATTGTTTTGGTTACAGTGTGTTGAAAATTCACCTCCAAAACATTGTTTGTGAACGCTTCGACAGCTGCTTCAGGCGTCGAAAAACGTTGACGAAGCAGTTTTTTTTGGAGGTGAGTGAATAAGAAAAAGTCATTGGGTGTCAAATCAGGGCTGTACGGCGGATGACCCATCAATTCGACGTTTTGGCCGGTCAAAAAGGCACTGGTTTGATACGATGTGTGAGAGCTCGCATTCTCATGGTGCACAATGATTCTTCTTCTCTTGTTCGTTTTTCGAATTTCTCCGAAGACTTCAGGCAAACAAATTGTGGTGCACCACTCAGAATTGACCGTCCTACGTTGCTCAAGCGGAACAGTCGCCACATGACCAGTTTTGCCGAAGAAACAGGCGATCATTTGCTTCGAAGTGCTTCTTCCACGAACAACTTTCGTTGGATTTGGCTAGTCTTCGAAGACCCACACGGTCGATTGCTGTTTTGTTTCGGGCTCATGCGCAGAGATCGTTACCTGTGACGATCTTATAAACGTCTTTTGAAGCACCGCGATCGTATTTTTTCAAAATTTCTCAGCACCAATCGACACGAGCCTTTTTTTTGAGCGATTGTCAAAATGTGCGGGATCCAATGAGAAGAAACCTTTTTTACGGTCAGGTTTTCATGCAATATCGAATGTATGCTGGTGGAAGAAATTCCCAAGGATGCCTCTATCTCACGGTATGTCACATGACGATCTTGCATTATCAGTTCATGCACGGCATCAATGTTCTCTGGCACAACGGTCGTTTTTGGACGACCTTTACGACCTTCGTCTTTGAGCGAGCGTCGGCCACGATTGAATTCATTAAATCAGTTTTTCACAGTGCTATAGGATGGTGCTTCATCGCCATACAAATATTTAAGTTCATCGATGCACTCTTGTCGTGATAATCCACGTCGAAAGTTGTGAAAAATTATCGCACGAAAATGTTCAGGAGTTAATTCCGATTGATTTTTTCAAGTCTCTGTAAACAACAAAACTTATGGTCGTACGTCAAAACGTTCTGAGTACGTTTATGCTAAAAAATGTCAAGCTTTGCAATGGAAATGTCAGATGGCGCCAGGCAACACATAGTCTTGCCTAGGCCAGATATATATATAGCAACCCTCGTACAAATAATTGAAATTTCGTACAGTGTAATGCTTTAATAGTACCTAGAGTCCACAGAAAAGTGGACGTTATTGGCACGCCCCTTTTGGTACCTCCCACACAAATGGACCATTTTGTACCAAAAGTTAACAGATTTTAACTTTAACACCAGTGAATATAAATACTTGAAATTTTGTACGATATAATGCTTTTATCGTATCTAGAGTCCAGTGAAAAGTGGGCGTCATTGAAACTTATGCCACAACAAACACCGCTTATTTTAGCTGCCTTTTGCAAATTTTTGATAACGTTTTATTTTAGGCAAGAGAGTTAGTTGCGGATTGACCCTATTAGAAAAAATAATTGCCAAGAGTTTACATTATTTCGTACCCAGACATCTTAACCGCTTAAACAAAGTTTTCCATTTTCCAAAGACATATTTTCATTTTATTGTTGGTTCGTCTGGCGCATACAAATAAGAACATAAATCCCACAAAGAGAACTGAAAACCATATTTTAAAATATACTTAATTTCAAAGGCACAGGTCACCGACTACGTGCATAAATATTAATCATAAATTCCATTAAAGTTATAAATAAAAAAAAAAAAACTTTTTGGTATTCTACAAAGTTTTTCCTTTTACTGTTTTCAAAGGTATTGAATAACGATATAACAAAAAGTACCCCACCAAAAAAAAGTGAGAGGATGCCAAACCGCCCTTCCCACTACCCCAAAACATTATAACGATAAAAATCTTAATTGAAATGTCATAAAATATGGGGCTTTCTTTGTGCAAGTGTTTGTCTGTTATTAGAAAAAAAATAATAACAATAATAAAGCAACAAACCTGACAACAGACAACCTAACCACATAGCACAACAATAACAACACCGGGGCATTTGGAACCAAAGGCAACAATAGTGATAAATATTTTGACCCACCGCTTCAAGACAGGAAAAAAGTGTGTAGGACATGGGCAACAGCTGTGTTCCACTCAAACTCCAAAAAAAAAAAAAAAAACCAACCACCACCGCACACCTAATGGATATTAAACAATACCTTTCAATAATAAATGGGACTCAATGCAATATGTCCCACTGTCCGTCGGTCTAACTGTTTGTCCGTCCGTCCTTGTGGCAGTCTGTAAGGGATATATTTAATATACGTTAAATTCTATAATACAAATATTAAATGGCATTGAACGCAGCAATATTTCTCACTACCTCTTGGCAATACTCCTGTCCTGTCACTCCACAGTTCCACAGCTCCCCCCAACTTCCTCATCAACTCACCAACAATTCTGAGAAGTAAAAGGAAAAGCACTGACCGAAATGTAATATCCAGAAACCAGAAAAAGGTATCCCACAACATTCAGGTGTAATCATAACATTTAGATTAGAAGATAGTCAGTCCACTTTGCACTTGACTGACCACCAACGAAAATTGACAAACAGAAGGACAAACGAACACAACAACGAAATAGACAGATAGTCGTACACACAGTCTGTGGCGATATTGGTAACTGACTGAAAGACAACTTATCGAAAAGGTGTCACGAAACATTTCGCCCACATGACACCAGCGAAGGTTTGTGGGCGTGTGGATAAGTGATAGGTACACTCTCTTCTCTACATTTGTGGGAGTATAAGTACATATGTAGTAGGTACACTCTCTACACGACATTCTCGTGGTTGTGGGCAATAAAGCTTAAATGTTCCCTATCCCCGGGGAAGGACCAGTGAGTTTCGAAACACTTTAAATAATAATGATTTCATTTGCCAAGAGAGCTTTGGACCATCAGTGTGTAATCGCATTTTGGCTGAGTGGTTTTTATTATAACTACTATGCAACAGCACAAAAAAAAACAAGTAAGACAATTTCAGTCGTGTAGAATAACTGAAGTACTCGCATAGTCTCACTTGAAGAAGAATTATACATATAGTTTTATACCTGGCATGGTGAACATAAACACTCAAACTAATAGATGGTCCGTCGTACTCTTTATAAAGTGACAGTTATGAACGATTAAATTTTTGACATTTGTTTTGCTCTCTTCGTACTATTTTGGCATTCTCTTGCTAGCTCTCGAGATTTAATTTACTGATTTAAAGATGTGTTTTTTGCTATTTTATTTTAAAAATCAATTGTGTTTGCTCCAATTGTGATTGTAAAGTGAAATGTTTGAGGAAAAATGCCAAAAATATGAACAAAAAATAAAAGCAAATTTGTGCTCTTTCTTCTCTTAACTACTAATGTCAAAAATTTAATCGTTCGTAACTCGAGAAATTTGCTTAAGGGAGGGAAGGACCATCTAGTAGTTGAGTGTTTATGATGGTGGACGCATAGAATGGCGCAAGAATTTTACTCATTCTTTGTCTGACCCTTTTGGGTGGAAAGTTACAAATGTGTGAAACATGACCATCTCTTTGTATATACTTAATTTAGTTATTTATGTATTATTATTATATCCAATACCACACTGTGGTACAGAGTATTATAACTTTGTGCATTTGTTTATTACTTTGTGCATATTTATTACCGATCGACTTAGAATCACTTTCTGAGTTTATTTAGCTATGTCCGTCTGTCTGTGCATGTATTCCTGTAATCAAAGTACAGGTCGCAATTATGGTCCGATCTCGACGAAACTTTACACAATCTTGTTTTGGTCCAAGGCCAATCCCTATTGAATTTGGTTAAATTCGGTTCAGATTCAGATATAGCCCCATATATATGTTACCCCCGATTTGGAATATATGCGCTGTAAAAACTCTATGTATATCCGATCAGAATGAATTTCGGCAGAAAGAGGTTTCTTATTACCTCTAACCTCTAACCGGAGAAAATCGGTTCAGATTTAGATATAGCTCCGAATTTTGTATTTTTTCAAATAGTATTTATTTATTCATGAATAACTATTTTGTCCCCTTCAAAGTAATTCCCCTCGGATATAATACACTTCAAATAATCATTTTTTGTGATCTTGTTCAGCTCCTCCTTCGATGCCGTCTTTATCTCCTCAATCGTGGCATAGCGTCGTCCTTTCATGAGCCTTTTCAGTTTTGGCAACAAAAAATAGTCACAGGGGGCTAGGTCAGGGGAATACGGTGGCTGCAGCACCATTACTGTGTTGTTTTTGGCCAAATATTCGCGCACAAGCAACGATGTGTGTGCAGGGGCGTTATCATGGTGCAAAAGCCAATTTTTGTTCTAACACAAATCCGGGCGTTTTTGGCGGATTGCTTCGCGCAATTTGCGCATACCTTGCAGGAAATATTCTTTATTGACCGTACTACCCTGCGGCAGGAACTCATAATGCACCACGCCCCTGGAATCAAAGAAAACTGTGAAAACGGGGCGTCCGGCACGCTGTTCGTCCTTCGCATCTTCACGGCCCTCTAAGAACATTTTGTACCACCGATAAACGTTGCTTTGGCCCAAGGTAGCTTCACCATATGCCACAGTCAACATTCGGAATGCGTCAGCGCACTTTATTTTGTTTTTCACACAAAATTTGATGCAGATTCTTTGATCCATTTTCTGATATAGATAAAAATCGAAGACAAGTTAAAACACATCCAAGCACAACAACTGTCAAAAATTAACTAAACCTTCAAAATGGCCGACCTTGTCAGCATAATAAGGGACATGGGTACCAACATAACGCTACAAAAATATCAAAAATCAAATACACGAAGCCCGCGGAAATTAAAACTCCGCAATATTTTTTGAACATCTCTCGTATAATACTAGCTGACCCCAACAGACGTTGTTCTGCCCTTCTGTTTGAGATGTTATCGTTTTTTTCATTGATATTTTATTCAAAAATGTATTTCATTCAAATCATTCGGGAAATGCAAATATCCTGACCACGGTGAAAAACCGCGTTAAAAATAATTCTAAAATACAGATGACCCCTAATTAAACGTACTGTGCAATTTTTAGCTCATTCGCTCTTATGGACTTCGGTCTACAGTTCTTTCATGAATCTTCGGACTACCTTTCAATTACAGAAATTTCGGTTTACTGTTCTACTGTTCAATGTCAGAGACTTCGGTCTACTGTTCAAACAAAGAGACTTCAATCACAGACATTTCGTCAATCTGTTCACAATCACAGATACTCCGTCCTACTGTTCAATCACAGATACTTCGTTCTACTGTTCAATCACAGAGGCTTCGATCCACTGTTGACCACATATACTTCGGTCTAATGTTTATTCAAAACAACAGAGACTTGGGGGTACTATTCAATCACAGAGATTTCGCTTTACCGTACAATTACAGGGACTTCGTTTTATTGTTCAGTCAAAGAGTATTTGTCCTACTGTTCATTCACAGAGACTTCGGGCTACTTTACAAACAAATATACTTCGGTCTACTGTTGTTTCATAGAGTCTTCGGACCACTGTTCAATTACAGAAATTTCGGTTCAAATATAAAGACTTCGCTCTACTGTTCAATATCAGAGACTTCGGTCTACTATTCAAATACAGAAACTTCAATCACAGACATGTCGTCATGCTGTTCAATCACAGATACTTCGTCCTACTGTTTATTCACAGATACTTCGTTCTACAGTTCAATCACAGAGACTTCGGTCTACTGCTCAGTCACAGACAAAGTAGACCAGAGTCTACAGACACATCATGTAGACTCTGGTCAGCTGTTCGAACATAGAACCTTTGGTCTACTGTTTATTCACAGAAACTTCGGTCTATTGTTCAAACACAGACTTCGTTCTTCTGTTGATTCACAGAGACTTTGGTCTACTGTTCAGTTACAGTGATTTCGGTTTACTGTTCAAACATGTATGAGTATACTTCGTTCTTCTGCTGATTCACAGAGACTTCGATCTACTGTTCAACCACATACACTTCAATCATGGAGACTCCGGTCTATTGCTCAAACAGAAAGACGTTGGTCTACTGTTGATTCACAGTGACTTCTGTATACTCTTCAACCACAGACACTTCAATCATGGAGACTCTGGTCAACTGCTCAAACACAAAGACTTTGGTCAATTGTTGATTTACAAAGACTTCGGTCTACTGTTCAACCACAGACTTCGTTCTTCTGTTGATTCACAGAGACTTCGGTCTGCAGTTCAATCACATACACTTCAATCATGGAGACTCTGGTCAACTGTTCAAACACAGACACTTTGGTCTACTGTTGATTCACAGAAACTTCCGTCTACTGTTCAAACACAGAGACGTTGATCTACTGTTGATTTACAGAGACTTTCGTCTACTGTTCAGTTACAGTGATTTCGGTTTACTGTTGAAACATGTATACTTCGTTATTCTGTTGATTCGCAGAGACTTCGATCTACTATTCACCCACAAACACTTCACTCATGGAGACTCCGGTCTATTGCTCAAACATAAAGACGTTGGTCTACTGTTGATTCACAGTGACTTCTGTATACTCTTCACAGACACTTCAATCATGGAGACCTCTGTCTACTGTTCAAACACAGATACTTTGGTCTATTGTTGATTCACAAAGAATTCAATCTACTGTTCAGTCACAGACTTCGTTCTTCTGTTGATTCACAGAGACTTTGGTCTACACTTCAATCACAAAGACTTCGGTCTGCTGCTCCAACAAAGAGAATTACTGTTTAAACACAGATACTTCAGTAAACCCGTTAACTCGTAGTTAGTTCTGCAGTATTAGAAAACTAACATTTGTTTGCCGTAAGAGCAGTATCTCTCAAGAGGAGATTGCAGGTCCCTACACATTCCAGTTCCCCTGGGGAGTATAAGGTAAGTCTAATAGGCCATTTTAAATTTGAACTACTGATTACTTAGACTTGTGATTTGAGCCCTTTGGATTATTTCCTGTGGGGAGCCATTAAGGATAAATGATACGCAAAGCAGAAGCATTGAAACTTGAAATCGAAGTTGCCATTGAAGTGATTCGACCCGAAACAATCGAAAATGTACTGAAAAATTGGGTTGATCGGATGAAGCACTGCCGTCTCAGTCGTGGTAGTCATATGAATGACATTGTGTTCCATTATTAACTGTCAAAGTTCAACATTTCCAATAAAACCAGAAATTTAAAAAAAAAATAATCAGAATTTTCTGTTTATAGCCGATTTAAATTTAAAATTTTTAATGACCCACCCTATAGTTCCTAAATTTTTAATTCATCTGTTTTGCAGTTTCTTAGTATACAAGGGCGGTCCCAATCCTGACCTAACACATGAATCAAGAAAACACAAACAAATTTTGGATATTTGGTCTTTATATCTCAACATAATCTCCTTTTAGCTCGATTTACTTTTTCAGCGATTTTCAATAGCTTCGATACTCTGTTTATACTCGTAGTAAGAAATGTGTAGCTCCTGAAAATAGCCATCAACCGCAACCTCCAGCTCTTCATTGCTGGCAAATTTTTTTCCGCTAATCCATTTTTTCAAATTTGGAAACAAAACTTGGAGAGATCTAAATCTGGCGAATAAGGTGTGTGCTGAAGCAATTCGAACTTTAATTCATTGAGTTTGGCCATAGAAATAGTGAATATGTGAACTGGTGCATTGTCTTGATTGTGAGCAAACACGGCACTCATCTTGCCCGTCAATATGCAATGTATAGTACTTTTTGAAATGCCTATGACTTCAGCTGGCTCTCGAACCTTCAACCAATACCATTTTGTGGATTTTTTTAACCATTTCTGTCGTGGATACCTCAATTGGTCGACCACTACGGTGTTCGTCTTGGCAGCTCGTATGGTCCCTTTTAAACTCTGCCATCCAATATCTTATAGTTGTAAACGAAGGAGCAGACTCTGCGAAATTAGAATCTAGCTCGGTTTTAATATTGGTTGGACTGAGACCTTTCACATGAAAGTATTGTATTACATATGTATAAGTGAACAATTCTGTCCATCTTTACAAATGCACTGATATCGTTCACTTTTGAGTGCTCAAAACAACACAAAACAACGTTGCGCCTTGAAACTTAAAACGTACGTTTTAGAAGATTGCCACTTTTTACGAAAGTAATTTTTTCAAACTGCTACCGCCATCTATAGGTCAGTTCGGCATATTTTGGGACCGCCCTCGTATCCCTGTGGTCCGTCCCCCAAAATCAAGTGAATATTGAACTGTTCAGGCATCTCGTCAAGAGATCTGTGAGGTCAGTTTTTAAATTAAGGAATGCAGTTTCTAAGGACCTTATGACACCCCGACTATCAAAAAAATATTGATACCGACTTTAGTTTTCGCCCATTCTGCTAGCTAAGAATTCTGCCCGATAAAAATTTGTTATTTTGTAGAGTGTGAGGGGCGATGTACTTACCTCAGCCGAAGGTAACACTACGGTTACAGAGGCGTGCAACCAAAAAATATTACTTTATGTGAAGATTCAAATGTGTAGTTGGCTTAATCCATTTAGGCCACTCCTTCGATGTGTTACGCTTCTGATCCGCAGCAAATGATATGTATGTATATATCTTCCTCCACTTAAGCGCAGGTATAATTATTAGATCCCCCTAAAATTTGCATGTATTTAAAATGTCACTACTTTATTAATAATCCATATCGTATGTTTGCGTGCCAACTAAATGAGTTTCAAATCCCATTCCGTCATTGATTAAAAAAGTTTACGAAAAACCCATCACGTACCATCCATTTATATTCATTTGCTATATAAATTTTTATTAAAAAAAACCAAACATTGCTAAAATGGAATAGCGTCAATATCACTTAATTTGTCCATGTCACAAATGAGTCCCAGAAAGAAAATACATCCAACCACACGGCACCAGCCAGGGCAAAAGGTCGTCGCTGGTCACTTCTCGGAATATCGCATCGTTACGTGGCTTTACCTTTTCCTTGGCACTTCTGATGGCATCTAAATTAACATTTTTTCTCCCAAGCATCCGAAAGTTGCAGGTGTGTTGTTTAAATCAAGAAAACCCATCGCCCCACTCCAGGCCAACATACATAGTAAAGCAGGAAAATCACTGGAAATACTTAAAGGACATCGCCACCCATCCACCAATGGAGAGTGAGTGAGTGTGCATAATACAACTTGGTAAGAAACATAATATTTTTGAAAAGTTTTATATTTTTCCTACACGTATCCTTAGAAAAATATACGACTCTTGTTTGAAGGGTATTGCTGAAGGAAGAGGAAAGGCAAAAAAATTAAAGGACACGAACACCATAAGTGGGCAGAGTATGACCAGTAAAAAGAGTTTTCCTTCTTGTGGAGCCTGAAGCCACCCCTGTTTAGTAGATTGAGCAAACCCCGTAAGGTGAAGCACAATAGATGGCAAATTTATAACTGTTGCTATTTTTCATTTTTCAAATTATCTGTACTTTCACTTCTCTCAATACCTTGAAGTTTTCAACAGAAAAAACCCACCCTTAACAATATTATTGTTTCTCCTCTTCTGGTACTCCGTAAGTTATTTGCCATGGTTCTGGTATGTTCTGTAACTTTATACTTTTACCTACGCACAATGGATAAAAATTGCGTATTTATTGCTTATACATATATTAAAAAAATTGCAAAATGTATGTAAATCTTTGTCGTTTCAAATAAAATTTATTCATAAATTTTCGTAGGGGAAGGACCTCAGAGGTCGACCTTAGTACAGAGCAGGACTTCGACTCTAGTATAGATGAAGACCGCAGTTGTCAACTCTATTATATAAATGAAGACCACAGTGGTCGACTCTAGTATATATAGGAGGAATATCGCAGTGTTCGACTCTAGTATATAGAGGAAGACCACAGTGATGAATTCTTGAATAGAGGAAGATCTCAATGCTCGACTATATTGTAGAGAAAGACTTCAGAGGTCGACTCTAGTATAGAGGAAGACCTAAGTGGTCAATTCTAGAATTGCAGAAGAACTCGGTGCTCGACTCTATTGTAGAGAAAGACTTCAGTGGTCGACAATATTGCAGAAAAAGACCTCAGTGGTCGACTCTAAAATAGAAAAAGCCCTCAAAGGTACAGAATAGGGGAAACCATCAGTTTTCGACTCCAGTAGAGAAGAAGACCTCAGACGTCGACTCTAGAATAGAGGAAGACCTCAGTGGTCGACTACGGAAAGAGGAAGACCTTAGTGGTCGCTTCTAGAATAGAGAAAGACCTTAGTGGTCGACTCCAGTAAATGTGAAGACCTCAATGGTCGATACTTGAATAGAAGAAGACCTAAGTGGTCGACTCCATTATGTAGGAAGACCTCAGTGGTCAATTCTAGAGTACAAGAAGACCTCAGTGGTGGATTCCAGAATAGAGGAAGACCACATTGCTTAACTTTGGAATAGAGGAAAACCTCAGTGGTCAACTCTAGGTAAGAGGAAGACCTCAGGGATCGACTATAGAATAGAGGAAGACCTCAGTGTTCAATTCTAGAATAGAGGAAGATCTCAGTGGTCGACTTTAGAATAGAGGAAGACTTCAGTCGTCGAATCTAGTGTAGACGAAGACCTAAGTAGTCAATTCTAGAATAGCGGAAGACTTCAGTGCTCGACTATATTGTAGAGGAAGACCTCAGTGGTCGACTGTAGAATAGATGTAGCCCTCAGTGGTCGATTTTAAAATAGTGAAAGTCCTCAAAGATCGATTATAGAATAGAGGAAAACCTCAGTAGTCGACTCCAGCAGAGAGGAGGACCTCAGTGGTCGAATCTAGAATAGAGGAAGACATCAGTGGTCGACTCTAGAATAGAGGAAGATCTCAGTGGTCGAATCTAGTATATAGGAAGGCCTCAGTGGTCTATCCTAAAAAATAGGAAGACATTAGTGGTCGATTCTAGAATAGGAAGACATTAGTGGTCGATTCTAGAATAGAGGAAACCCTCCGTGGCTGATTCTAGAATAGATGATACCCTCCGTGGTAGACTCTAGAATAGAGGAAGACTTCAGTGGTCGACTCCAGAACAGATGGTGACCTCAGTAGTCGACTCTAGAACATAGAAAGACCTTAGTGGTCGAAGAAGACCTCAGTAGAGAGGACGACCTCAATGGTCGACTCTACAATAAATGAAGACTTCAGTGGTCGACTCTAGTTAGAAGAAGACTTTAGTGGTCGACTCTAGTTAGAAGAAGACTTTAGTGGTCGACTCTAGAATAGATGAAGACTTCAGTGGTCGACTCTAGTTAGAAGAAGACTTTAGTGGTCGACTCTAGTTAGAAGAAGACTTTAGTGGTCGACTCTAGTTAGAAGAAGACTTTAGTGGTCGACTCTAGTATAGAGGAAGACCACAGTGGTCGACTCTAGTATATAGAGGAAGACCACAGTGGTCGACTCTAGTATAGAGGAAGACCACAGTGGTCGACTCTAGTATAGAGGAAGACCACAGTGGTCGACTCTAGTATATAGAGGAAGACCACAGTGGTCGACTCTAGTATATAGAGGAAGACCACAGTGGTCGACTCTAGTATATAGAGGAAGACCACAGTGGTCGACTCTAGTATATAGAGGAAGACCACAGTGGTCGACTCTAGTATATAGAGGAAGACCACAGTGGTCGACTCTAGTATAGAGAAAGACCACAGTTGTCGACTCTAGTATAGAGGAAGACCACAGTGGTCGACTCTAGTATAGAGGAAGACCACAGTGGTCGACTCTAGTATATAGAGGAAGACCACAGTGGTCGACTCTAGTATAGAGGAAGACCACAGTGGTCGACTCTAGTATATAGAGGAAGACCACAGTGGTCGACTCTAGTATAGAGGAAGACCACAGTGGTCGACTCTAGTATATAGAGGAAGACCACAGTGGTCGACTCTAGTATATAGAAAGACCACAGTTGTCGACTCTAGTATAGAGGAAGACCACAGTGGTCGACTCTAGTATAGAGGAAGACCACAGTGGTCGACTCTAGTATATAGAGGAAGACCACAGTGGTCGACTCTAGTATAGAGGAAGACCACAGTGGTCGACTCTAGTATATAGAGGAAGACCACAGTGGTCGACTCTAGTATAGAGGAAGACCACAGTGGTCGACTCTAGTATATAGAGGAAGACCACAGTGGTCGACTCTAGTATATAGAGGAAGACCACAGTGGTCGACTCTAGTATAGAGGAAGACCACAGTGGTCGACTCTAGTATATAGAGGAAGACCACAGTGGTCGACTCTAGTATATAGAGGAAGACCACAGTGTCGACCACCTCTATACTAGAGTCGACCACTGTGGTCTTCCTCTATACTAGAGTCGACCACTGTGGTCTTCCTCTATACTAGAGTCGACCACTGTGGTCTTCCTCTATACTAGAGTCGACCACTGTGGTCTTCCTCTATACTAGAGTCGACCACTGTGGTCTTCCTCTATACTAGAGTCGACCACTGTGGTCTTCCTCTATACTAGAGTCGACCACTGTGGTCTTCCTCTATACTAGAGTCGACCACTGTGGTCTTCCTCTATACTAGAGTCGACCACTGTGGTCTTCCTCTATACTAGAGTCGACCACTGTGGTCTTCCTCTATACTAGAGTCGACCACTGTGGTCTTCCTCTATACTAGAGTCGACCACTGTGGTCTTCCTCTATACTAGAGTATAGAGGAAGACCACAGTGGTCGACTCTAGTATAGAGGAAGACCACAGTGGTCTAGTAGAGATAAATACCTCAGTCGTCGACTCTAGTATGGAGGAAGACCTCAATGGTCGACTCTTGTATAGAGAGAAAGACCTCAGTGGACGACTCTAGAAGAGAGGAACACCTTTAGTGGTAATCTTTAGAATAAAACAATGGTTTAGTGCTCGCTAAACCGAAAAATGTGTCCTCTTGATAATTCTCAGCCCACTGTGTCATGATTTTTTTTTTTTTTTGCTACAAATACATACATCCATTAGGTCTCTCGGTTTTTGCCTTTTCCTCCCGGTCGTGAAGTCCTGCGCTAATCGGACAAAATCCTTAATGCGAATTATGTTATTTTTCTTCCGATTCTTTTGTGTACCTTTGCTTTTCTCACTCGGTATGCTTTGTTACAAAAAAGTTTCATAGCTTAGCTCCGGCAAAAAAAAAATACTTTGTTTTCGAATTTATCTAACTTCGAATGTTTCTCATTGCATGTTTGCGTGCTCGTTTGTGTCCGTCTCTTTGTGTGTAGGCGGCAGGAGAGAGAGTTGATGTATAAAATATATTGTTTATTTTTCGGATTTCTTTTTGCCGAGGGAATTCGAGACCGGTAATCATCATCGTCGTCGTCGTTGTATCCCTTTCCATATGTTACGAGGATAAAAAGCGAATCAACGCTTTGTACAGTGTTTGATCGAAAAAAACGAAGCAAACAAACAATAGATCAAATCAGCAAAAGGCAAGACCTTTGAGACTATTATTTATTGGAATTTTCTACAAATGCTTAAATTTGTGTATCAAGGAGTTGGTTTGTTATAGAAATAGTTTGAGCATACAATTATAAAATGCACGAGAATTTCGTTAAGAGATGTCATCGAGATTTTGCGGTAAAAAATGGCTTAGATAGAATGGAATAGAATTTTGGAATCAACTTAAAAATTTAAGAAAAGTCTAAACATTGCAGTCTAGCAAATCGACTACACAGGATTTTCTTCCTGGTACACAGGTAATATTTAGTAGTCTCATAAGGTCAATGCGTAATATTTGGAAGACTCATAAGATCCATGAGTAATATGTGGTAGATTCATAAGGTCCACGGGTAATATTTAGTAGTCTCATAAGGTCAATGCGTAATATTTGGTAGACTCATAAGATCCATGAGTAATATTTGGTAGACTCATAAGGTCCACGTGTTATATATGGGATTCTTTTAAGGTCTACGAGTAATATTTGTCAGTCTCATAAGGCCACGAGTTATATTCGGTAGTCTTTCAAGGCCTACGGGTAATATTTGGAAGACTCATAAGGTCAACGAGTAATATTTGGTAATATTTGGTAGACTTATAAGGTCCACGAGTAATATTTGGTAGTCTCATAAGGTCCACGAGTAATACTTGGTAGACTCATAAGGTCAACGAGTAACATTTGGTAGACTCATAATCCACTAATAACATTTGGTAGACTCATAATCCACTAGTAATATTTGGTAGTCTCATAAGGTCCACTAGTAATATTTGGTAGACTCATAAGGTAAACGAGTTATATTTGGTATTTTCATGAGGTCTACGAGTAATATTTGGTAGTCGCATATGATCCACGAGTAATATTTTGTAGACTCATAAGGACCGCGAGTTTTTTTGGAAGTCTCATAAGGTCCACGAGTTATATTTGGTATTTTCAAGAGGTCTACGAGTAATATTTGTTTGTCTTATAAGGTCCGCGAACAATATTTGGTAGTCTCATAAGGTCTACGAGTTATATTTGATAGTGCTCGTTTGTGTCCGTCTCAATATTTAGTAGTCGAACATTTTTCAGATGACATAAAATCTCCTAAAACGGATTTCCACCGAACATACGTAGAGTCTTGGGTCACTCCTTCGATGTTTAACACTTTTGGAGCGTAGCAAATTATATATATGAACCTTCTTCCAATAATGTGAGGGTGTAACCAGTAAGGAAAGGCTAAAGTCGGGCGGGGCCGACTATATAATACCATACACCACTCTCGTAATATTGAATAACTCTGATATATAAATTTTGTAATTCATGTATAAAAAATAATACCCTGTACCACAGTGTGGTGTAGGGTATAAAAACGATTGGATCTAAAGAGCCAAATCGGATGAAACATATATATGGGAGCTATAGCTAAATCTTTACCGATTTTCTTCAAATTCGGCAATGTTGGTTCATGGATCAAGAAACTCTGCCATTTTAAATTTCAAAATGATTGGATGTAAAATACAGCTTTTATAGGACTAAAGGGCCAAAGCGGACGAAACATATATATGGGAGCTATAGCTAAATCTTAACCGATTTTCTTCAAATTCGGCAATGTTGGTTCATGGATCAAGAAACTCTACCATTCTAAATTTTAAAATGATTGGATGTAAAATACAGCTTTTATAGAACTAAAGGGCCAAATCGGATGAAACATATATATGGGAGCTATAGCTAAATCTTAACCGATTTTCTTCAAATTCGGCAGTGTTGGTTCATGGATCAAGAAACTCTAAAATTCTTAATTTCAAAACGATTGGATGTAAAATACAGCTTTTATAGGACTAAAGGGCCAAATCGGACGAAACATATATATGGGAGCTATAGCTAAATCTTAACCGATTTTCTTCAAATTCTGTAGTGTTGGTTCATGGATCAAGAAACTCTACCATTTTAAATTTCAAAATGATTGGATGTAAAATACAGCTTTTATAGAACTAAAGGGCCAAATCGGATGAAACATATATATGGGAGCTATAGCTAAATCTTAACCGATTTTCTTCGAATTCGGCAGTGTTGGTTCATGGATCAAGAAACTCTAAAATTCTAAATTTCAAAACGATTGGATGTAAAATTCAGCTTCTATGGGACTAAAGGGCCAAATCGGACGAAAGATATATATGGGAGCTATATCTAAATCTGAACCGATTTCAACCAAATTCAATAGCGATCTTACCAGCTGCGAAATACTCTAAACTGCAAAATTTCAGAACGATCGGAGTGAAATTGCGACCTGTAGTCGACGAACAACTATACATGGACAGACGGACGAACAGACATGCTTGAATCGACTCAGCTAGTGATTCTGAGTCGATCGGTATACTTTAAGGTGGGTCTAGCTGTGTTATTTTCAGGTGTTACAAATATCTGCCGTGAAACAAACTTATAATACCCTGTACCACAGTGTGGTGTAGGGTATACAAATGGGTGTAAGAGGGAATTTCCATATTCGTACATTTCTTACAAAGTGAGGGTTCACTCATCGGAGGGAAATGTTCCCTCTTGTTTTTGTTGTTGCATATGGGAATGTTTTCTTCTCAAATTTTATATTTTTTATTCCATTTAATGTCTCAATCTACGCTAAATACAAAATCTTAAATATCTCAGATGGAAAAATTCTCCCTCCCTCAAATTTTAGTAACGTCATCAAATCTCTCATTTTAGTTAGGATTTTTTTATAGACAACTATGTACTCCTATAACGCAGTGAATACAAAATCACTAAAGCAAATCTAAAGCACCACTTCCCGAGTTTGCCTTAAATGTTTAACCTGTACAAACTTTTACTTTGTGCGATAAAAGCAAAATATCACCAACAAAATGTTATTGGCTTAAACGGTAATAGAAACGTTTGCGAATGTGACCTTGATAACGTCAGTCCTTCGCCATTTTGAGTAGAGTGCAACCTTCAGTACTTTGTGTACTTTAAAAATGCTGAGCTGAATTTTTGTTTTCAAAACTTAAGAAACGTCGTTAAGCACTTTAATTTATCTCATCGAAGTATACTTTTGAACAAAAACTACACTAGAATTATCCAACATTTGGGCAGCTTGAAAGCGAACGTAACGACTGATAGGAAACGGCAGAAAGGAGAAATGTACTTTATTTTAGTTCCATAAAATTGGTCATAATAGTTAAAGCCACTCAAAATCTTTAGTTGGTTATTTGTTGTTTTCTCTTTGTTTCGTAGATCACAACCGTAGATGTTAAGGGCCGAAGCAGAAAGGAAAAGTTTCTAGTGAACTTTTTTTCTTAGGGTCATGAGAAAAAATCACTACGTATATTGATAACTTGCTGTTTAGTTTAGTATATTTGGATGAACACTTCATATTAGTAAATAAGGAAACCTTAACAAAATTGCAGCAAAAGGGATTTCAGCCGATTTTGGTAGTATCGAACGTAATTGTCAACATGCTAAAAACTGCTATCCCTGGAAAGTTTCAAAATGGCCGCCTAGTATTAAACACGAATAGTTTTCATTCTGCAATAGTAAAATCAATATAAACGATTTTACCATCAAAATCAGTATTTATAAAAAAATTTCAGAAACTTGCAGTCATTTTTACAAGGCATATATGTAAAGTACAAGTAAAAATAAGGCGATCTAGTTGTTTTTGTGTCATTCACCTACAAAAAAATATATCCATTCCATGTTAATTCAAAACAGGTAGTTTTTCAGGAGAGGCGATCAAAGTTTTATCAAATTTTCAAACATATAATGCAAATATAATGACCTTTAGAGTTTTGCGCATAACTTTTGATTGTCAATCCATTTGATCGACAGACACCAAATTTTGACTGAATATAATTTGGAATATTTTCCTATATTATCCTTATTTGACAACGGTTATATCTCTATACGAGTATACCATACGGAATATCTCTTTTGTATCTGATACAAAGTTGTAGATAATGACTATGGGGAACAAACCTACCCGATACGAGTAAGGAAAGGTAATAATTTGGAATAATTGGTAAATGGGTAAGAACATATATATGTGGATATATCTAATTCTGAACCGATAATCGCTAAATTAAGCAATATTCGTTCCTAAATTGAAAAACATCTTTCTGGGGAATTTTGTAATGATCGGAAGTAAAGTACAACTTCTATAGCTTTTTGTAACCAAATCAGGAGGAATATATTCTATATGGAGGTTATATATAAATCCGAATCGATTTTCCCTAAATACTCATTCATGTAAAATAGAAACCTCTTTAAGTCGAATTTCGTACTGATCGGATAGAAATTACAGTTTCTACAGCGCTTGAATTTCAAATCGGTGGTAACATATATATGGGGGCTATATCTAAATCTGAACCGATTTTCTCCGAATTTGGCAGTATTCCTTCATGTAATAAGAAACCTCTTTCTGCCGAATTTCGTACTGATCGGATATAAAATACAGTTTCTACAGCGCTTACATGTCAAATCGGGGGTAACATATAATTATATGGGGGCTATATCTAAATATAGGAATTAATAGGGATCGTCAATATTTCACTAAATGTCATCCCTTTGTGTGGGAGGTACCAGAATGAGTGGATCAATATGGCCACCTTCGAACTTAGCCGGAGATAGAAAAAAAATAACCACATACCAAATTTGAAGTCAATCGGTTACTCTTTTCGAGAGTTATCGTGCGAACCAGCCAGCAGACAGACGGACGGACATTTCTTATACGACTTAAGATGGCCCAAAACTAATATCCGCCGAACATAACGGGTTATCCAATAGGGATGATATGACTTTGAAGTGACGTTTCGGCCTTTTGTAGTATGTCATGATCTGTCATTTGTTTTTCATTGTATTCACTAGTGTTTACAATTTCATCATAGAGAGATATACGCAAGAACAACGTTTACAAATTATTCAGTTTTATTATCAAAATAATAGTTTTCCTGAGCGCCCCAGTAGGCGAGTTGGTAGCGTACTCACCTATGAGTTTGGGGGTCGTGGGTTCGATTCCTACTAGAGGCTCTGGTCTGTCGCTGCAAACATTTAGCCATATGGTCTTAGTAACCCGGCCTTTCCCTGGACCTTAAAATTAGAATATAAATTTACTTTGTATTGTAATTTATATAAATAAATAATAATAGTATTCCAATTGCAACTTTTCGTGCGCTAAGTCAATTTTTTTTTAATCCAAAAAAAAAAAACACTTTCCAGTCGACCTACGACCTTGACACCCATGAGCAATATTTTAGCTCACATTAAGAGCTATATTTTTGCCATTGACCGATTCTCGATCCGATGTACCGTCAAGGAGCTAGAGCAAAGATAAACATTCCGTTCACATTTGAAAATGATGCTAAGTCAATTATTTTTAAAAATCCAAAAAAGCTACTTTCCAGTAGACCTACGACCTTGGCACCCATGAGCAATATTTTAGCTCTCATTAAGAGCAATCTTTTTGCCATTGACTGATTGTGGCTACGTGCCACACCGCAAATGAAACAATTGAATTGTTGCGAGAAAAGTTTCGAATGAGATTCGATTATTTTAAGAAATTGTGATATTGAATGGCCTCCAAGAAGTTGTGATTTAACACACATTAGACTATTTCTTGTGGGGTTATTTGAAGTCATTGGTCTTTCGAAATAAACCAGACGCTCTTCAAGCTTTACAAGTCAATATAGAACGTGCCATTCATGACATACGACTTGATTTAGTGGAAAAAGTGCTCGAAAATTGGGTTCATAGAATTCGTTCCCGCAAAAGAAGTCGTGGAAGCCATTTGAATCACGTTTTATTTAGAACTTAATTGTATCACTGTACTTCACATTAAATAAAAAACTTTTGAATTTCCTTAACATTAAGTGTGTTTTTTTTTCAAAGAAATCATATCACTCTTATTGGAAAACCCTTGACACCAACTTGACACTAAACTAATGATGCAGAAGTTCTTTTTTGGGGCTACTTTCACGTCCATTTCTCAGAATTGAGTCCCAAAATTATGTGTTGTACTGATCTATATTAAAGAAAATTATGAGGGCTACAAATGTTGGAAATATTACTTTCACGTAAAATGAGAACTTTAGTAACTGTCGTTAAAAAAAAAAAACTAGAAAAAACTTGATTTTTAAAAAGAGAAAATCGATTTTTGCTTGCCCGAGAAAAAAAAGTAAAAAAAAACTTTCTATATGAGTAACCGATTGACTTTAAATTTGGTATGTGTTAATATTTTTTCTATCTCAGGCTAAGATCAAAGAAGGACAATATTAGTCCACTGCTTTAACTACCTCCCCCAAAAACGGTTCAACATTTTTTGAAATATTGATTCTTTAATAACTTCTATACTACTTATTGGAATCTTTCCCAATTTCATTATAAGCTTTAGTTTCATAGTAGATATGAGAAAAATGGGAGATATTGTCACGCCGTTTTTGGTACCTCCCACACAAATGGACCACTTTGCACAAAACGATAAAGGTATATAACTTTAATACCAGAACACGTAAATAGTTTAAATTTGGTGCAGTTTAATGCTTTTATAGTACCTACAGTCAAGTGAAATATGAGCGTTATTGCTACGCCGCTTTTGGTCACTCGCACACAAAATGGGGATACCAACCCTAAATTTAATAGATCATGATCATTTAATGAGATCATAATGGCAATGCACATAAACATGTAAAATACATCTTTGAAGTATCTACTATTCAGTTTAAAATATACCCGTACTTATTTGTAAAACCCCTTCTGGTACCTCCACACAAATAGACAGATTCATTCGAACACGATTTTCTCATAACATCTGTAGCACTCATCTAAATGGTTTAATAGTATGTCTATTAGTCAACCTTTTCAATGTGTATACATAGACTGACAAATTAAAAGAAAAACAAATGTTTTTTACGTTCTGGTATTTCCCACCCGAAGTTCCATACTCCATATTACATTATTCACAAAGTGAGGAAGATTGCAAAAAAAATTTACCAAATACGGTTACTAACATCAGTCATACCATTCATGCGGCTACATTGAATTTGTTAAATTTCTTATTATCATAAATGTTCCATAAATTCCCATAATGCTCTAAAATACTTTATTACTGACAAAGCATGTGCTATTGTTTTTAAGAATTATAGTATTTCGTTTAACTGTCTTTTAAAAATTGTCTTAAACTAATAAAATCCCTGCCAAGAGTTCATGAGAAGGAAAATTATGGCGTTTTTTTGTTTTTTATTTCTAAATATTTTATTGATTAATGTTAGTATCACAAAAACTGAAATTGAAGTTGCAGTAGACTAAAACAGTCATAAAAATGCACGTAAAGATACTGACAGTATTGGCGCAATGCCAGACACAAAACAAGTGATGCTCCGGGAGCCATAAAAAATTAACCATTATAAAAATACATTTTACAGAGGTGAATGATATGTCAGCCATGTGGCAAACACAAACATAATCAGAGATTTATTGCGATTTTCCAGTTTTGAAGCTAAAATAAAAGTCTCTAATATGGTTTAAACAGTAAACTTGCAATTGGTCTTTAACAGAGCGTTATTAATTGATAACTTTGGTTTTATTTGAAGCAAGGAGAATAAATATACCTACAACAAAATGTCTTAATTTATTTAATATTTGCTAAAAAAATATAATTTAACATATAATTGTATAATTTCTTATAGAATGGTCAGTGGTTCAATATGGCCCATCCTCGAACTTAGCCTCGCTCCATTCCAGAGCTCCAACCAGACAGACAGACATAACTCATAAAGTTCAAATGGATTTCCGCTCAACACACATAGGTGTGTTGCACTGTTTTCGTGTCAAATCATATTAATACACTAGCTTTGATTGCTTTGAAAGTTTTTCTCTTCAAAATATATTATGTGTCTCAAAAAAAAAAAATTTTTTTTTTCAAAAGTTATGAGCAATTTAAAGCTGGCGGAATTATGA